>OY365784.1:33556276-34156276 GCA_959347405.1 Napeogenes sylphis
AAAGGATGGCACTGTTGATATATGTCGTGCGTGCCACCAACCTGGGGAATCCATCAGACATATTATTTCCGGTTGTTGTCGTCTTGCCAATGGAGAGTATTTGCACAGGCACAACCAAGTAGCCAAGATTATCCACCAAGAACTTGCTCTTCGATACGGTCTGGTACCTCTTGAAGTGCCATATTATAAGTACTCACCGGAGCCAGATTTGGAAAATGGTCATGCTAAGCTCTATTGGGACCGATCTATCATAACGGACAGGACTATTGTAGCCAATAAGCCTGATATCGTGCTGGTAGATCGGTTAGAGCGCCGGGCATTTCTTGTTGATATCAGTGTCCCGTGTGACGCTAATCTTGTGAAAGCTGAGAAGGACAAACTGTCAAAATACTTGGACTTAGCTCACGAGATTACCGACATGTGGGATGTTGACTCAACAATAATTGTCCCGATGGTAGTTTCCGTAAATGGTCTTATAGCGAAGAGTCTCGATCATCATCTCAAGAGGCTCTCACTAAAAAACTGGATCAAGGGTCGGATGCAAAGAGCAGCAGTTTTGGGTACGGCACGCATTGTGAGGAAGTTTCTTTCGCTGTCACCCTAACCACCGACGGACTGGTTGTAAGGCCCACGTCGGCGGGATACTGTTTTTTATATTTATATTTATAATGTTGTTTTTTTTTTAATGTTATATGTATAAATGTAAATAATAAGATTAATATGAAATAAATGATAATAATAATAATAATATCAGGACAAATTACACACATTGATCTAACCCCTAAGTAAGCAAATTATTTGCTTGTGTTAAGGGTGTTAGACAACGATACGAGTACATAGAAATACACATATAAATACTAAGAATATATTTAATAAACGACCAAACCCAGAAACACAGACATCTATGCTCATCACATAAATGCCTGTCTCCGCCGGGAATCGAACCCGAGCCCCATTGCGCCGTGACACTTTAGGCGTCTGCGCTAACCACTCGACCAACAGGGCGGTTATGGTAACGATGGTATTGGTCTAGACATGATTTTGCCTATAAAACACCTTATGTCTCCTTTTCTAGCTCATATACTTAATTTTTCTTTACTTTATGGTGTTTTCCCTCCTGAGTGGAAAGTTGCTCAAATTATAGCTCTTCCAAAAAAAAATCCGACAAACTTTAACGACTTTCGTCCTATCTCTATTCTCCCCTTTCTCTCTAAAATACTAGAGCATATTGTTCATCGTGCTTTTTCTAACCATTTACTTCGTTTAATTAGTCCATTTCAGTCAGGGTTTCGACCTGGACACAGTACCACGACAGCTCTTATCAAGATCACTGACAATATTCGTTTCAACATAAACAATAAAAAACTGACAGTTCTAGTACTTCTCGATTTCAGTAATGCCTTTAACTGTATTGATTTCGACATTCTCATAGGTTGTCTCAGTCAAATTAATATGTCACCAGTTGCTATTTCTTGGTTTCGGTCATATCTTTTTGGCCGTCTCCAATTAGTTAAAGACGACAATACTCTGTCTAAACCTTGTGCAGTCACAGCGGGTGTACCCCAGGGCGGGGTTCTCTCCCCACTTTTATTCTCTTTTTTCATTATTAACATTACTTCCTCTCTTACTTGTTCTTACCACTTATATGCTGATGATTTGCAAATTTATACTGCGGCCTCGATCACAAACCTTGTTGATGCCATTCATAAGATAAACGGTGATCTTGTTTCTATTTCAAAGTGGGCAAAATACTTTGGCCTTTTAATAAATCCCCTGAAATCACAGCCAATAATGTAGGTAGTAAGTATTTCGTATCTGTACAGCGAAAAGAACTGCCTGACATCTTACTTGATGGTACTCCTATTCCTCTTTGCTCTACTGTTCGTAATTTAGGCATCACTTTAGATCAAACACTTTCCTGGACACCTCATATTACTAATGTTAGTCGTAAGGTATTTTCCTCCTTTCATTCGCTGAAACGACTCCAAAATTTTCTCCCAGTAAAAACTAAGGCTATGCTGGCCAAGTCACTTATTTTGCCTTGGATAGATTATTGTGATGTGGTGTTTCTTGACTCCTCAGAAGAGTTAGTGTGCAAGCTCGAACGTCTCCAAAATGTGGCAATAAGATTTGTTTTTAATTTACGTAAATATGATCATATTACGGAATCACGTAAGAAACTAAATTTACCTCTGATCAAATTACGAAGACACTTGCACACACTGGCTCTCCTTTACAATATTTTATTTAAAAAAATTATTTAACTCTTTTAAGTATGTAGGTATCATGACACCTACATACTTAAAAGAGCGTTTTAAGTACCTAGCCGGCATTAGTGGAAGTCGCCTGAGATCTACTGATAATTTGAGACTTACGTTTCCAACCTGTAATTCAGACTGCCATGCCAAATCATTTACTGCTCTTGCAGTAAAACTTTGGAATAATTTGCCGCCTGAAATCCGAAAATCGCCTTCGTTAAAGTCATTTAAGCACAGCCTCCGGAAGTTTTATGAGTGTGATCGGTAGTAATTAATTAGTTTTTTTCTTTATTACTTATTCATAAGAGTTTTTAGTTTTTAGTACTTTTTTATTATTGTTATGTATATTTTTGTACACATTTATTATTGTTATTATTTTTTATTTCAATTTTTTTAGTTTTCTACCATGTAACATGTTATTTGTTATTTTTTTTATAAGAATTCAAAGGTTGACTGGAAGAGATCTCTTCAAAGGATAAGTCCGCCTTTGTATACTTTAATAATTGTTTTTTTTTTGTATTTTATATATATATTGTAATTTACATTGTGTTATTGTGTACAATAAAGAGTTTAACAACATAACAATAACAACAACAACAAACTGTACAATAGCTATTTTCTCACGTTGTTGTTTAAAAAATGCACCATGTCATGGTCATAGGTCATAGTTTAATATAAAACGCAACATTATAAAATATGTACTTAAAAATACCCAGGCTAAAAATTTGAACGGTACAAATATAAAATATAATGTCGTTTTCAGAAAATTTATTTTACATTACTAGCGAAAAAACAGTAATTGATGATATTATAAAGAAAATAAGGATGAAAGAGGAAACTTCCATCTCTAGGCAGATGCTAGGAGCCTTCGCAACATAAATACCTTGAGGCCTTATTATTGAACGTTTCATAGAATCAAAATGTTTTCTTAGTATAAACAGATAAAATATTCTTCGAAATATTTCTAGTAGTTCTAGTTCTTCATTAAAAACTTTTATATGTCAGGGGGAAGTGGGGTAACTAGTAGATATCTCAATCACGGTCCTGATGTTTGTTTAAGGTAATCCAATTGACCCACAATTGAGGCAACGACTTCAATAAGTACATAATAATATCATTTTTACCCTTTTCAGACGTATTTTTGTTTCGGAGGTTTTTAAAACTTTAAATTATTTTTTTTTCTCTGATTTTTTAAATTATTTATTATTATTATTATTATTATTATTATTTTCTATGTTGTACTAAATTATTAGATATTAATTCAGTGTATTTAAAATGTAAAGATATATAAATAATAAGTTCCAATATAAATCATTTTTACTATTAACTATAATTATTTTCTATACAAGTAAGACTGCTGTATTCAGCTCGCAAAATCAACTGATAAATATGTAAGTGGTATTATAATCAAGTTAATAGAAATGTTGAATATTTATAAAAAAATATATAGATAAAAGATACATTATTTTTAAGTAGCCGAACGCTTTTTTGAACGCTACAATATCATGTTAGCTAAAATCACAAATATTTTTCATTATTAAAATAACTGTTTATAAAATTATTTTTGTCCTGAAATAATCATCGAATGAGGCATTTTACTTCTGATATAAAATAAATGAAATAGAAATAATGAAATATGTATTCGAGAAGTTCTGAGATTTTGGGTTCTTTGGGTAAGAAAATAACAATTTAATGAATTAGGCAGTCCAGTAAGTTTCAGTAACAGATAGGTGAGATGGAAAGGTGACAATGCATAATATGATGCTATGGTCCTACTTGAACGTCGAGAGTTCCATCATAGGGTGTGAATGTGTTAAGAAACAGTTTGAAAGTATTGTTAAAACTAAATAGTGTCATTGTGTTCCAACATTCTATAGTAAACTACCGAAAAAACTTTAATATTTTAAAAATGGAATCCTAATTTAATTAAAAGAAATAACTTTAATGATGATTACAATCAAAGAATTACGATTCTCTTTATATGCGGCTTTTTGTGATTTATTCTATAAATTATTAGACTGGCAGATAACATTTAATTGTACACGCCTAGAGTCACATATAACACAGCATCACTCTAAGTGGGTCAAGCTGGGGTTAGTTAGGTAGTTGCTGGTTAGTAATTAAAGCATTAGTGGAGTGAGCTGGTGAGCTGACGGACCAGAGTTGAAACCAGCTTTTATTTGTTGGTGAGACCAATTATACAGGGTTATTTGTAATTAGTTGACCCCCTTTTGCAGGCAGCCTCTCTATATCAATCCCAACAACATTTGTTTTACGACTTTTGTTAATTAATAGTTTTTAAAGTTTAAATTGTCCCTTACAAAAATTATTTTTCGTCTGTGAACTGGCATTAATTCTGAGCGTCGGTATGGCGCCCGAGCGTTGATCTGACCAGTACTTAAAAAAATACTTTTTACAAAATACAGAGTAATAAGTAAAAGAGGGAGCAATTTTTTTTTGTTTTGTTTTTTTTGTGTTGTTTATTAAGATTTGTAAAAAGTTGTAGAACAAATGTTGTTGGGATTGATGTAGAGAGGCTGCCTGCAAGAGGTGGTCAACTAATTACAAATTACCCTGTATATAATCTAAGAATTTTTATATGACTGACTATTGCCACTTGCCATCTACTTCGTTTGAGATCCTATTCAAATATCTTTACAATTTCTGTGGTTTCGTATACAATATTTTCAGAAAAAGCTAAACCTATACCTAAATTCATCAAAATTAGTCTGGTATTTTGTTCTATTAGTGTTATAACCCAGATATTTTCTTTTGTTATTAATTTGGTGAAGAAAAAGATTCCTATGTATTGATTAAGGACATAAACTGTAACCAAATTAAATATTATGTAAATCTGTAAATAGTAAAGATGGTGTATAAAATAATAAAGATATTCTGATAAGTGGAAAAAAAGAACAAAAATTGGAACAATACCTCTATATTACTCTAATCTAACTCGCGATTTTTTATTTATATCTGTAATGAGACTGAAAACGATCCTTACATATTTATGATGTGTATACTTACTTAATTTGAGATTACTATTTAATACGAAATAAAAATCCAATGTAAACTGTTTTCTAGTGAGATGCTCCCATAGTAATCGTAGTAAATGTTAAATCTGTGTTGTATTAGAGTTTTTATGAAAAAGCTTTCCATATAGTAAGCTCTAGTTCCTTTAATCCTTTTGATCCTTCTGATCGGAATAATTATATTCTGAACATATTTCTGGACTATACTATACTATATATATATATATATATATATATATATATATATATATATATATATATATATATATATATATATATATATATAGTATGTATTGTATAATTTAAAATTTTAATGTAGTTCTGTATCTCACAGTGCTATAACTTTTTTTTTTTAACTAAACTCCAGCCACAGCCATAAAACTCCTAAATATATTCTTAATATCGCTTACTTGTTGATCTTATATTAAAATTGAATGCGTCAGAAATATACATAAGAGAACCTACAGCGCATGCTGTATCCTGGCTGATAGGGGAGGCAAGAGGGGAGCCAAGAGGGGAGGCAAGAGGGGAGGGAACCTGGCCGGGAATCGCCCTCGTTATTCCATTCGTGAACGTCCTTATGAACGCACGCTACTAAGACTCCCAACTAGCCTTTGTTTGCGCAAAACTTAAGTTATCGCGGATGACAGCGATGATGCCCGGGTCGGTCAGCCAAGTATACTGATACAGTCTTGGAAACAAGTGGCCATGTCGCTGGTCGTTAAACTCAACCGTTTTAAAGTACTGCAAAGTAAAAACGAGAAATTCGTCCGTCTGGAGTTTAGGGGTAAGTTCTATTATTTATTATATTTTGTTAAGGTAGATAGATATATTTTGTTAAGCAGAGACAGCTTTTCTGCGATTTTAGAAAGTGCACAAGATGGTTGGGTTTTTTTTACAGGCGATCCAGGTATTAAAGCTGTCAGAGGAGGTTTTGTTTATTATGTAATATTATTGTCGGTCCCAGTTTTTGCAATTGCGAATTAAAAATAACATTTTTATATCGTCAAATTCATTAAAGAACGGTAAACATCTCTAAAACATCGTTCGAAAACTAAAAGTAAAATAAGTTCTTCTTAACAAAAGAAAGCTCTGCGAAATTTAAATTATCAACTATACTATTTAAAAATACCTAACTTTATAAAAAGCTACATGATGAATGATGCGCGCTTTGTCGCAATCTTACTTTTAGGTTTTGTAAGTAGTCTTTTATGAAATAAAAACAAATAAGTAGAGCAGCTTCACAACCACTCTTAAATAAAACAATTGCTCAATCTAAAGCTAGGCCGTGAAGCCTCCTGGTCGTACCAATATTATTAGAGTTTATGCTCATTTGAGAAGGAAATCAAACAATGAGTAACAAAGGATATTTTTCTTTTTAAAAATTGCTGTCGGTAAATTTTCCTTAATATCTTAAATACGTTGCGCTGTAGCTTGTTTTGTTACTACCGTTTCATAAGATTCTATTATTGAATTTATATAAATATAGAATGAAAAATAAACAGATCCGGGCAGGGATTCGAACCCGCGACTACTGGGAAACCGTCCCGTCGTTCTACCAACTGAGCTACCGTATCGCTACTCTTCTCCTATTGAGTTCCTTTAAATAAATTTCAATTTCTCCTATCTCGTAACGAAATATTTTTTTAGTTATTTTACATCATAGTATTGCATTTTGAATAATCGAATGTATTTATTGACATCGAGTATATCGTACGTTGATGTACCCGGGGAGAATAACAAATCAATCTTCATTTCCTTTATAATAACAAGTCGAAATTTAACTACAACTTAATGTCTACGACTACAAAATTAAAAACTCTTGAGATAATAATAAAACGGATACTTTTATTAATTATATTCTTTCAGCTTCTATCACATAAAAGGCAAGATGGATGTTTTGTGATAAAATGAATGTTTTACTCAAATTAAATGTTATTTGTTTAAGAACAACATATAACTCATATATAACATAACTCAAACATATTAATAATATTAGACCCAAACCCATTCAGGACAATAGAAAACATTAAGCTTTATGTATTCACGTATTTTGTGGCTTTTACAGTTTATTTACCAATTTGTTCCGGCTTTCTCATTTTTTGAGTATAAATTACGAAATATAAGATAAAATAAAAGATTCTTGTCGGTTATCTGTGGTCAATCGTCCCAAGATGAAAACGACACTGACAATTATGTCTCTTCGTTGGATGGAGGCTACTATAAAATACGTATAATATGCTGTACATACGAAATCGCTATTACGCTATTAATTAAAACGTGTTGGCTTTTAAAAACATAAGGAAATATTTCGACAACGTCACAGATAATAAGTTGAAACTGTATTGGTCCTCAAAATATTTTTTGCATCGACTTATTTATTTTATTTATAATCTATTAACGTAATTTGTAAGCTTAGTTTCTCATATTGTGCTGTAATCTTTTGGTTTACTTGCTTAATAAATTTACGGTTTGTGATGTTAAATAATATGTTTGGAGGACTCAGCTGGACCACCTATATAGAGTCGACATGATATCTTAGTATTCTAAATTAATAATCTTAATTTGTTCCCCAATTAGTTATAACAATTAACATCTGACTGTTTTGTTCATATCACGAACTTTTTATCTTTTATTATCTAATCATGTGCTTCAACATTACAGAATAATCCACGAAAATTTATCACCATGGGTAAAGTTTATTTATAAACTATATATTTACTTATATGCCTTGTTTTACACAATCAACTTTTAATAAATAAATAAATATTTTTTATTTATAAGGTAATAGAAAGTATTTAAAATAAATCACTTCTTTGATTATCGTAAATATAATACTTGTTTGTTATATTTCAAATTGACATATATTGCACTTTTAAAACGTCAGACTCCACTTGCACGGTTCCAAAGGGGTAGAACAAGGGTAGACCGTGGACAAGAAGCATTAAGAGACGATGGATCCATTGCTACTGTCAGTCATAACGAGAATAAATTATAAATTCAAGTAAAACGTGTTACAGAAAAAAAGACTAATAACCACTACGCCACTGCTAGTTTTATGATGCTCTCACATTTAAAACGGCGTAAGTTAGTCTAAATTTAACTTTAAACATTCAAAACAATAGTAATTAATTAATTTATCTTAGGGTAAAGAAACATAATATGCAAATTTATAAAAAAGTTGGTAATTGGCTACTAGACCTATATTAAAATAAACTATACAAAGTATTGGAATTGATAGCTTAAAGGTAAACAATAACTATGTAATTTATCTTTTTCATTAATTTTCTTTTTTTAATTTTTATTAGTTTTGAATCTAAAGATATACCTCAAATGGCGGTTTTATTAATAGTGTTAATTAAGTTATCGTCAAGAATTAAACTTTGGCGTAAATTAAGAACGTTAGGTAAAGAAAACTTGTTTTTTTTACTATTAATCTAAAGGTTATTAAATCATGTAAAGTATTAATCGGTATTTGCCTGACTAGTTTGGAACCAACAACATCAGTAGACAACTCAATAGTGATATTAAAATCAAAGACAACGAAATTATGGTTAGTTTTGATATAATGTTGCTATTTACTAACTTTCCAACATATGTGAGATTATTGATATTATACACAACATTGCTCAAAACATTTTAGAACCATATTTAATAACACTAATACAATTTTGTTTGGAAAGTAAGCACTTTGTATGGCGTGGGGATTTTTTTCATACAAATTGATGGAGTACTTATGGGTTCTCCTGGGTTAACGCGTAATTTACCTTATATTTTACCCGACTTTTCGGCTGGGTTACACCAGCCATGGTCACGGGGAGACTAGCGGTGTGCGGCGCCGTCGACTGCGAGCGGAGGTATCTTTTTAGGTACCCTCACGACACTAACATTGTCCTCGGGTTTACTTGACGAAATATTGCGGTTATTTAATTTTCCTATAACAGGATTCCATGCAGTAGACAGTTTATATCCATCCTCACGATTAAAATTCTTATGTTACGTACCACGTACAGGGATAGCACATTCCGATCAAATTCTGCGCAGCGCGAGTGTCCGTCTG
Source organism: Napeogenes sylphis (assembly GCA_959347405.1). Classification (NCBI taxonomy): domain Eukaryota; kingdom Metazoa; phylum Arthropoda; class Insecta; order Lepidoptera; family Nymphalidae; genus Napeogenes; species Napeogenes sylphis. The sequence continues at coordinate 33,565,627 of OY365784.1, forward strand.
TTACGGCAATTAATACGAAACAATCACAAGGATTTAAATGATGTACAGTGTAAACTGTATGTGTTACATTTGGATTGCAGTGCGGCCATGTCAAAAAGTAATTTCGAAGTGTGTGACCGTGTGACCTACCTACAAGGAGAAAGAATTTTTGAGTTGTCAAGTACATCACACAATCAAAAATTCCAAAACCTAATGTCACGTAAGTCGATATTACATCAGACCGACCCGGCAACCGACGGTTATAAATGTTTCAAACACTACTCTGGACCAGCCTACTTTGTCAGTACTGGCAAAGGGCTTGGATTTCGCGCCAACACCAAAAGGAGTTCCGTACGAAAACATCATTAGTAGTGTTGAGGAGGCGGTTATACGGAATAAAGAGCCATCTTGTGACTCGGAAACACTTAGACAAGATGTTGCAGTTATCTTGCGCCGCTCAAAGTTACCTAAAAGCAATATTACCTCTGAAGAGCGTCTAGCCCTTAATGTTCTTCGAAGAAATAAAGACATCTTGGTGCTCAAAGCAGACAAAGCTAATGCTACAGTAGTAATAAACACTACAGATTACGATCACAAAATTCATTTTTGTGATCGTAGTCTGTCTGTCTGATCACAAAATTCATTTGTCGAAACATACGTTTCGACAAAGCGTCAGTTTTATCTAGGGAAAAGTTTTTAGTACCGCGTAAAGCACGTGAAGCCATCGAAATCTACCGTCTACCGAATTTCAATAGGGGTAGTGCTTGGATGCTACCTACGGCCTGGGTACCGGATATTAACACTACAAAGGACACTAACAATAAGTTACATACATTTAATAGTGATACAGTGAGTTCAGTATGTTGACAAAGAAATATAACGACGAGTAACAAAGACCTGCACAAAAACTCTGAAGACGAGACTACATCTTCCCCCCCACTTTCACCACCACCTTCGCGACGTGCTCAGTTCACGTTGCGAGTCTGCCATGCTTCGAAGTCATGAATAGGAACTCCGAATGAGTTTGAAACTAGTGCGGGCAAATTCCAGTTATTACTACATGATTATAGCCGGGTAAATATATATATTTAATAACTAGCTTTTGCCCGCGGCTTCGAACGCCTTAAATTCGTGGTAAAACAATTCCCACTTCCCTTTTTTTGTATTGGCTTCTATATGACTTATTTTAAGTGATACGATCAAAATAACGACATCGGCAGACATCGTTCACTGTCAAAAGTATATTTAAAGTTTTTAATAAGGATACAATATTAGGTGCTGTAATTATTTTTATACCTCTCTTGTTTTTACTTAAACGTCCATTTAAATACTTTTTAAACAGAGTACTTAATAACCATTCTAACCATATATCATACTTACAGATTTTCATTGAACATAATAAAAATATATAAACTTGAGGAATTCTGAGCTACATAATCGACGTTATTTTCACCATCAACTTGCAGGTCTAGTTTTATTTAAAAAAATATATATTTTAAATTATAAACATTGAATTAGCTATATGAATTAACAAAAATTTCAATACTGAACATTCACAAAAGCCATTTTTGAGACGGTTTGCACGGTTCCATTCCAGAGTGGAAGTGAGTGTTCCATTCCGTACCGCCGCAAACGCGATGACCCTATATTTTAAATCTGTAAAATCTTCGAAAATATTCATTTAAATTACATCCTGTAAGGGGCTATATTGTTCCATATTAAAGTTAAAATGTATTTAAGTTACTGAATTAGATAAGAATTAAAGCTGTATTTCTTAAAATCGCTTCGTAAATTACCTATTATTTTTCGTAAAAAGTAAAGGATAAAAATTTACTATTGTGGGTTATCCCTAAGAGATAAACATATACCATCGCGGTTTTTCTTGTAGAACTTTTTAAGGTATACAATACTTAGTACATTATTTTGATATATCTCGTGGAGTTCAACCAGCGTTTGCATTGTAAGCGCAAACAAAAGTGTTTGTTTACGACTTCGCATTAGAAATCTTGAAATTATCAGTGGTTCTCTGATATACTAAGCATGTTATAATACATATAAACATTCTTCTTGCATCATCACTCTATCGATAAAAAAAACTGCATCAAAATCCTTTGCGTAGTTTTAAAGATACATACAGACAGACATACAGACGCGAAAAGCGACTTTGCTTTATAATATGTAACTTGCTGTGCCTTCGACTTCATACGCGTAGTTTTCGACTTTGATAAAAAGTACCCTTTGTACTTACTAATGTATGTAAAAACTATAAACCTTGAAACCGGTAAGAAGCAACGGTACGACAATAAGATATTATTAACTTCTTTATTTGTTAACCGATTTAAAAAAAAAAACAAAATATAAAGTGAATCCCATGACTATATATTCCCGAAAACTGCATCCAAATCGACTAATCCGTTTCTGAGATTAGCGTGCACTAACATACAGCCATTTAGACGAACAAAATGGAAAAATATTGTTTTGGGTTCTCTTGCTTATATAAAGGTCCCCCTGTATGTATTTTTGAATTTTTTTTTTGTGTTGTGTGCACAACTAAAAGACAAACAGATAAACAGACAAAGATTTAAAAAATGCTGAAAATGGATTTTGTTAGTTATTATTTTACATCCTAGTATATTTTTTTAAATATTTTTAATGTACAAAGACTACTCCTCTACAGATTTATTACATGTATAGAATAAGATTTCCATGGTACCTATTACGTCATTGACATAAATAGTCATAACTTTTTTATTTCTTAACCGATTTAGATGAAATAAACACTAAATGTTAAGTGAAGACTGTGATAACAAATTCCTGGAAACCGCATTCAAATTGGTTAAGCCGTTTCTGAGATTAGAGTGCACAAACATACAGACATACAGACAAACTGAAAAACCATTGTTTTGGGTTCTCCTGCTCTTATAAAGTCGGGGGACTTGCTTTTTTTTTAATTCCTTGTACAGGAATGGCTCAGTGACGATTTTATTATATGTATAGATCATCATGGTCCACAAAAGTTTAAATAAAAAAAATCATTTCGAAAGAATTAATAAACTATCTTTTTCTTTTCGAATGTCGGTGTCCTTTCGGTCTACTTAAAAAAAAGCAAAGTATCATCGACGAATCTGATTGTATTACATACGTTAGTCATCAAATATAGTAATTTGTTAAACTAAGAATATGAATTTACCCTTGAGATACACCCATTTTTACTAATGTATCCGAACAAACGGCACACTTAACACAAAATTTCTATTATCGATTAGATAAAAATGAGATTACAAGATCATAAACTCGGCCACGATTTCCATAATGGTGCAGTTTACGCATCAACTTTTTATGGTCCACGCAGTCAAAGACCTTAGAGAGGTGAAAAATCCAATGACATCCTTTGAGTACTCCCAGGCCTCCTAGATGGGCGTGATACGTTCAACGCCTGCATCAATAGTCGACCTAACTTTCGTGAAACCAAACTGTTGGATATGTATTATTTGGTTTATATATAAATTCAATTTGATTCAGCATAATTTTCTCAAATATTTTACTTAATGTCGGTAGTACAGAAACAGGTCTATAATTAAAAGAAGTATTTTTACAGCCGGATTTGAAAATAGGCATTACTTTACTGTGTTTCATTAAATCTGGAAAGAAACCACCATGTATTTATTAAAAATATCTGCAAGTGCAAGAGCAATTATATTATCTACAATGATAATGAGGACTTTAGCAGATATACAACAAAGCTCCTCTCTGTTCTTTATATTCAAACTTTTGAATGATTTTATTATTTTATTTAGAGTTATATGCCTAAGTTCAATAATAGGTACATTTTTATGAAAGTTATCTGTAAGAAAAGATTCAGCTGATACGCGAGAAAATTGAAGAGATTTAGTAATTTCTAGACTGTTAAAAAGAACTTACCATCTAACCATATAACATGAAAAAAAGTTCGAAATAGCTACTTCGACTAGCTTATAATAATAGGCAGCTGCCAATTATTATAAAAAGACAGCCAGACATCTTTCCGAGTAGTTGTCAGCTTCTATTTCCTAAATGCAATGTAATTCGAAGGATAATAAAGTTTTATTTAAAGCATTAACGAAATTATTAAAACGTATATAAGTATCTGTTTACTATTTAAAATCCGTTATTTTTGGAGTAGGAACCAGCCGAGGTGGACAGCTAAATCCTGCTTTATTCCAAGAAACTTTCGAACATCACGGAGGAAGGGCGGCGCGCGTTTCTGGACGCTGGTGGCGGGGGGACCAGCTACCGGAGTGAGCTACCCGAACGCGGGCAGACGCGTGAGGGCAGACGTCGTTGATGGTTGCGTCTAAATGCATAAACAATTTGATGCGCTTCTTTGGAACAATCAGCGTTCTCTCAGTGCATGTTATATCTAATGTCTATTTCATGTTCATGTTATTGTTATATGTATATATTTTAACAGATATTCAATATTTGTTAAGTTTTTTTTTTTAACTTTGGCTGGCACCGACTCCAAAAATAAAAGATTTTAAATAGTAAACAGATACTTATATATACATTTTAATTATTTCGTTAATGCTTTTTATTTTTTTCAATTTCTAGTAGAAAGTAAGTTAATTTTATTTAATATGAGGAGACCAACTAAACGGGCTTTTCAAATGAGACAGCACCGCTTGGAAAAAAGGAACGATGAGAAGGAAGACCGATTAAAGAAAAATAGGGAAAGAAATTCTAGAAACATTTCAAATGAGAGTGATGAGCAACGAGCGTATAGACTTTCTCGAAAGACAGCAAACACGAACTCATCAAGGCTTAGTGATGGTCCAGATAGTCATGCTCAGCCACTAAGTTGAACTCGCGAACGTTCGTCAAACGAGACCGAGGTGCAACATAACCGTCGCCTGCACATGCAACACGATTGTTTATCCATTGACTCTACCGAATCCAGAGCGATTCGATTAGATACTTTGCGACAAACTAGTCGCAATCGCAGGGAGGTATCATCAACGAATTCTTTTGAACCATGGTATTAACATTTTCACAGACGTACCATGTGCCACTTGTTATAAAGCTCTGTATCCACCACAACGTTGTAATTTACATACTGCTATGTACAGTGCGTTATTACCCGAAGAATCGGTTTCTCTGGGTAAAATCATAACATGCTCTCGATGTAAAAATAACATTAGGAAACGAAAATTCCGCTAGCAGCTTACTGGAACAAAATGACAGTCGCGACTGTACCTCAGGAGCTAGCTAATCTCTTGAAGAACGATTTTATGCCGTGTTGTGTCGTTTCTTAAAAAAAGAAGCTACAAAACCGTTTCTCTCAAGATTGGTGCAAGGCCAGCCTCCACTTGGTGTATGCCAATGAAAAAAGAGCAAGGTCTATAGTGGATAACCACTATCAAAGCACTGAAGATTTCTCTCGATTTTTATGGGATACCATCATCAGATGCTGGTTTTAATGAGAGCATTTCGGTAGTTTAGGCTTTCAAATAAAAGAAAAAATATATAAATCCGTACACAAACGCCGGAGTAATCGCGTGGAAAACCATTATAAATGCCCATAAATGAAGGTTTCTCTCGATTTCCCTGGGATTCCATCATCAGATGATAATTTGGTAGTAATGGGACCACAGCGGAAGTAGGTATAGGCTTTCAAATAAAAAAAAAATGTAATTCCGTCCACAAACGCCGGAGTAATCGCGTAACATAAACACGAATTGATAACCTCCTTCTTTTTGAAGTCGGTTAATAAAGGCATAATAATAAATATAAACTTCTATAAAACAAGTGCTGCAATTTTGAAAATGTTTCACGAGTTAATCATTTTCAGAGAATTTGATTTTATATATTTTTTCGATTGATCTAGGCTATAGAAAATGTAATATTTCACTTATATTTCCATTTAAATTGGCATCTTGTTTTTCGACTACGTATAATTTGGATGAATCACTTTTCAGTATATTAAAAAAAATAGACCGATATTCACTTCGGTTTTTATTTATTTGTAGAAACTTCGATGTTATTGGATTCTGATTATGGACTTGATATTAAACACATTAAAAGTTGGGAGTTAAAGAATGTTTTTATGAAATTACGAGTAGGTAGGTTATTTTAAATTGGGTTCATCATTTGTAATAACCCTGTATAGTAAGTAATAACAAATGTAAGATGTTTGAAGACTATTGATGCAGGTCATATGATAGCTTCATAGTACTAGAACCCCTTACTGCAAAAGAATCACCAATGACAGTTGTTCTCTTTTTAGAACACTTTATGGCACTGCTCACGAACGCACTTAACTGTTTTCTATTTAAACTCTTTACTATCACTGTTACACTTTATTATACTACTTTTGTCACACAAGTTAGTCTCTCGATCACACACTGCCTTCTCTTAGCTGGGAGTCGATTTATATATTACTACTCTTAATCAAATCAATACCCAATATTACAGTTATTTATTTAGTACAGTATACCCTCCAATTATATAAAAGCAAACAATAGATACAGTTAGCTTCATGTGTAGTTTGAAATAAGTCAAGTATGTTCGGTTCAAAAATAGTTTTATAGATACAAGTGTTGCGCAATTGTCATACTAAGGTATATAAGTTGACAATAAGGTAAATTGAAGGCCGTCAAGCTCAGGCTCGGTGTTGAATCTGGTAAAAGAAACACCGCCCTTCATGAAGGCATATCTTTCAAATCGCACGGAAGACAGGCGGGACGAGCGAGAGTCAATCAACGTAACCTTATCAAGTAAGCCTAATTTGAGTGGGTGTTGGTTGCGCGGACCCCAAATTGACACCTGCAAAAGAAATCATTGTAACCCACTTGTGGTCAATTTCGAGATATAATCACATTGTTAGTAAACAAAAAATATTGTGTATCTTCGTATTAAAATTCAGCAGCGAAAAAAACTGTCAGTCATTGTCCACTGAAAATATAAAAGTGTATATGTATTCATACATCTATATTTAAGATTAGTCATATGACAAAACAAAATTATACGAGGCCGAATTACCAGAGCGCTGATTGTGGAAGCTTCCAGGAACGTGCTCGTCCAAATACTGCTAAAAATATTTTTGTATATTTTGGTTTTGAAGCAGGCTGTTGTTCGCTAATAATTTAAACTTCTTATATTTATATTAATGGAGAATCCGTCATAAAGAATTATCTGCAGCTGTAGTAAATATATGAGTATTTAAATTATAAGAATAATGAAAAATCTAATGCTTTAGGGGTCATGGTAAATAATTGTTCGTGCGCTTCGCCGTCGAACAGAACATGCAATTTAAATAGGGTTCTTACTTAGTATTTTTAGTGTAATGGCTTTCATTTTATAAATATCAGAAATATTTTATAGCTAGATTTTAAATGTTAAAATGAAATGAATGTCAAAGAAAACTACTAATACTCAATATTCCTTTTTTACATCCAACAGGATGAATATATCCCCATTATATTTCTTTGCACAGAAAAAAGATAAAAGTGCATTATTCTTTAGTTCCATTAGGATTGAATTCCTTTTGAAATATCTAATCAAGTGTTACCATATAATATTAATTTATTATTATTTAAGAAATCGGGAATTAACGCGTAAGAATAGGTATCACATACCTTTTATTTGCCTGACGTTACGACCAGGTTGCACCGGCCGTGGTAACAGGCTGACTGTCTTAGCAGTGCAGGCTCTCCGTCTTCGAATCCGTGGGTATGACATTTCTTCATCCACCCGAATTAATATTGTCTGTCCGCCACGTACCGTCACAAACTACACTCACAATATCCCTATCCAGGTGTTTAACCGAATGCGCAAAAAAGCGAGGTGTTATGGTGTTTATCACTGGGTTCCACGATGCCGATAACTTAAATCCATCTTCCCGATTGAAAGTACTGTTTTTCTTAATTTCAATCGCTTCACGCACAACTCGAGCATAAAAGTGTCGTTCTGTGGAGAGGACCTGGGTACGATGAAATTCAATCCAGTGATTGGTTCCCGCTTCCAATGCATGTTCTGCGATCTCTGATTTATTCGTCTGTCGGTTCTTTGCAGAAGCAATATGTTCTTTGATCCTTTCCGAAATATTGCGCTTTGTTTGGCCTATGTAAGGACTACCGCAGCTGCAATTTATTTGATAAACACCTGGAGTTTGTAGCGGTAATACTTCCTTTGGTGTGCCTACGATGTTGTGAGCCTTTATGCCCGGTTTATAAACGGACGGGATGGAGTATTTTTTTAAGATGGAGCCGATCTTATCCGTTACTCCTTTGACATAAGGTATACAGGCTGGCTGTCTGTTCACCTATGGATGCTTACGTCTTCTGGTTGATTGTTTTAATCGTTCCCTAACCTGATATCCGTTATTTTTGAGTACCTCCTGATCATAGTCCAGCTCCCGCTCTAGATGTTCAGGGTCACACAGATCGTAAGCTCTATTCTTGAGAGAGGTTACAACGGACTGATGGTGATGACACCTGGCGTGTAGGTACCTATCTATATGAGTAGGTTTGCGGTACACACAGTGTGACAAGGACCTGTCTGATCTCACGGATACGTTAACATCTAGGAAGCACAAGGACCTCTCCGTCTCCATTTCATAAGTGAACCGTATCTTAGAATGAATAAAGTTTAGGTGTTGCATATATTGTTCTACTTCCTGTCTATTTCCTTTAACAATACTAAAAATATCATCAACCAATCGTTTCCAAAGTCTTATGATTTTCCGGCCGAAACTTAGCGCCTTTTCTTCAAAGTGTTCCATTCAGATGTTGGCAAGTACATCGGGGGCTACAGGACTTCTCATTGCGATACCATCAATCTGAAGGTAATGTTGACCTTGGAATAGAAAATAGTTGCCGTCTAAACAGTGTTTTAAACACTGTTGATGATCTGAATGGAGTGCCGTGAGTCCTTCACAAAAGACAGTGTTTTGCCTACAAATGGTTGCAATACTGACGCAACGTGCTTCGCAATGTCGTAGGTATGAGAGGCGATCCGACTTACGATAGGCCGTAAGGGCACATTGGGCTTGTGTATTTTAGGCAGACCATATAGTTTCGGTGGCTGATGCGTCTTCGGCGCATATAATCGTTTGTACTCGTCCTCTGAGAACAGGTCCTTGTAATCCCGGATAAACGTTCGAATTTTACGCGTTACTCTGGACGTAGGATTATATGATACCGGTTTATAAGTCTTATTATCACTCAGCAGTTCCCGATTTTTTTGTTGATAATCAATAGTATTTATCACTACAGTGGCGTTTCCTTTGTCAGCATCAAGCACTTAAATATTCTAGTTCTCCCTAATATTTTTTAACTCCTGACACTCTTCCATAGTGATGTTACTAATCGGAAGTTTTGCTTTACTCCTCTAATCGTCCTGTCTAATGATATCGGCATCGCCAGGCGGTACATTATTACGTGCAATCGATTCCTTAACCCTACTGATTACTTTCTCGAACGGTACACGCTTGGGAGTTGGAGCGAAATTCATACCTTTTGCCAAAAAGCCGATGGTAGTCTCATCTAAACTCACGTCTGACAAGTTAATAACGGTATTGCTTGCTCGATCAGGTGGAGTCGGTGACGTTTCATTTTGAACATACCTTCGGTTATACTCTTTCGAAAACTTCCATTCAAAGTTTACACTACACAACTCGAAGGTACGGCTCGCTTGTAAAAACGTAACCCGATCACACAGATCATACATAATCCGCCTGACATAGATTAGAACTACATTTGAACTGCAACGCATGTAACTCACTTTGTATACGATCCAAATCACTGTGTTTATTGCGGATTAATTATCTCAGGAGTACACTTGCGTTAGAATTTTACGTGAAAATGCGATATCACTAAGCGTTTTTGTATGAACACACGAAGGTAACAAATCCCAATCGCGACATTTAACTAGAAATATCAACGATGTTTCAACTCGCTCACGTTTTTTCATATTAATTTATTTTATTATAATAATAATATAATAATAATAATATCAGGACACATTACACACATTAATCTAACCCCTAAGTAAGCAAATTATTTGCTTGTGTTAAGGGTGTCAGACAACGATACAAATACATAGGAATACACATATAAATACTAAAAATATATTTAATAAACGACCAAACCCAGAAACACAGACATCTATGCTCATCACATAAATGCCTGTCTCCGCCGGGAATCGAACCCGAGCCCCATTGCGCCGTGACACGTTAGGCGTCTGCGCTAACCACTCGACCAACGGGACCAACCTAATATACTGAATGGGTGCAAAATACACTCTTTTTAGAATTAATGTACAGGTTGATGATTTATAATTTTACATACGACCTACGGACCTTTCAGTATAGATACTATTGATGCAAGTAAATAATAAATACCCTTCAGTTTTTATGTAGTTTTATTATTTTATTATTTAATTAAGTGTCCAACTGGTAACTTATACATCACCATCTGTCATTCAATATTATGTCCTACTTGTTACTTGTTATTAGGTTGTGACTGCCGTGCAAATAATACTATTTTATAGATAAAATTTTCTATCACATATTTTAGTTTCTCGTCCAAAAGTTTTTTAAGGCGGTCAAACCAGTTAATAAAAAAATATAAATTAATTCAGTGTATTATTTGTAAATTAATATAATCGCCTACTTAATATATTTTTTTATTGTTTGTAAACAAAACTATTACATAGAGTATCAATTTATATAGCTTGCAAATTTTTTGAAATACATTTAAATGAATTAGCTCAATAATCATATTATATACCTACAAAAGAGGATCTTTTTACGTATCTAACCTAACCTAACTACTTGTACGTGTTACCATAAATACCTATTATGTTTAGGCACTTATCAAGCCTATTACATTGTTAGTAACTTTATTTCATTTTATAGAAATGTAGTTTTTGTTTTGTTTTGTTTTTGTTTTAACATTTTGTTTTACTGCATAAAAGTCTGTATAAAAGTAAATAAATCATATATAAATGTACAAGATATACTTTGTAATGGAACTAGCTCCTCTGAAGTCGCGACATTGTAAAGTGGATAATATAAAATACATTACCTTTTAATATTTCATGGATTAATCTTTTTTTGAGTTCTAATTAACAAAATTCATTATTGCTCGAAATACTTAATACGATATTGATTAAGTAATTGTGCGCTCACAATAGTTTTCAGAAGCGAAAGAAAACAGACACCGGAATGCATTTACGTTACTATTAACGTTGGCTTCCAGGAGCAAATATTACTATAATATTATTCCAATTATTTACTTGTGTGTAAATACGTATTTTACTGTATACATGTCTCATATATTTTTTTATAACCTGAAATGAGATTGAAAGGCTTTCGTGTTTCAATTTAAGCTCGTTTCGTAGTTTTAATTTCATGTATTAGGTGTGTACCTAATGCGTATTAGCAAGTTCTGTTTAATATAATATGTATTTTGTTTCAGGTTATGAAAAATACACCGCCATTGCTAAAAGTCATGAAGAGCTCCTCTTTGTCCAAGAGGTAAGAGGTAGTGGTAAGACGTAGTGGTAAGGGTTAGTGGTAAGATGAGTACACTGTTGCACCTAAAGATACTTCTGTTTAGGTACCTACCTACTACTTACTACGAGAACTTTTTAGTTTGAATACTAAATTACGGATATACACTACGTTTACGTTTAATGCAGATTTTGCTTTATTCATGTATCTTTTTTAAGTTTTTATCATAGCTTTAATTGTAATGCACAAAAAATTAAAGCTGTTCTTTTATTTACACCTAGCTATTATTTAAAGTTATCTCTAAATCTTTGATGTCAAAATTGTTAATAGTTTCTCTATGTACTGTGATCCTGATAAGACGTTTTGAGTTTATCCTTCATTACACTTATAACCGCAATCACTAGGAATCGTATGTAAGCACGCGATACACCGGCGTCCCGCACGTCTAGGTTGCTTTTGTCTCTAGGTGGCTGGCCAGCTCAGCTTATTGTTTTCTTTATATGATGTAGAATGCATTAATAAATTGAAAGTGTTCGAAATAAAATTAAAAAAACGAACGAAACGAATAAAACAAAATTAATAAATACATCACATTGTAGAAACGTGACGTGCTCTGTTACGTGACGAGGGAGGTCGAGGTGGAGGTAGTCTCCGTTACGTGACGGGGGAGGTCGAGGTGGAGGTCGGCTCTGTTACGTGACACACGAGGCCTCCATAGAGTTCATATCGGACTTGAATATTTATATGTGATTTCAATTTTAGACAAAGCCCGCTAAAGTGTTGGCTTACAGGGTTTTGCTATGTTAATGAATAATGGTCTTTGTAGAATAGAAATTATGAATATAAAAGACTTTTACAGATCGACAATTATTTCAAGTATCTTTGTTGATCATCTTTTCTAAGGTGCGATCAAAGTCACTAGTACAAGTTACTAGGATTAGAAAAATTAAGAGATCATTTGTTTTTGTTGGCTCCTGTCGTTATAATTAAAGTTTTTTAATTTGTTTGATCGCGCTGATCTTTCATACTATTAGATAGACTTTTTTTGTAGATACAAGTATCTAGTTTTGAACTAATATTTGACAAGTGTAACGTTCTTTTGTAGCTCTCGCGGCTGAAGTCGCGAACGACAGCTAGTATATTTATATTATACCTTCATTTACGTACGTTTGTCAAAAACAGTACTTTACAACTATGATTTACATATAAAACAAAACCACATCGAAATCTACATTGCCTTGAATCCACACCGCAGACTAATCTTTAGGATTAAGATATTCTCTCTTTTAACTTCTAATAGTGATCGAATAATCACCTACTATGAAAGTAAAATACAATACAATAGAAATGATAGCTATTTAAGTATTCATTCTAAGATAATGTGACAGAAGTTATTACGATATCTCTTTACATGAACATAAATAACGGTTTCATATAATGAGCTAACTTGTTGTTTTAGGCTATTAGGGTCTTGTTTTGTAAAGGGTAACTATTTAGTATTAAAACGGTTAAACCACGAACAAACTCACTTAAACTTTGCGGTTTTTATGATAAGGAAGAAACAAAAAAGCTCTATTATCTTTTATATTACATATTAGTGAGGTAATGTTAAAAGTTTCCTAGTTTTCAAGACCCTTGAAAAGACTATTGAGCGTTTCAGAATCCTGCCCCAAAAGCTATTAATCCGGCTGGATTGTGTTCCAGTGTTACACTGTCACTTACATTTCCTCGCAAGAGCACAAATTGCACCGAAACTTTTATACGGTGACTGATATGAACTGATATGAGTTGATATTAACTGATATGCTTTTCTTATCATCAGATATTCTTTCCAACATCATTTATTCATGACAAAAACAATTTTACTTTATCCCGTCACCGTTATCTAAACTAAGATATCCTTGTAGGTTCATGAGGCAGGTGTGAGGCTTGTCAGGGTTTTCAGTTTATAATTTATAATATATAATCATTAACAGTTTTAATAATGATATATTATAACATAGTATTAATATAGTTAGAAGTAGTTTAAGAATTAGGCTTTATACCTACTGGCAGTGGTTAATAGTAAACTCTCCACCTTTATGTACATTTTACCGTCTTCTACAGGCAACTGAAACTGAAATTAAAACTGTAGATATGTGTTTCAAAAGCATTTCCTTCGTGTAATAAACAGGTCATTGATGGATTGACAATCATCTCTCTCTATAGTATCAAAGTGATTATTTAGCTGCATTACTTTTGTTGTATAAAGGTGCTAGTCTAGTAGTTCTTTCTGCTCTTTTACTGAATGTGATGTTAATAAGAATGTACTAACCATTTCATCGAATGATGTTGGTGCTATACCCATCCTAGATGTTATCTCTTCCATTTTTACGCATGTCTTAAACCATTACATTACCACTAGTAAATTTCCCGATATTTAGAAACAAGCCCAAATTATTCCTATAACTAAAAAGGCAAAACTCTTAAAATTCTATGATTTCCGTCTTATCTCCATTTTAAACTTCCTTTCAAAAATACTTGAGAAATTATTACTTGAACAGCTGAAGCAGTCTATTTCTTAAAATAAACTTTTAAATCCCTGGCAGTCTGGATTTCGCCCCGGTTACTAAACTACAGCGTTAGTAAATGTCACTGATGACATTCGGCTGGTAATGGAAAATACACAGCTTACAATTTTAACCCTTCTTGATTTCAGCAATACATTTAATACTGTCATTTTTTTTATACAAAACTAGTTTAATGCTTGACTACATTCCACCTGATTGAAAGTGGAGATATAGTCATAGGTGGTACGGAACATTAACCTAACAACCTATTCACTCTTCTCTTGAAGACACTAACATTGTATTCGGCCAGAAATACCGACGCAGAGAAGCTGTTCCAGTCCTTCGCTGTATGAATTAAAAAAGACGAAGCAAAGCGCTTCGTTCGGACTAGTGAAGTGTCCACAACGTAAGGATGGATACCTGCCGTGCCTCGGAACGGCCAGTGATGGAACAGGAACGGGGGAATTAAATCGTGTAATTCTTGCGCACACTCACCAAAATGTATTCTATAGAATACTAATATTCTAGCAATTCTACGTCTATGTTCAACGCTGTGAAGGTCGGCTTCGACCAATTTGGAATAGCCTATAAGCCTCTTTGCTCGCCTCTCAATTGTATTCAGAACCGCAAGATGAGGCTTTGCGGCAACACCAGATATGTGACCACACTACTCTACAATCAACCGGATCTGTTCTTTGTATAATACAAGTAGTTGTGACCTTCGCAAGAACGGCAAACTTTTGCTGTAGCTGCTATTGCTCTGGACTCAATGTAGCGAAGTTGAGGTTTGAGGAAATCTCTAATCCCTGTCACTGTATTCCAAGGATACATTCTGGAAATTAGGAGCCAAGGTGAAAAGGCGGTCTTTTTGGCGGTGAACAGACACGTCTGCGTTTTGGTGGCGTTGTTTTCGACACGATTGGCATTGCCCCATGCGGAGACGAACTGAAGTTTGTCATTCAAACGTTGCTCCTTTTTTTTTTTCTTTTTTTTTTTTGCTTGTCTATACTGTTAGCCCTGTTGGCTATTATAGCGTCACCGGGGGAGGAAACGTTGCTCCATGACTTATCTTTCAGACTGTACTTGATCTCTACTAGCCCGAGTACTCGGCAGATATCTTTCTATAACTATGCTGTCGTCTGCATACCCATAGTTACCAGGCTCCAGCAGATCGTTAATGTGCAGCAGAAAAAGAGTTGCAGAAAGAACGGACCCCTTAGGCACTCCGGAATTTATTGTCAAGGTTTCCGAGGAACACCCGTTCGACAACTACTAGGAGAGATCTCTGACTCAGAAAGTCCGTTACCCAGTCGATCAAACCAGGAGATATACCGTACGCTGAAAGCTTGCTTAAAAGGCTCGCATTCCAGACCCTGCCAATGCCTTCGAGACGTCCAGAGAGATGGCGACCGCTTCTCCGTTCCTCTCGATAGCCACACCTAAAATGTGTGTAGTGGTCGCTAGAAGGTCCCCAGCGGACCTATTTCGGCGAAAACCGTACTGTCGATCACTGCGAAGATCGTTACCTTCTAGATACACTAGAATTTCAATACACGCTCCATAATCTTGCAGTGTATGGAAGTATTGAAATAGATCTATTATTGGCAGGATCGGCACGGCTGCCTTTTTTGGGCATGGATTGCACATTAGCAAGCTTCCAGGATTTCGGCACTATTTTCAATTTTTATAAATTCTGTTACTAAATATATATCTTCTCTCTATCACGTGTATGTAGACGACCTACAAATTTACAGACATTCCAAAATTTAAGATCTTACCTCTTCCATATCTGCCATTAATAGTTACCTGACTGCAATTTCTGAGTGGAGTATGGACATAAAATAAATCCTGCCAAATCCCAGGTTATTATTATTGGCAGTCCCGGTATGATTGTAAGGATTGATGGAGATAGCAATTTTGCAGTTATATAAGAGTGTTCCAATATCCTATTGTTCCACGGTGAAAAATCTTGGACTACGCCTGGATCAAACATTATCTTGGACTAGTCACATCAAAGAACTTAGCAAAAAAATATTTGTTGCTATCATAATTAATATGTATTGTATATAATTATATGTGTATTATGTTTATGTATTAATGTGTATTTATTTTCATGTATGTAGACAATGTTTAAAACTTTAAGTAAAATAATTACTTATATGTATGTCGGTCTGTATGCTTATACTTATTTTATATTATTCTATCTTGCTGATATTAGAATAATATGTTTTTTTGTCTAGTTTTTGTCTAAGGCTCCTGGGCTTATTATTAATAGATCTAGTTTTATCAGATCAGATCGCTCCTGACTGCGGACTAAGAACTACCTCCCTACTACCTGGTGGTGCTAAATAGAAGATACATAACTTAACAAGTTTCGATAAATAATTTATTTCTATATATGTTTTTTTTAATGAAGTTATTGTATCATTTAAATTATTAAATATTTTTTTGTATTATAAGGCTTATGTATTAATAAGGCCAGTTAGGATTTTTCTCTTAGTCTTAAATATAATAGACTATTACAGAAACACGACGGTAGAACTTACACCGTAGGGCTGCTAAAGATACCTGTTGTTTTATTATATTTAATAACTAATTAAAAAATTATTAGTTATGAAGAATAATAGTTAATACTATAAGTAGGTGTATGCCAATGTTCTGTTTGTAGACGTTCGAGTGGCCGATGTTCAGAGTGTTGCTGCCCGGGGAGGTGCTCACCGTGCATCTCATCATGCGCGGACGCTTTGGGATCCCTTATCTCATGGGGGTGTATCGCCTGGGTATGCACCTTCTGGTCACCGACGGCCGGCTCACCGTCACCGACAGCCTCGTTGATGACAACAACAAGTCCGTACCGGTAAGTGACAATTCCTTTTTAATTTTACAGAATAATTAACTTAGGAGTAATTTCAACGTGCTATATTTTCATATTTATCTAATATTTGATTTTAAAACAAGAAAGTAAACTTAAAAATCAAATGAATAACAAGGTCTCTGATATTTGCAGAAACCTAGATTTATTTTAGCTCTTATCTAACTGCAATTCATCTAGACTATCCTTAAGCAATGATATTAATAACTGATGCCTAAATTTAGATAATATAGAAGATTCAGATCAATATTTTTCACATCCTGAAAATTGGGTTAAACTTATTCCTAATAAAAATACTACGCCTTCTTTTAATTATTAAAAGTTTAAGTATAAATTAAAAACGAATTTATTGTGACAATAAAGTTATGGTTGCAGAGACATCTTACTATCTTTGGCTTCAATGTTTCTTATGTCAATATGATTATGGTGCAGAATGACATAGTAAAAGGTTACGGGATTACTAACATAACTCACAATATCCCGGGATAGTTAGCATTAACTAATAACAATATATAAAAATACAAAAACTAAATTACAGGTGATATTAATTATTAACATTATAGCTAGCTGTGATTATTGTCCCATTTACATTACGTTAGTAAACGTGCTTTTTACTATTGTTATTCAATATACTAGCTCCGATCATGATTTTTCTTTGCTGTTTTCCAAAATTTTAAGAAAATACATTTGTGAAGTACTTATTAGTACTGAAACTAATATTAACGACAAAGCCACAGATGGCTTTATTAATTTAATTAAGCTTATCGCATTGCTTGTACTATTTCAAAAAAACACAATCCAAGGCTGATTGCCTTAAATCCGTTGATTAAACAATTGCAAAACAAAATGTAACGTAACGTGTATGTACGTAGCGTAATGGAGAACTTAAAGTTAATTAAAAAAATACATAGGCAAGGTGTAAGCGACATAAGCAGCATTACGAACTGAAAAAAGACGCTTGACCACTTTGGTTTAATTCTATATGGTCAAAAAAGATTTTTGAATCTCGCCAATGATTATTTTGTAATGTAAAACTTCATTACCAAACAGTACATCGGGCTGAGAAATTTATTATTATAACAATTAATTTTCATCCAAAATAATACACAAGTAGATACAATTCGTTTGTATCATTATTTATTAACCATTGAATCCAAACTCCTCACTTGATGGCACACTAAAAACTAATTCTTTATCTGCTGCATCAGCTGGAACGAAATTTCTGTGTGTAATCCTATTATAAAAATATAAATAAAATTCAATAGAACCCATGACCTACATTTGTAGTTTGGGATTTTATTCTAAAATCGTGAAAAATAGATTTTATTTAATGGTAATAAGTTCATCATAACGAACTACTGGTCAATTTGAATACAACACACACTTTAAAAATTATAGACTTAGAAATGAAAACTCTATTGATTAGAAAAAAATACTTAGAAAACTATAATTTGGTCTCAAAAAAAACAGAAATAAAAAATTTAATATGGATCAAAAGTTAAAAGTTTCAGTATAGATTCAAAGAAGTCAAAAATGACTCTACTTCAGACAAGAATAATTGTTTTGTTGGTTCTCTAGAAAATGGACAAAACTATCTGGACGGTTTTTTAGATTTAGTAGGTGTTACGATAAATCATTTGAAATGATGAACAGCTGTATTTTATATTATTATATATATTAATTGTTTTACGAACCGGACAGTTAGTGGCATCACAAAACATTCAGACAACTCGGCTGTTGTTGAATAAATGTAAAGCAAAACCTCCAACAAAACCATAACGCGGGTATTCCCCGGACGCTACAAATCGTTTACGGTCCAAACTACGGCGCAACGTATGTGGCTTTCAGACACATTTTGGTGAAAATGAATAATATATTTGTTAAGTAATAAGTTATTGATGTATGCAGCGCGCAGAGTATTGATGTATTTCATAATACATATACTATTGTAGGCTGTCACTGTCACTGGCATGAAGAACGTCACTGTCCTTTCATCTAATATTATAGTTTAACAAGGAGCACACATTTTTATTCCCATCTTACTAAGAACCTCTTCAACACTAATCTTCAAAGTCTTTTATAAGAAATCTCCCGAGAATTTCTTGTAAATTAGAATTTATAAGTTTTGTATTTGATATTATCGTAATAATAAGTATATTTTTTGTATACAGAAACACCTTACCATTTCAAAAACCGCAGTTGACCTAGTTAGTCCTAGTTTGTCCTAGTTAGACCTAGTTAGACCTAGTTAACTCGTGAATTTAGGCCACACGCAGCATACAACTTTGTTTTGGTTAAGGTTTAAAAACATTTTGTTCTTGTTTAATTTAAATATGCTGTTTATTTATAACTAGCTACTGCCTGCGGGTCCACCCTCGGTTAAAAGATTTTTTAACTTAACCACTTCTTGCGTTCATATTATGTGATTTCCAGTTTTATTTCCTACATATGAATATTGTGTAATATGAGTCATAAAGCATGATTATACAATTTTTTAGGTATAGGGGTATTAAAATTTCGTTAAGTATTTACAAAAATGGTATCATCATTCAACAGTACAATTTTCTTATTACTATCTGTACTCGAACGCATCAATTTTTTATTACATATATTTTATTAATATTAGACATGAAACAAATAAGGTAGTAGGTGTTGAACCGCATTTTGTTTATTGACATTAAATTGAAATAAAATTTTAAAACACATCACGGTAATTTAGAAAGAAAAGTTATAACAAGACTAAGTAATAGGTAAATTAAATATGAAAGAAGAGTTCAATATTCCTTTTAGCGAAATGAAATATTGAAACAAGTAGGTAATTAAAAGTTTCAATTTGACTTAATATCGTAGTTTTTTTTAATTAAATTAAAATAATAGAATAAAATCTCCATACTTTGTTTGTTAAATTTGTTGAGCGTAAGCGAAGCTTTTAACCGTTTGGGAATCAATTTTTTGAGGCAACTTCACAGGAAAGCCACTTGACCAATTTTTACCAAAATTGGCACATATGTTAAAGAATTGACTGGATTTGTTCTCCAAAAAACAGAATAAAAAAATATTGTTTCGTATTAAAGATATGGTCAAAAAAAGGAATCTCCCATATACTTAGCTAACAGTTTATAGATCTCAACAGATGTCGCTGTACATGTCCATCGTATTTCTAAATCGCGGCATCACATACAAAAATGTTGTTATCATAGTAAATTGGCTTGTTATAAAGTATTTGACCGTCATTTATGTCAGACAGTCATTTATGTGATGAGCATAGATGTCTATGTTTCTGGGTTTGGTCGTTTATTAAATATATTCTCAGTATTTATATGTATGTGTATTTCTATGTATTTGTATCGTTGTCTAACACCCTCAACACAAGCAAATAATTTGCTTACTTAGGGGTTAGATCAATGTGTGTAATTTGTCCTGATATTATTATTATTATTATTCTGCTTTGCTCAGGTCGAACCTGGTAGATTTTTTTTGTATTCTAGAAACGGGCGTATTGCCAATGAACCTAGTCTACATTAAAAATGAATTAATTTGTACACGAAAAAAAAAAATGAATATAATATTAATTTTGAGTATGTTCAATTATTAATGTGTTGCCTACGAAACGTCGTACTATTGCGCATGTGTCCAAAATAACTGATTTTTGTATGCTAATGTAAGAATATTTGTGGAGTTCTAATTCGCCTAAACTATCATGAATACTATTGGGTACGATGCCTGTAGAGGATAAAATGATAGGAATCACTCTTACTTTATTTTGATGCCACATCTGCTGTATTTCGTCTGCCAGGGGAAGATATTTTTGAATTTTTTCTATGTATTTGGATTTAAGATTATCGGTATTAGGAACTGAGATGTCTATCAAGTAGGTAGTTTTTTTATCTTTTCTAACTAATGTTATGTCTGGTCTATTGTTATTTATGCTTTTGTCTGTTATAATATCTCTATCCCAGTACAGTTTGGCTATGTTATTTTCTAAAACATTTTTAGGTGTATAAATATAATAAAGCTCTAAATTATCTATAAGTTTATATTTTATCGCTAGCAATGCATGTATTTGTTTGGCTACATTGTTATGTCTGTGTGTGTACTGTTTTGTTGCTAAGACTGGGCATCCTCCTGTTATATGTTCTATTGTTTCTTGATATCTATTGCAGAGTCAGCACGCGTCTGATGTTAAATTTGTGTTTTTTATTATATACTTTTCATAGTTCCTAGTTTTTATAACTCTATCTTGTATCGCTATCATGAAACCTTCTGTTTCGCCAAAAAGGTTTCCTTTTGTTAACCACATGTTTGAAGCTTCGGGATCGATGTGACTTTGTTGTAGATGATGGGGATGTTTTCCATGAAGGCTTTTTGATTTCCAATTGTTTATTTTTGTATTGTCTTTTACTATTTTATTTAAAGAATCAAATTCTGGGTCATCAATTAAATTTTAAATTTTAATGGTTGTGCAAACACATTTGATGTTATTATAGCCTTATGTATCGGACAGTTCTTACTTCGTTTAAAAAAGTATTCGCGTAAATTATGTATTTGGTTATGGTGTAAATTTTTAATATCGATGATGCCCCTTCCTCCTTGTTGCCTTTTTAATGTAAATTTTTCAACTGCAGAGTGTATATTATGTGATGTATATTATGTTTATTACAGGTAGTCCTAGTCGTAATATTTAACGCATCTAATTCTGTGTCTGACCATTTCAAAATTCCAAATTAATATGTTAGTACAGGAATAGCGTATGTGTTTATGGCTTTTACTTTATTTCTTGCGGAAAGTTGTGTCTTTAGTGTTGAGATTAATCTGTTTTTGTACTTTGTTTTGAGATCTTCCTTAATTTCTTTGTGAACAATTTCTTGATTTTGATGGAAACCTAAATATTTGTAGGGTTCTTTTTCTTCTTAACATTTTATGTCGTTATTCGGTTGGTTCAATCTGTAAGGTTCCTGTTTTTGATAATGTCCTTTTATTATACTGCTTATGTTACATTTATTTATACCAAATTTCATCCTTATGTCTGCACTATATTTTTCTGTGATTTTCAGTAAAGAGTTGAGTTCATGTCTTGACGCTGCAAATATTTTTAAGTCATCCATATATAATAAATGTGTAATTTTATTAAGTTTATCTATTTTGTATCCATAACGGCTATTGTTAATTGTATGTGAAAGTGGATTTAATGCTAAGCAAAACCACAAGGGGCTAAGAGAATCCCCTTGAAATATGCCTCTGGAGATGTGTATTTTTGAAGATGTTAAGTTTTCCCTTTCTGTTCGGATATTTAGTACAGTTGACCATTGCTTCATTATATGCTTCAGAAATGCTATTAAATTGTAATTTACTTTGTATAAATCTAAAACCTGCAGAAGCCAACCGTGGGGTACGCTATCAAACGCCTTCTGATAATGTATATAAGCAAAGTGTAGGTTTCTGTGTTTTTGTTTACATTGTGTGTGCATGCCTGAGTCTATTATTAGCTGTTCTTTACACCCTCTCCCTCCTTTATAGCATCCCTTTTGTTCTTCTGAAATAATTTCATTAACTCTAACATGAGTGTTTATTTTAGCAGTGATTATTGATGTTAGCAATATGTATAGTGTAGGTAGGCATGTGATCGGGCGGTAGTTAGCGGGATTTTCTGTTTCAGAGTTTTTTGGTTTTAAATATGTTATTCCTTGTGTTAAAAGATCTGGTACCTGAGTTGGATTTTGAATGAGTTTATTGTAAATTTTTATAAGGTGTGAATGGACTGCAGTTAATTTTTTTATCCAAAAGTTGTGTATTTTATCAGATCCTGGTGCTTTCCAGTTATTTACTTTTTTAATTGCTACTTCTAAATCTTCCATTGTGATTACAAAATCTGCCATGGGTTCGATATTCTTCACTCTCTCCTTTTCTTCTTTGATCCAGTCTGCATTATTGTTGTGTTCGGTTTTGTGTCCATATATTTGCCCAAAACTCTTCAACTTCTTTAATTTTTGGTGGCTCTTTGATATCTGACGGTTTCTGGTTTGGGGTTTGTGAATTGGAAAAATAGTAATTACTTACCGAATAGGCGAGGATCAAGGTCTCGGAAGCTAGGACACAATCAGGGTGATACACCAGCACTTTTCTAGGAGTTTTCAACAAAGGCGATTAGAGACGCGCGTTCGTGCACAAGTTTTCTTTTTGAAGGAAGAAGGAAGCAAGGGGAGGAGTCAAGATGGCGTAAAACAAACCACCAATCAAAATTGATCCTTAACGAGATGCGTTCCGTTTTTCATTAATTAAGTTGGCCTTTTACTAAACATACCCCGGCCCCAAAAGGGGGTTACCCCCTTTTAATAAAATAGTCGGATGTTGGTTTTATTTTTAACATAACATTCTTAAAACTAAAAGCAGATGGATTAAACTAAGTGGACTGTATAATATTTTTAGTCTAATAATAATGTGGAAATTGAACTTTAAAAATTAAAACTATAAACTTAAATCTATGAGGTATTAAGATTAAAGTTACATTATTAGGTTAGAGTAAAATTAGTTTTGCAACGGAAGTGAACGAGAATCTATGTTGTCATTAAATGGCAAAGGACAGATCTTTGACAAAGACCTAATGTATACCCCTTTCGCTGTTTTAATTTCAACTACCCTTGCCACCGAGTCCTGTCCAGGAAGAACCCTTATGACGCGACCTAAACACCATTGTAAAGGCGGTAAATGGTTTTCCTTAAGCAATACGAGGTCATTGACCCGTATCTCATACTTGGTTGAATTCCATTTATTTCTTTGTTGCAATGTATGTAGATAATCATGACTCCATCGCTTCCAGACATCTGTTACAATAGATTGTAATAAATGCCAACGTGAAATCAAAGATTGACTATTATCACTTCGTAGTTCTGGAACCGATGTTAATGGTGTACCGATTATGAAGTGTCCCGGAGTCAATACTGATAGATCATAAGGGCTATTAGACAAAGGACATAAAGGTCTCGAGTTTAGTATGGATTCAATTTGAATTAGGACCGTAGTCAATTCTTCAAAGGTTAAGTTGCGATCACCGACAACCCTTTGTAGGTGTGTTTAGCAAGATTTTACAGCTGCTTCTACTAAACCATTAAAATGCGGACTAAGAGGTGGTGAAAAACTCCATTCAATAAAGTTATCAGCAAAATAATTATTTAAAACTGCATCTTTACTAATTTCTTTTGCAAATGAATATAAAATATTTCGAGCAAAGAATCAAAAATATGGTCCAACAGAGATGGCTGACACGGGTTTGCGTTTCATCCAAGCAAACCTTCAACGCTCCAAAGTCGCAACACTGGAGCTACTCCAAGTCGCAAAGGATACCGGATTGTCGATTGCCCTAGTTCAAGAACCATACGTGGGAGGAAAAGGCATCCTAAAGGAATACTCCGGTACTAGAGTCATACAATGCACCCTCAATAAACAAAAACCCACAAAAGCAGCGGTCATAGTCTTCGACGACCGGCTGGAGGTCATACACGATCCACAGCTGGTAACGGAAACCGAGGCCGCAGTACTGTTGGTAGGAGGGAGCACGAGAATAGGAGTAGTGTCAGTCTACCTGGAAGGGGACCAAGATATAGAGCCTTACTTATGTCGTTTAAAAAAAGTGTGTGGGAAATTAAACACCAAAAACCTCATAGTGGCAGGAGATGTAAATGCTTGGAGCCACTGGTGGGGTAGCAAAATAGAGAACAAACGTAGTGCAGCATATCATGCATTCCTCAACGAATTAGACCTTCAAATCGTAAATGTTGGTGATGCTCCAACCTTCGAGACATACAGGAACAGCAGAATTTGCACAAGCATCGTGGACGTCACAGCATGCAGCCTGCAGCTCCTAAATGCCATCGAAAAATGGAGGGTGAATGAAAATCTAGTAACATCAGACCATAATGCAATAACCTTCGAACTATGCGTAGGGAAACGTTTAGAGCCCCTAAAACCAACCACAACGCGCATTTACAATACAAGAAATGCAAAGTGGTCGGATTTTCAAACACTCCTCAAAATCGCCCTGACGAAGGAGGGCATCACCGAACACAAAATCAACAATATAAAAACTCCAGAGGAACTCGACTCCGTAGTAGGAAAATACACGGACGCGATCCACAAGGCCTGTGAAAACACCATTCCAAAGGCAGGACAACGGAAAGGGAAAACAACACCACCCTGGTGGACCGTGGAGCTCGAGGAACTTAAAAAAGAGGTCAAAAGAAAAAAACGCAGAATAAGGAATGCAGCGGCATCTAGAAGACAACTCGTTATTGATTGCTATATCGATGCTGTATTGGAGTATAAGAAAAAAGCAGATAAAGCTAGTACGGATAGTTGGAAGGAGTTTTGTACGACACAAGAAAAAGAAAGTATGTGGGACAAGATCTATAGAGTATTTAGGAACACAACCAAAAGACAAGAGGACCAACTCTTAAGAGATAATACAGGTTCTACTCTAACCCCAGAAATGTCGGCAGAGCTTCTAGCCAAGACCTTCTATCCCGATGACACGATCAATACAGACCAACTGTGTCACACAGAAATCCGGGAACTGACGAACGAGAAAATACCATCGGATCTGAAAGAAGATGATCCACCATTTACATCTGCAGAACTAGAACTTATTCTGCAAGCCCTAAATCCAAAGAAAGCTCCCGGACCTGACGGGCTTACTGCGGATATCTGTATTGCAGCCATCCAAATGGAAAAGGATGTTTTCATGACAATCGCAAATAAATGTTTGTCACTGAAACACTTCCCCTCCCAATGGAAACAGGCACACGTGATCATCTTAAGAAAACCAGGCAAAGAGGACTATACTCATCCAAAGTCCTACAGACCGATCGGTCTCCTCTCAGTTCTTGGAAAAATCATCGAAAAACTCTTTATCAGCAGACTCCAATGGCACATTTTTCCCACACTTAACAAAAATCAATATGGTTTCATGCCTCAACGTGGCACAGAGGACGCTCTCTATAATCTGGTGACACATATCCGACGAGAAATAACCAACAAAAAGCTGGTACTCGTCATCTCACTAGACATAGAGGGCGCATTCGATAATGCGTGGTGGCCAATTCTAAAACTCCAATTACAAAAGAGATGTCCCAAAAATCTGTACGAACTGGTAGGGTCGTATCTTACCGACAGGAAGATCACGGCGAATTACGCCCGGTCAACATACGAAAAACAAACAAACAAGGGTTGTGTCCAAGGATCTATAGGTGGACCAACTTTTTGGAATATAATCTTGTACCGTCAAAGAAACCATCAGGAAACTCTGTGTACCGTCAAAGAAACCATCAGGAAAGAAACGGTCCGTAAATGGCAGGACCGTTACCAAACTTCCACCACAGGAGCCATTACTAAAATATTCTGGCCAGATATAAAAGAGTCATACCACATCCTCAGAAAAATAAAAACAAACCCCACTCTCACCCAAGTCTTCACGGGACACGGTGGAATAGCGGAATACTTATACAGATTCCATATCAAAGATAGTCCCGGCTGCGAATGCGACCCAAACATAAGCGAGACAATTTGGCACGTCCTTCTGGAATGTCCCCGCTATGCCGCGGCTAGACATGACCTGGAGACCCAAATGTACAGAAATCTGGCCAAGTCTGAACTGCCTAAAATATTGGCAGATTCGGAGATCAGGCCTGCATTCCTTACTTTTGCCGAAAAAGTCTTCCGCAACGCAGCTAGAAGGAATAGTACTTTCGCTAATCCATCTATTCATCAACCCATACAAACACGCGAAGTGATTGCCCGAAGACAACCTGTGTTACCCATAAACTCCGAGCCAAACGCGATAACAATTCACCAACTTTTATCTTGTGGTGAAAAAAGTAATCCGTCCATAAGAATTCGAGGGGTGGGCCTATTCATGAATTCTAATCAGGAAAAGCTTGGTATAAGTTTTTGCGTTCCTAGTAGTCGTAGTGGAGTGGCGATTTCCCCGGGACTAGCGGCATTAATAAATGGGAGCACGTCGAGACAGAACATGAAGCGCAAAGTTTACGAAGCATTGCCCGTAACAAAGGTGGCAGGCATCGAATGCCGGTTATTACGAAAAGTAAATAAAACTATCGTATTAATCGAGCGGAAAGACATGGAGCCACCTTACGCTCAGGCTAGTTGTCTGCTGTCGAAATTCGGAGAGCCGTTAGGAGGGGAAAACATCACTCCCCGAACAATCAGTGTTGATGCTATGGTACTGGTGTATGAGAAGGCTGAAGTATCACAAAGGATTGGTATTTTAAAGGCCTCCATACACCACGAGATAGTTGTCTATGAAGACCGAGGAGAAAACCTTGAATACCTCAGGCCACATCATGTTTTGGGACCAACCAAGCCCCCGGGCAACGGAGGATATACAGAACCAGCATCAAAGAGTGGTTCGGAACGACTACAGGAGAAGGCAAAAGCACAACAACAAGCAGAAGCCTCCACGTCAAAACCTAGCCTGACATCAAAATCTTTCATGAAGGCAATCACAACCGCCGTAGGGTCCATGGTAAAAGCATCAAGAACCTCACCAGGTAAGAAAGTGGTGTACGATGACCAGGAGGAAAATCTCCAACACACTAGTTCACGTCGTACACTAAAGCCCACCAGCTCCATGGCAACGGCGGTAATTAACCTCATAAAGATGAAAAATAAAACCAGCTCTGAATCCGTAAAACCTCAAAAAAAAACAAAGGCAAAGATGGGAATAGTCAGTTCGCCTTGTCTTCGTCTGGCGGAGGGACCACTTGATCACTTCATCAATGCTTTCCTTGAGTTTCAAGCTTTAACAAAAGCGACTAAACAGGCTAAATCAATACCTCTTGAAGAAATTCTTCAGGCCTTTAAAATCGGTAATCGGAAGTTCTTGGAGCTGAAACTCAAGGAGGCAGATGCAGCCATATACAACAACCAAACTGCAAAGATAATTCACGGCACAATGGCAGGAGAGCATATGGCCGCATACAATGCGACCAGTGGTTTCGTTATGTTGGATAAGGAAGAGACGAGGCGAACAGGCAAAGCCAAATATACGACGCCATCTAACGACCCAATTGTTGTCACGGTCCAATGCACCAAGATTATGCTAGAGGATATGATCCTGGACAAAGCTAGCACATTAACGAACTTTGATGCTTGGACCGTGCCAACACTAAACTGGGTCAACGGGGTTCCAGAATGTGGCAAAACCACGTGGATAATATCGCACTTCGACGCGGAGAAGGACGTCATCGTTACAACCACAACTGAGGCGGCTAAAGATCTAAGAGAGAAGATCTCTCAGCGTATAGGTGACGAATCAAAGAATCGAGTGCGTACGATGGCCTCTGTATTAGTAAATGGATTCAAAGAGTCAGAA
This sequence comes from Napeogenes sylphis, assembly GCA_959347405.1. Classification (NCBI taxonomy): domain Eukaryota; kingdom Metazoa; phylum Arthropoda; class Insecta; order Lepidoptera; family Nymphalidae; genus Napeogenes; species Napeogenes sylphis. Next base: position 33,593,901 of record OY365784.1, read on the forward strand.
ATCTATCAACGTTTGGTGGTAGACGAGGCTCTTATGAACCATTTCGGATCCATAGCGATGGCTACGCGGTTGTCCGGCGCTGCCGTAATTCTCCTCGTCGGTGACGTGAACCAGTTACCTTACATCGATAGAGATAATCTATTCGAGATGAGGTACTGTCATCCCACCCTGATAACGTCCATCAGCCAAGAATTACTGTGCACACATCGGAATCCCTTAGATGTCGCGTATGCCTTAGAAGAGGTCTACTCCGGCATCTACTCCAGCAGGAAACTAGTGCAGTCCTTAACAATGCTCAATTACACAGGATCGAAAATACCCAGATCCCAACCTAATACCCTGTACTTAGTACACACCCAGGAAGAAAAAATAGCATTGTCTAACGAGGGTTATGGATCAGGCGAAGGGTCGCGTATCTTAACCATTCACGAAGCACAAGGACTCACTTTCAGTTCCGTTTTTATAATCAACACCAGGAGTAAGATGCAACTGCACGACAGCGTTCCCCACGCGGTTGTAGCAGTGTCGCGTCATACCGAGAGCTGTGTGTATTTCACCGACAGCGAGGACGACGCGACGGGCAGATTCATCAGGAGAGCGATGAAGGCGACAAAATATAACATCATAGAATATAATACCAAGATGGCTATAAAAGACAGAAACTTCGCTATCGTGGAAACCTTGCTCGTGATGAGTGAAAAAAATAAAAATAACAGTAGGTCACCACAATAGTGTTTTCGTAGGAAGGCATTAATGAGAAAATGTAAGAAATTTAACTTTAATAATATTTTTCTTTTTTATACATCAAATACTTATACTATACTTCACATTATAACATTGTACAATAAAAAAAAAAAAATAATAATAATAAATAAATAAATAAAAATTAAAAAAAAATATATGTATATATATATATATAATATTTATATTTATATAAGTATGTGTAATTGCTGTGCAAAGGACTTACCTTACTAATATAGTTTTTAAGGTACCTGTAGTAATAGACTCCTTTTTGAGTATGTTATCTCAAAATTTCAAAAATTAATATGCTAAATACAAACCAAATGCGAAAAGTGCACGGGCGACGTGTCCGTGGATAAAAGTAGAAATTAATAAAAAAAAAAAAAAATATTTCGAGCTTCCTTAAAGTTGGTTCCAGAATCGGTTCTAATTTGTTTAGGTAAACCACGTCTGCCCACGAAACGTTTTAAGGCAACTAAGAATGCTTCAGTTGATAGGCTACTAACTAACTCCAAATGAAGACATTTGGTTCAGAAACAAACGAATACACATACATAAGTTTTACTAATCTTGGCATTACGAACTAAACTAAGTTTAAGATTGAAGTGACCTGTGAAATCAATTGATATGGAAATAAATGGTCTCAAAGATTGAATGACGCGGTTGGCCGGTAAATTTTTGATGAACGTTTCAGGTGGTTTGCATTTTAAACGAAAGCAACGTAAACATTTAAAAATTCTAGTACCTATAATACGCCTTGCTGATAGAATCCAGTATTATTCTCTTAGTAGTGACATTAATAAATTATTACCTGCATGCGAATATTTAACGTGATAAGAATCTATTAAAAAATTTGTGAAATGAGAATTATGCGGTAACAGAAGTGGATACTTTGCTGTATAACTAAGTGAGGAGTGCGTCAGCCTACCCCCTGCTCGCAACAAACCCTGGTGATCAATAAATGGATGTAAACGCCTTAACACGTTCGCCGCGTTACGAGGTCTATTAGATCTCTTGCGGGACTTTCGTATTGTGCGTGGACTGAAATGCTGTTGTTTCACTCCTTGCGGGGGGCTCTAACTTGTAAAGTTCTTTATGTATAAGCAATACAAATATACACATTTGTATCCTACTTGAAGGTGAGTTCATAGACATAATAAAAAAAAAAATTGGATTTATTAGGTCCCTAACGCACAGTACTATAATTTTTTTCATTATTTGCGTTAGGGGATATTTTATTACTCGTGGAATCTTACGTAGGTAGGCGGCGCGGGCGCTGCGTGTCTCGTTTTAGTGTTGTTCAAGTATCGATGTGAGGGGACGCGATCACGTTTCAAAAATAGCACTCGCGTAAATATATCGACGTGTTCATATTTTAAATTGTTTTAATTGTTGTTAAAAACAATGATTTACTTTGAAAGAAAAAAGTGTAAAAAGTCAATTAATTTTGGTGAGCATTCTAAGAAAGAAAAATTATCGCCGGTTAATACCGCGGCATTATCCAGTAGAATAAAAAAAAAATCCTGAAGGAAGATGTGTTCCAACGAGGAAACAAAAAAAAGACGTTGCGTGGGTTGTTATGAAAAATTACGACGCACGGTAAACAGCTCTGAAGCTTCTAAAAAAACATTATGTGGCGAGCAGCTAGATCTTTATTATTGTGCAGAATATCTTATACCATATTGGCTGCAAACTGTTAAGTGTGTCATATATAAAAAATAAAATAAAAAAAAATCATTACGATTTGCTCACAATGCGAAAAGTCGATGTGATTGCTTTAATGACAAACATTTTCCGTAGTTTATAATAAATAACTACTTCGTAAATTAAACTTTTTCTATCGACAAATGACATTTTATTTTATTCCCATCACTAGTCACTTCACATATTGGTCTATCTCTGGTTGCGGAACGAGATACAATCGATGTCCAATTTTTGATTTCTATTTGTGGCTTATTCTTATGTCATAACTGCGTGCGAACCTAGCAAAATATAGAACAGTACACTATCTTTGACCCACGAAATTTTTAAGTATATGTCATTGTTTTTGTTGAAGATATAAATTATTTTCAGAATTGTACTCTTAGGGGACTGATTATGTCCCCAACGCACCCGGGGATAAATTAGTTTCGAGATCTTTTAGATCCCTAACGCACCAACTGAAAGTTTTTTAATTATGATGTCGCAGGGAACGTGTTAAACCCGTGCTACATAATTTATTGTTAAGAATTTGTTTAATATCTTGTCTAAAATGATACTGTTGGACTAACATTACTATCGTACATATACTGTTTTCAATTTCATAACCAGTTAAATTACCATAAGTTCGGTCTATTTTAAATCTTCTGCAATTGCGAGCAAATCGAATACACCAAGCAGTTAGACGGATAATTTTAGGAAAAGAACTTAAACCCTGCATAAAATGATCATCTAAAGTATTATCTTTAACTATTGATGCAGTAAATTTTGATTGTTTTCAAACCAAGTAGAGTGTTATAAGAAATTTGTTCACATGGACCAGGCCAAGTAGATTCATCCTGTACTAACCAGTTGGGTCCCCACCACAGTTCATGATGAACAAGGTCATGTGGTGTTATTCCAGGTGATCTGCAATCAGCTGGATTTAATTTAGAAGGCCCATATCTCCACATATCAGGCGAAAGTAAGTTTTGGATTTCACTAACCCGATGGGATTCAAATACTTGTAATGCATGAGGTTCCTTGCGCAGCCAACAATGTACGATGGAAGAGTCACACCACGCATAACTATGTCGAAGTAAATCCGTTCTTAAGCGCAAACTGTCGGAAATGCGTTTTAACAACCGAGCCAGCAATAATGCACCAGATAATTCCAATTTAGGGATTGTAAGTTTTTGTTTTAAAGGCGCGACGCGTGTTTTTGCCATAAGAAGACGGATGGTTACTCTATTATCGCTATAGGTACTATGTATGTAGACGCAAGCTGCGTAGGCTGTATCAGATGCGTCGCTAAAACCGTGTAGATCAAAACAAACTGTCATAGTTGTCAAAACTTGTCAAAACTTGGAATAGATAAATTAGTTATATAATTTAGATTTTCACAGAAGGATTGCCAAATAGAAATAATTGAATCTGGTGGTGACTCATCCCACTGTATCCCCAATATCCATAACTGTTGCATTAACAATTTTACATTAATAATGCAGGGAGCTAACCAACCATTTGGATCATAAATACCGCCAATTTTTGATAATATTTATCGTTTTGTACATTTGTTAGACTTAATAGAAACTTGGTAACTAAAATTATCCAAAACTGGACTATATTTAAAACCCAAAATTTTTAACAACGTTTCCTCACCTCCATTAAATTGAATTTCACAATATTCTGAAGGTAAGTCTGCAAGTAATTGCGGCTGATTGCTAGACCACTTACGAAGTTCCAGCCCGCCCTGTGATAACAAATCAATGAGTTCGTCTTTAAGATCCTTAGCCTCGGACAAGGATGACGCGCCTGACACAATATCATCGACGAATATGTCAGATTTTAAATCTGAGACGCAGGCGGGTGACTCTTTTGTCTTAGGCATGCAAGCTCGTGAACACATCGCATTGCTAGAAATGGAGCTAGAAATGGAGATCTTTGTATCTCTGCTCTAAAAGGGGGTCCCGATTAAATTTTCTTTCTAACGCAAGAAATCTTTTCATAGCTGAATATTTGTTATCACCTAAATCATTGTCACCTTGTTTAAAAGGTAAGTGCACTATAAACCTGCCATCATGCGTCCGCTTAAAATGTTCCTCACAATAAACATCGTCTGGATGTTGTATCTTATTGAATGACACCTCCTCTAATTCCCAAAAACATTAAGTGTCGTGTCAATATTAGCAATACCCGAAAACGAATGATAACTTGGTGTAACAACGCGGTCCAAATTAAAATCACCCATTAAAACCCAACCGAATAAAGTTTCAAAAGCTATAGGTAAGTTATCGCCGAGTACTAATTTGTTGCCCTGAAAGATGTGAGCACATACACCTGCCCCCAACAAAATATCGATGGGAGACTTTATATTACATTGCGGGTCCGCAAGCCTTAAATTTTTAAATCTATTTAAGATATTACTATTAATGGAAACTGTAGGTAAGTCAGTAGTAACACGCGGCAACACCAACATGTCTACCCGTAAACCTGAATGATTAGAGTTATGCTTTAAATAAATCTTTAATTGTCCCTTTACATTAAAACTGTTAGAAGCACCTATGCCTGTAATCGATACCAATGACTTATCATAATCTCTGAATCGCGCTTATAGAAATAAAATTAGCCATACTGCCCGGATCGAGTAATGCACGCACTTGTTAAGTGCATCCGTCCTTAATAATGGCGATATCGACGAGAGCTGTTGCAAGCAGTGAGTGAAATGCGCCGTTGACACACCGAGGTTCCGCGCTCTCCGTACCGTGCGTGACGTACGAGTGTGAGCGAGATGTATATATATTCGTCGGTTGCTCAGATGATTCACATGGCGCGGTATCCGAAAACCCCGGTTGTGAATGAATGATCGAATCACTTGTATAATTCGCGTCAAGAGTGTGACAATTATTAGTTAACATGGGCATGTTCTCATTACTATTTAACTGAACTGATTGGACAGAGTTTACTGACGTGTTTTGTTCGTTAGATCTATGCAAGAACGTGTTATGCCTTCGTTAACAGATTTGACAACGGAATTTAGATAAACAATCAGAAATTCTATGAGGTCTTAAACAGTTAAAACATAAATTTTTAGAGGCTACAAATTCATGTCTAGAACGAGTATTCATGTTCAAAAACTGTGTACATTTAAATAAAAGGTGGTTATTACTGCATAAAGGGCACTTAATATTTTTATATATCACGGCTATATCACGGCTTGTTTGCATAGATGTTACATGTAAATTACGTTTGTTCTGGGAAGTATATCTACCACCGCTTTGTTGTGGTTGGGTTGTTAACATGTTAATTCCTGATGTCTCCAGAGTTTTACACATATTATCTAAAAATTTTGTAAAATTATCGAATGTAGGAATCTTTACGTTTTGATGAGTAATTTCAAATTTAGAGCGTAGTTCGGTATCTAGCTTTCTTACGAAAATATGTAATAATAATAATGACCACTCCTTGACAGGAAATCCAAAACTAGTGAGCCCGCGCGTGTTCTCTTGAATATTACTAACAAAGTTACGCAACTGAGTAGGAACTTTAAGTGATACATTGGGTAAAGACAACATTGCGCTCAAATGTGAGTCGGCTATCATTCTCTTATCTTCATATCTATCTATAAGTATTGACCGAGCCACCTCATAATTCTCGGGAATATTAGTTAAGTGTTTAATTAAGTTTAAGGGCTCGTGTGAAAGACAACTAAGTAAGTAATGTTTCTTCTGGACAAGACTCAATGATTGGTTACAATGTATTAGACTATCAAATAAGTTTATAAAGTTAGGAAAGTCACAATAATTGCCAGAAAACTGAGGTAGATTTATTTTCGGTAATCTTACATTGTTATTACTAAAGCTATCGCACAATTTAATATTAGATTTCGGACTACCTGCAACTATCGGAATAAATGACTGATATTTACACCTAACCTCCAGAAATTGCTGCTCGTATTTAACATATTTTTGTTTATAACTATCTAACTGATCGGGATTTGAAATGAATTGAGACAAAATAGTAAGATAAGACTCTTCAACATTTTGTTTTATTACGTCTAAATCGATACATTTTACCTTAAATCTTTCAACTTCATATGAATCTGTTAGGTCACTTGTCGAAAGTGAATTATAAATCCTTTGTACCTTTTCAACATAAAATTCAAACTTTAAAACCAGCATCTGATTATTTTTAGCCATTGCTAATGATTAAAAGTTTTTAATTTTATAAAAGTTATGGCGGCCGTTGGAGTACGTGGATCAACGAATCCGGCTCGAATTGGACAGAAAATGAATTGGAAAAATTGTAATTACTTACCGAATAGGCGAGGATCAAGGTCTTGGAAGCTAGGACACAATCAGGGTGATACATTAGCACTTTTCTAGGAGTTTTCAACAAAGGCGATTAGAGACGCGCGTTCGTGCACAAGTTTTCTTTTTGAAGGAAGAAAGAAGCAAGGGGAGGGGTCAAGATGGCGTAAAAACAATCCACCAATCAAAATTTATCCTTAACGAGATGCGTTCCGTTTTTCATTAATTAAGTTGGCCTTTCACTAAACAGTTTGGAAAATTTGTTTTTGATTATTATTAAACTTCCAATTGCCTATTTTTCGTTGGTATGATTTTATATATCTGCTTAATCTTTTAGCTTTGGCCTGTAATAATTGCTTTTTTTTTGTCTAAATCCTCTTTAACCTCATCGATGTTTTTATTAGTAATATTAAGTTTCCTCTGTTTATTTTGAGATAAATTTCCGCAAATAAATTGTGTTAGTTGCCCTATTTCTTTTCTTAAAATACTAATTTATTTTTCCAAGCGTCGCTGCCAGGGTGGTTTTTGCAAATTTATGAAACTATTGGTTGTTTTAGTTCTTTGTTTACCATTGACTATTATGGTTACAGTCGTTGCTGCTGCATATATGACGTCTATTATATATCCTAATGTCGGCTCAGTAGTTCCGAGTTTATCAAAGGTATTTTGAATTATATTATTTACTTTGTTTATAGTTTTAAATGTTACAAAATTAAGTTTTTTTAGTTTTGGAATGGACGGCCGAGCGTCTGGGCTCACACCTTCATACTTTATAAATATTTCTTGATATTGTTCGTGTATATTGTTAAGGGTTGATATTCGTTCCTATTATTGTTATCTTGTGCTGTAGTAGTGTGTACTTGTAGATTGTTGTCATTAATGTTTTCTCCACTTGAATTTTCATTATTGATAATGTTGTTAACTGTGTTTGCCGGTTTTGAAATTATCTGTATTATAGTGTTGTCAATTACATTACCTATTACTTCTGTACTTGGTTGGTTTTGTTGTCCTAAGTGTAGTAACTGCTCTATTTCCTTTTGAATAATATGTCTTTCAGAAAGAGTAATTCTATTGTTTTTATGTATGACTCTAATTTGATCAGCTAATCTTTGTACTTTAAGGTGGTTTAATTCTGGATATAATTCAATAAATTTTTCGCACAATAGGGGTCTATATCCCGTAAGAGAATTTTAAAAATTGGTAACTATGTAGTATCAGCGAAGCAGTTGAGTATTAACTTCATTCGTCCATTTCATTCGCTGTCTACTGCGGCCCCCCAGGGTGGTTGCCGGTGGCATATCCTGCAAAACACTTCTGGTGGAGTTTGTTGTCGTGGTAGTCGGTAAGTCATTACTAGTAGGAGAGCTAGTGGCCCATCCGAGTAACGGTATGCCTGTAAGACTAGAAATTCTTATAGTGATGAGTCATAGCATGCTAAGTACGGTAACCATCGCCTGGCAAACATCAGCCCTGCACGTCATCAACCCCTATGTTTTTGAAACTGTAAATAAAATTAAAAAAAAAACTTGTCGCTGTAAGCTTGAAACTTTTATATGATTTTGTTCATTAGAAGGGAAGTTTAAAAAACAATTGACAGGCGTGTGCAACTAGCACAAGTACCTGACAGGTGAACCGAAAGGTGTGTAATATATAAGTTGAAATATTTTTTTTCCTGTAAAGTTGAAATTTATATATGTGCTTGTCTAGGCTATTTAAAGTAAGTATGTACAATGACAGGCGGTTCTGGCTAGCACATGTACTTAACAGGTGAGGGGAATGTTGCTAGAGGAGTGCGAGATAAATTAATATGTAAGAGTAAAAATCAAGGGTAAAATATATGTATTTTATAAGTTTTAATTAAATCTACATAAGTTTTTAAATTAATCTCCATTTTCATCTGATAAGTCATCATTACTGTCATCATCATAAGTATCTTCATGACAGATGTCATCTTCTGAAAGGAAACAAAGTTTGAATAGATTAATAATAACATTATATCTTGGATCTTGCGCTCAATTACATAGAATTCTATATATTTTTTATTAAATGAAAAAGTTGTGTATTACCGTTCACCTGTTCTTCAGTTTCACTTGACTCATTTTCGGCAGTATCAGGAGGCTGTTGTAATATTTCGTAGATGGAAGAAGGCAATGTATCCCCCTCAAACCAATTAAAAGCATATTCTCCATCCACTAAGTTCCAACCATGATTTTCTGGTTTGAGAACTGTTGGCTCTTTTAAATGACTATTTTGCCAAGCATTTGCAATGTATACAGATCGCAATAATTGTTGTTGTAGTTTCCGGTGACACGGAGGTAAATTTGAGGAGTCATAACTAATAAGTTTTTTCATAAACACCTTAGAACTGTTTGTAATTGAGCGCAAGATCCAAGATATAATGTTATTATTAATCTATTCAAACTTTGTTTCCTTTCAGAAGATGACATCTGTCATGAAGATACTTATGATGATGACAGTAATGATGACTTATCAGATGAAAATGGAGATTAATTTAAAAACTTATGTAGATTTAATTAAAACTTATAAAATACATATATTTTACCCTTGATTTTTACTCTTACATATTAATTTATCTCGCACTCCTCTAGCAACATTCCCCTCACCTGTTAAGTACATGTGCTAGCCAGAACCGCCTGTCATTGTACATACTTACTTTAAATAGCCTAGACAAGCACATATATAAATTTCAACTTTACAGGAAAAAAAATATTTCAACTTATATATTACACACCTTTCGGTTCACCTGTCAGGTACTTGTGCTAGTTGCACACGCCTGTCAATTGTTTTTTAAACTTCCCTTCTAATGAACAAAATCATATAAAAGTTTCAAGCTTACAGCGACAAGTTTTTTTTTTAATTTTATTTACAGTTTCAAAAACATAGGGGTTGATGACGTGCAGGGCTGATGTTTGCCAGGCGATGGTTACCGTACTTAGCATGCTATGACTCATCACTATAAGAATTTCTAGCCTTACAGGCATACCGTTACTCGGATGGGTCACTAGCTCTTGGACTATACCGTGGGATTCGGCGGTAGCATTTTGTGAGACCGTTGCCCGCCGATGTAACAGACGGCCACTGGCGGATCGCATGCTGCCACGTCCAGCGCCAGTTCCAGACGTGCCTCGGCGATTGTCCCCAGGTAGCGGCATTAAACTCAAATCGTTGTCAGTACTCTCCATAATTAAAACCGGTTGCCATTGCCATGTTAGCCGTGTAAGAAAATTATTAATATAATATCACGTGTCCGCCCCCCACGTGAGTCAGATGGTCGACTCGAACGAATGGCTGGACTTTGGGGGGCTTATTATTATTATTATTATTATTATTTTTTTTTTTTTTGTTGAAGTTTTACTTGCTCGAGCTGAGCTCGGTAATCTTCTGGTTTACCGCCCTAAAACAATTAGGGAAAAGCGATTCAGAATCCCCATTCAAAAAAACTGTATCTCCCATAACTTTTCTTACTATTGTTACTGTGTGTATTGCGGCTTGTTTTTGGATGATTTGTATGTTTATTTGTGCATATAATTTTTCTATATATCTATGAAGGCTTTTAGCTATTACACCTGTTGTTCCTATTACTATGGGTATAACTAAAATTTTCCATAACCTAGTAAGTTCTGTTTTCAATGTATAATATTTACTTAATTTTTCTATTTTTTTGGCTCCAAGGTTATAATCAGATGGTACGGCTATATCTATGATGTATATTTTGTTTTCTAATTTGTTTGCATATATTATATCCGGTCTATTATGTGTAACTGTAGTATCTGTTTGGATCGGTATCTCCCACATTAATTTTACAGTTTCATTTTCTTTGACTTCAGGTTCTGTAAGAGCTTGATGCCACCAGCGATTTTCAATTTTGAGGTTATGTTTTTTGCATAAAGTCCAGAAAATATACTGTACTATATTGTTATGGCGTTTGGTGTAATAAGTGCCGGCTAGCTTTTCACAACCCGAGATGACGTGGTGAATAGTCTCATCTTTTGCTGAACATAACCGACACTTACCATCTACAGTTGTTTTATGTATATCTCTAGCATGTTGTTTGTTTACTATGGCTTGATCTTGAATTGCAAATATTGATGATTCTAGTGAAGGTGACACCGGCTGTGTCTTGAGCCAACTAAATGAATTTTCCCTATCTATGTTATCCTTTTCTAGAACTGATCTATAGAACTGTCCGTGTAACGGTTTGGCTTTCCACTTACTTATTTCTTTCTTCATAATTGCATTTTTTATTTCTATATCTGTATATTTTTCAGTAAATTTTAACCCCAATTCTATTAAATTGTGTTTTGCTTCTTTCTGTATTGAGTATTTCTCTTTTTTTTATCGTGTTTTACTATTGCTTTGATTTTATGATCTCTATACTTAATTATGTGGCATTTGTAAAGTGTTTCTATGTTTGTTAGACCTCTTCCTCCTTCTTCTATCGGTAGATATAATCGTCCTACATCTGCATTTAGCGTTTGTATTTAAGTCATGGCTAGTAGTTTTCTGGTTTTACTATCTATTTAATTAAGATCACTGGTTTTAAAGTTAATTATTCCAAATGTATAGATAAGAGTTGGGACAGCATAAATATTATTTGCCTTCAGCAGATTTCGAGAATGAAGATGAGATTTTGTGATCATTTTTACCCTATGCAAGTATTCTTTTTCTGTGTGTTCCCTTATTATATTATGATCTATTTTTCCTCCTTCATGAATACCTAAATATGTATACTTCTGGTCAGATTTTAAATGTTGAAACTCATCTCCGGTCAGTAGTAAATGACCTTCACCCTAATGTCCGAATCTTCTCCCAGCTTTCAAATGTAGAATATTCCATTTATCCAATCCGAATTGCATCCCAATGTCTCTGGTAAAAATTTCTGTGCTATGTATCAAGATTGTTAGGTTATTATTATTATTGAAGTAAAGTTTTAAATCGTCCATATAAAGTAAATGGTTAATACTAGTGTTAAGATTTGAGATAATGGGTTTATGGCAACACAGAATAAGAGAGGTGATAAGGAATCTCCTTGAAATATACCGCGGTTAATGGATATAGGGTCGGTGGTTACAGAACTACTTACTCCACGAGCGGTCATGACTACATTCCATTTGGGTATAACTTGTTTAAGGTAATCTATTATTACACGAGGACATCTATACACTGACATTATTTTTAATAACCATTCGTGAGAAATACAGTCAAATGCTTTCCGGTAATCGATCCAGCCCATACTAAGATTTTTTTTTCCATTGATGTGCGTCTTCCAATATAACTTTATTAATCATAAGATGATCTTTGCAACACCTAAAGCCACGTCTACATCCTCTTTTTTCCGGTTCTATTATTTTGTTATATTCGCAATGTGTATAAAGTTAGTTAGCTAAAATGGAAGTTAAAAGTTTGTACATAGTTGGGAGGCAAGCTATAGGGCGCCAGTTTTGAGGTTCTTGCGTACTTTCATTTTTCGGAATTAAAATAACTTTTCCTGTTGTAAACCAATCTTCTAATTGTTCTGTTCTATGTATGATTCTATTACAGAGTCTAATTATATGTTCATGTGTGTGTGTGAGGTATTTTATGTAATAGTTTTGTACTTTATCTATTCCAGGTGTTTTCCAATTATGTAGCTTCCTAATAGCTTTACTGAGCATTACTTTGTCTATTGTTTCAAATTTATACTCCTCTAAATCTCTTGACTTACTTTCAATATCAGAAAGCCAAGTTGCATCTTTATTGTAAGTTGTAGGGGTAGAGAACAACGATGTCCAGAAGTCTTCTATTGCTTCTTTTGAAGGAACTTGTGTAGGTGTTTGTTGCTTGGCAATTAGTGACTTAAAGAAAGTGTGCTGATTTTGATGAAATTTAATGTTTTGTTCCTTTCTGTTATTTATGTCCTCGTAGCGTCTAATCCTTCCTGCTAGTGCTTTTACTTTTTGTTTTAAAATGTTATATTTGTCAAAAAGTTTCCATTTAAGTTTTTGTATCCGAGTGCTATTTATACCTCTCTTGATCTCTATTAGTTGTCCTAGCTCTTTTCTAACATTTTGTAATTTATTCTTTATTCTTTTTTTCCATGGTGGATCTTACTTTGGTCTTATGACATCAGATGGAGTATAGGGTTTCTAGTTGTTTTTGACTATTAAAGTCTTAGCTACTGAGTAAAGAATGTTATTTAAATCGCGTAAACTGCTATCAACGGTTAAGAGGTTTGGAAGATAATTGTTAATTTTATTTAAATTAAAAATGAAATCTTTATTCAATTTTGGTTTGGGTAAACATTTTCTATTGGCAATAGGTATTTCCTTTGTTTCAGCTAAAGTTTGCAAAAAATCTGATATAATTGATATAGAACTATCAAAGTCTTTTGATATAGCCAGGCCCATTAGCTTTGGCTCTGTAGTAACAAAACATCAGCTCTTCTAATTCTGTTTGAGACCATTTTCTTCGTCTTCTTCCATCGTCTTCTTTGGCAGAACGTGTCATGGTCCCCTCCGATGTACCGGCAAGACTAGTGGGAGTAGTTACCCTGTCTCGCAAAATATCATCAGCGTCCCCGTTGTTTTCGGCTGTAGTAACTTCGGGTTCCCCGGCTCCTACCCGCCTGTTCAACAGAAAGCCACTGGCGGTCCACATGCTGTCACGTCCAGCGCCAGCTCTAGACGTGCCCCGGCGATTATCCCCGGGAAGCGACCCAAAACGTACTTTACTTGTTTGTCTCTCCATTGTGAAGGTTAGAGAGTGGTAATTCCTTCACTCGGGGTCCACTGAGGTCACTCGAGGAGGCTGTATGAAAGGTCAGCTGCCTTGAATGGGGGATTAAAGATTGTGTGTAGCTCCCCAATGCCCTTAGTCGCTTCGTACGACACCCACGGGTTACGAAGGGGTGGCACTATTCTACTCTGCTGGTGCCACACGGCTATTATTATTATTATTATTATTATTGTTGTTATAAAAACTTTTACTCATCTCTATAATGGTTTTCACAGCACAATACGGGCGGTCGCCAAGTAATTGTACTGTTGTAGATTTTAAATTTGCTTAAGTTTCTTCGTTCTGTAGAAATTTCCTGACTATTCTGCATGTGTTAAGTATGGCAGCTTTTTGTACAATAATATAAATATTATCTTCCATGTATAATAGTTTCAAGCTATGATGAAGATGATTGGGAATAACTCCGGTAGTAGACAAAACTATGGGCACTACATAAACTTTTTCTTGTTTCCAAATTCTTGCGATCTCTTCTTTAAGTTCTTGATATTTATTGATTTTTTCGGATATTGATTTTTTAATATTATGCGTATTAGGGACAAATATATCTATTAAATATGTGGTTTTGTGTATTTTATCTTGCAGTGTTATGTCAGGTCTATTATAATGTATGGTTTTGTCGGTTAGGATAGCACGGTCATAGTATAGTTTGTATGCTTTGTTTTCAAGGACTGATTCAGGTGAATATTTATAGTATAGTATTTTTTTGTCGTTTATTAGGTCGAGTTTAAGAGCAAGTGCTTGGTGGATGATATTAGCTATTTGGTTGTGTCTGTGTGTATAATCTTTTTGAGCCAGTATCGGGCATGCTCCAATTATGTGTTGTATTGTTTCAGGGCTATTATGACATTTGCGGCATTTATCGTTTGTTACAGTTGTATCTTTTAGAATGTGTTTACGGTAGTTTCTGGTATTGATGACTTGATCTTGGATTGCTATCATAAAGCCTTCTGTTTCCGGGAATAAAGTGCTTACTTTAAGCCATTTGTTTGACGATTCTTTATTTATATGATCTTGTTCTAAGTCGTGTGGGTGTCTTCCATGAAGAACCTTCTTCTTCCAATCCTGGGTTTTTTGTATTTGAGGGTCGGTAGAAATATGTTCAGCTATGAATGTATTATCACCTAATTTGAGCGGGGTTTAGTTATAGTCAGCTGTAACTATTGCCTTATGCATAACACTTGAGGTGGATTTATTATGAAAGAATGATTTTAATGTTTTTATTTGTCTCTGCCATTGATGTTGTATATCAATAAGGCCTCTGCCTCCCATACTTCTCTTAATAGTTAACCTTTCTATTGCTGATTTTGGATGTAAGTTATTATGTTGAGTAAGTGTTATTCGTGTTAATCTTTCTAAATTTTGTATATCTGTTTTGGACCATTTAACTACGCCAAAGGAGTAAATAAGTATAGGAATTGCAAATGTGTTTATTGCTTTAATCAGACGCCCCCCAGAAAGTAAACTATTGCAAATTTTATGAATCCGTTTTTTGTATTCTAATGTTAACATTTCTTTAGAAATTGTGTGTTGAATACCCTTTAGCTGATTGTATCCTAGATATTTGTAGAAGTCTTTTGCTTCAAGTGAAGTTATAGTTTCGTCATTGTTTGTGTTATAGTTCCCGGGTCGGATTTTTCCCTTTATTATATGAATAGTCTTACACTTATCAAGACCAAACTGCATGTTTATATCTTTGCTAAACTGTGAAGTAATATCGATAAGATTTTTCATTCCTTTTTCGGTCTGCGCATACAATTTTATATCGTCCATGTATATTAAGTGAGAGATAGTAATAGCATTATTATTATGTTTTAGTCGGTATCCAGTTTGGCTCTGTTGTAGTAAATATGATAACGTATTTAAGGCAAGGCAAAACCAAAAAAGACTTAAAGAGTCTCCTTGGTATATACCTTTTCTAATCAGTATTTCTCTAGTAGTAATTGAGGTGTGAGGACTATTTAAGTGTATTTTTGTTTTCCAATGTGTCATCATATTTTGTAGGAAGTGAACTAAGGAGGTGTTTACTTTATAAATGTGCAATATTTGAGTTAACCAAATATTGCACATTTATAAAGTGGAATGCTGTCAAATGCTTTTTGATAATCTATATATGTACAGTGTAGATTTCTATTTTTAGAAGTGGCATGTTTATGAATTGTAGAGTCTATAATAAGTTGTTCTTTGCAACCCATGTGACCTCGCCTGCAACCCTTCTGTTCTTCTGCTAATATGTTATTTTTCTCAATATGTTTTATGATTTTATTTGTGACAACTGATGTAAGTATTTTATAAATGGTTGGTAAACATGTGATAGGTCTATACTTTGATGGCTCTGATGAGTGTTGTCCTTTCGGAAGCATGTATGTTATCCCGGTTGCAAAAAATGTTGGTATACTTTGGTCACCTAGAACTATTTCCGTCAAGTTCTTCGCTATGCTTTTATGTAGTGAGGTTAGCTTTTTGTACCATAAATTATGAATCTTATCTATTCCCGGCGATTTCCAATTGTGAAGTCTAATCGTTGTATCTCTAATATCTGCTTCTGTTAACTCTGAAAAAATCATTTCGTCTAATCCGTTCCATCTGCTTTCTTCTTTTTTGGTCCATTCTGCATTATAACTATGTTGTATATCATCTTCCCATATTCCCGACCAAAAAGTTTCAATTTGTTCTTTTGAAGGTATATCTGTTTTTTGTTTGCTGTCGTGTGTTTTAGGTTGAGTAAGTTGCCTATAAAATAGTTTTTCGTTATTGCTAAATAGTACGTTGTTTGTTTTGCGTAAATCTGCTTTTTTATATCTTTTAAGTCTATTGACTTTGAGTGGTAATTTTTGTTTTAGTGTATCTATATATTCGTTTGGTTTTTTATTATTTTCTTCATGTTTAGTATGAGTGGTTTTGTTTTTAAAGATCTGTTCTACTTTTTTAACTAGCTTGCTTGATGTGTAACCGTTATTGTATTGTGTAAGTCGACCGATATCTTGTTTTAATTTTTCTATATCTTTCTCTAATCTGACTTGCCATGGTGGTTTAATGTTATGTTTTAGTTTTGTAACATTTGTGTTAGCTATTATTTTGTAGTTTAATTCTTCGGATATAATGTAAGCTGTACAGTAGATTAATGTATGTATATCAGTTAGTTTCATGTTGTCTGTTACAGTTTGGTATTATACGCGAATTAAATATATGAATCAGTTCAGTAAGTTTTCAGTTATAAATAATTTTGGGAAGCTTAGGTCTTACTATTGCGTCAATTTTATCGAATTGCTTGAAAGTGGTTTTAAATTTTACAAATATTTCTTGAGTAAAACTGTCTGTGATAGGAGTAATGTTAGTAAGGGCCCCGATCTCAATTTGGTTTGTCAATGATTGTAATATTTGTGTGCTGATATTATTATTGCCTGATGTCGAACTGCTAGATTGAGCGAATGTGACAGGTTCTGTGATGCTTTCTGTGTCAGAATGTGGCACATAAAAAGGATGTGTACTGATTTCAGTGACGGAGTATGGCACAGAACTTTCAGTATTTGCGTCTTCTTTGCTTAACTGCGTTTTTACTTCTTCCTTTATTTGCTTTAATACTTCTAATGTTAATAAATTGTTTCTTAATATTGTTCTCATTTGGTCTAAAACTCTTTGTTGACTTACATTAATATCTATTATACATCAAAATCCAATTTTGAGATTGGTGGATCAGTGGTGCTACAAGTATTTGGGAATGTTATGTTAGCATTAACTAATGTATTTGATGAATTTATCGGTGTATCGGCTGTAGCATTAACGTCGTGACCCTGTCTGCTCAGAACACGACGACCGGCTGTAGCATTTTTCTTGGGAGGAGGCCGCCTGTTCAACTCTTCGCCACCGATGGTTCGTATGCTGTGACATCCGGCATCGGCTCCAGATGTGCCCCGGCGATCGCCCCCGGGAAGCGGACCATTACGATTTTTATTCTGTCGTGTCTCCATATTTAATGGGTAACCATTGCCTTGTTACCGTGTAAGTTTCCATATAGTAAGATACTATATTACACGTACGCCCTCCATGTAGACTAGATGTTCAGCCTGGCCGTAAGGTTGGATTTAATCGGCGAGGGTTTTTGAGTGGCAGTTTCATCACTCGAGTTCCACTCGGGTCCTTCGAGGAGGCAGTTTGAAAGGTCTGCTGCCTTTAGTTCGGGGAGCTAAGATTATGAGTTGCTCCCCGATTCCCTTAGTCGCCTCATTTTTTGAGGCAACATCACTGGAAAACCACTTAACCAATTTTAAGCAAAATTGGCACGCATATCAAGGACGTGACTGGGCTTCTACTCCAAAAAACAGAATAAAAAAATATTGTTTTGTTTTAAAGATATGGTCAAAAAACTGAATCACCCATAGACTTGATACAACGTATTTTTAACGTTTTTGATAATTACGTTATTTTAATATAATGTATGTGAATATAAGTTTATAAATATGTACTATGACTGATTGTACTTAACAAACTGTGTATTCTGTGGTGAAAAAACTTTCAAAATACTATTTATTTTACATTAGAGACTATACAAAAATGTATAAATGTTTTAGAATATCGTCAAAACCTAAAGCAAACCGGTTGACCGAAAATCCCGAGCTACATACGATAATATAACCTGACCTTTTCAATTAATTAAGAAGAATTGTTTAAAAAAATAATATACTTTTTAAAAAATTGTAAAATTAGGCGAATCCCTCCAGATAATCATCAGATTATAAGAAAATCACGTCTAGAACGTTAGGATGAATCATATACCTATATATTGATCTGACGCGCTTGAGTATTCCAAAGTGGTGATTTTTTTTATCTATGGAAGCGCTATTATTATTGATTAAATGCAGCTCGTGTATATTTTTTCTTCTTTATAATTTTACTATGGATAGTAAGTTTTATCGAGTACATAATATAATAATTATATTTCTAATAATATTTTAATTCGTTACTGATGTTTTCTCAGACAATTTATATTTTTATTGGAAATTAATATATTAAATATTAAAGTGATGTTGATATACGGTTAGATTTATTTGTTTTTCGAAAGAATGAAATTAACATTGCTACAATAAGTATATCCACCAGGAAAGAAACGGTCCGCAAATGGCAGGACCGTTACCAAACTTCCACCACAGGCACCATTACTAAAAAAATTTGGCAGGATGTAAAGGAGTCATACCACATCCCAAGAAAAATAAAAACAAACCCTAATCTCACCCTGGTCTTCACGGGACACTGTGGAATAGCGGAATACTTATACAGATTCCATATCAAAGATAGTCCCGGCTGCGAATGTGACCCAAACATCACCGAGACAATTTGGCACATCTTTCTGGAATATCCCCGCTATGCGGTGGCTAGACATGACCTGGAGACCCAAATGTACAGAAATCTGGCCAAGTCTGAACTGTCTAAAGTGTTGGCAGATTCGGAGGGCAGGCCTGCATTCTTTACTTTTGTCGAAAAAATCTTTCGCAACGCAGCTAGAAAGAATAGTACTTTCGCTAAACCATCTGTTCATCAACCCATTCACCACGCGAAGTGATTGCAAATATATACCATGCTACCCATGAACTCCGAGCCAAACACAAAAACAATTCATCAACTCTTATCTTGTGGTGAAAAACGTAATCCGAGCATAAGAATTCGAGGGGAGGCCCTATTCATGAATTCTAATCAGGAAAAGCTAGGCATAAGTTTTTGCGTTCCTAGTAGTCGCCGGGACTAGCGGCGTTAATAAATGGGAGACAGAATATGAAACGCTAATTTTATGAATCGTTGCCCGTAACAAAGGTGGCAGGCATCGAATGCCGGTTATTACGAAAAGTAAATAAAACTATCGTATTAATCGAGTGGAAAGACGTGAAGCAAACTTACGCTCAGGCTAGCTGTCTGCTGTCGAAATTCGGAGAGCCGTTAGGTGAGGAAAACATCACTCCCCAAACAATCAGTGTTGATGCTATGGTACTGGTGTATGAGAATGCTGAAGTATCACAAAGGATTGGTATTTTAAGGACAACAATGAGGACAATTTCCAATACCGTAGGTAACGTCGTACACCAAAGCCCACCAGCCCCATGGCAGCGGCGGTGATGAACTTCATAAAGATAAAAACTAAAACCAGCTCTGAATCTATAAAACCTCAAAAAAGAACAAAGGCAGAGATGGGAATAGTCAGTTCGCCTTGTCTTCGTCTGGCGGAGGGACCACTGAATCACTTCATAAATCAACCATCAGAAAACTTTCAACGTTCGTTTGATGGTAGACGAGCATCTTATAAACCATTTCGGAGCCATAGCAATAGCTACGCGATTGTCCGGCGTTGGCAAAATTCTCCTCGTCGGTGACGTAAACTAGTTACCTTACATCGATAGAGATAATCTATTCAAGATGAGGTACTGTCGTCCCACCCCGATAACGTCCATCAGCCAGGAATTACTGTGCACACATCGGAATCCCTTAGATGCCGCGTGTGCCTTAGAAGAGGTCTACTCCGGCATCTACTCCATCAGGAAACTAGTGCAATCTGTGGATTGATCGAAAATACCCCGATCCCAACCCAATACATATACAAGAGAAGATAATATTGTCTAACGAGGGTTATGGAGCAGGCGAAGGGTCGCGTATCCTAACCATACGGGAAGCACAAGGACTCACTTTTAGCTCCGTTTTTATAATTAACACCAGGAGTAAGATGCAACTTCACGACAGCGGTCCTCGCGCGGTTGTAGCAGTGTCGCGTCATACCGAGAACTGTGCGTATTTTACCAAAAGCGAGGACGACGCGATGGGCAGATTCATCAGGCGAGCGATGAAGGCGACACAATACATCATTATAGAATAAAATACCAAGATGACTATAAAAGACAGAAACTTTGCTATCATGGATATCTTGCTCGTAATGAGTGAAAAAAAACTTGTGTGGTTTTATGAAACCACCGTAAAAGTGAAACTTTTTTTCACATTATAGACATTTAACTAAAATTTTTCGGAATAATATTCCATTAAGGGTATAAAAATTGCTTCATCAATCTTAATTTTATACTTAGAAAATGGGAATGATAATGGGAAATGATAAAAGTAGACTAGGTCTCCAACTAATATTTTTATTGAACTCTGTGTCTTAGAGTACGACATACATAATACTTAACAATTATTTAGATGATATACACATATTAAAACACTGAAAACAATACTTTATAATCGTTGAGTCATTTTGATCCGTTTTTCAATTATTTTCAATCATTCTATTATCAATTCCATCTTCATCATGAATTTCACAGTTTATAAATGTAACCAATATTTTATGGTAACTAAAATACGTGAACAGTGACTTACATTCGATTTTTTCAATGTATCTAGTAAAAACCGCATCGATACGAGCGCCTTTCACTTTATCTTTACTCCGCGGCCGACCGTCACGCGACATGCAACACACAGATGAAAAAGTTTGAGACGATGTAATAAAAGTTTTACTTTAAAAAAACCCCCGATACAAAAGGACTTCTAAAAAGAATAAAAATAATAATATTACGTACTTCTTGAAGTCGTTGCGTCGGGGGACCGTTGAACGTACGTTGACGATAGTGTCTATTTTACGAAGTTAATCATTGGGGACTTAGAATATACGATTCGATATCGTAATTTCTTTATTTGCCTTGTTAACTTTCTTGCATTTTAATTTTTTTCTTTATTCAGCGGTCCCCCCCGGCAACGAATTCAACAAGTACATAATAATATTATTTTTAATCTTTTTAGAGGTCTTTTTGTATGTTTTATATGAGGGTTTTTAAAATTTATATATTTATATATTTTTCTGCTTCTTAAAATATGAAAAATTAACACAAAATGAACCTAAGGACACGCACATTTTTACTTGCTTAAGTATTTCTATCAATATTGCATAAGAACCTCCCCCGCAGCAATAAAGCCTCAACATCTTGGGGACGACTGTTTCTATTACAACCAAACATAACTAAGAACCATCTCGACGAACCAGGCCTTCAACGTGAAATTCATGATGAAGATGGAATTGATAATAGAATGATTGAAAATAATTGAAAAACGGATCAAAATGATTCAACGATTATAAAATATTGTTTTCAGTGTTTTAATATGTGTATATCATCTAAATAATTGTTAAGTATTATGTATGTCGTACTCTAAGATACAGAGTTCAATAAAAATATTAGTTGGAGACCTAGTCTACTTTTATCATTTCCCATTATCATTCCCATTTTCTAAGTATAAAATTAAGATTGATGAAGCAATTTTTATACCCTTAATGGAATATTATTCCGAAAATTTTTAGTTAAATGTCTATAATGTGAAAAAAAGTTTCACTTTTACGGTGGTTTCCTAAAACCACACAAGTTTTTTTATTTTATATAAGGTGGTAACAAATGAGTACATTACAAATTTAAAAATAACGTAGGGCAGACAGTTTTAAATTTACGAAAATAATATTTATCATTTTAAATTATTAATAGTTTAATTTTTAATTTAATTTTGCACTAATCGGTGCACAATATTTTTGGTTGACCCGTCTCAAGTAAATAGATTAGACAAAGAAGCAGATATTTGACTTTGACAGAGTTTGACTGTATTATGTTCATTATAATATGAATTTATATATAATTCAGTCTAAGTAACACGTGGCCGGCTATTTAAATTGTAAGTTAATTTTTATCGGCCGATTAAAAATTTATTTACAATTTAGTTTCAGCATCCCGTGGCGGTTATGATGTTAAATTGTATATGAATTATGAAGTTATTTGTTTGCACTTTTAATATTACGCCATCTGTTGAACACTAACTCAATGCAGTCAACAGATACAACGCCATCTGTTAGACTTGTTTGGATTTAATAGATTATTGAAAACAAATAATTTGCAATAAAATAATATTGTGACTATAAATTAAAATAAACGCTATCCTATATTTCAAGTTGGATCAAACTACACACAGTATGCAAATTTGATTAAAATCGGTTTAGTAGTTTAGGATTCCATCGCGGACAAACAACGTTACACGTAATTTATATATACACAGTAGGTTCATACCCAGTACATACCGTATATATTACAGTAAATTGTAAACTTAAATTTGAATATAAATTTATATTTATATTTTATTAATTTCATTTGCGATATTTTAAGATTTGGAGCAGCTATACTCTAAGTGTGTTCCGAACCCTAGGATTCCTAGGATATAGGAACTATAGAGTAGAATATAGGAATAGAATAGATAGATATAGAATAGAATAGGAATAGGAATAGGAATAGGAATAGGAAGGAAGGAATAAATATTGGAACCCTAGATTCTACGATGACCCTGTAAGAGTTCCGCAAGAATTTAGAAAAAAAATTACTAACAAATAACTAAAAACCAAAAAAATAACTAACACCTCTCTCTGGTCGAACCGTTTAATTCCTTGTAAGCGCGCAGTCTCTTTAATAAAAGTTGCCTCTGAATTAGACGCTATAGTTGTGAACGAGCGATTTTTGGCTCTACATTCAAAACATAAAGTAGAGATGTTTACAATGCATTTTTTGTATTTCTATTTTTATTTCCGCTTTTTTTAAATAGACTGGGCGCTGTAGGTAGTTCAGTATGCAAAATATGAGGACCGCATACTGTAAATGGTTTTGAACTCAGAAAAACTTGCAGATTATGATTCTGAACTGCCAGGAGCTATATTTGTCCATTATTTTTACCTTACTCCCTTAGATTTTCATATAAATACAATGAACAAATAATTGAAAACTATTTTAATTGTTGTATTTTTAACAGTATCCTTTCTTTTCTATTTATTAAAGATATATAAATTACTAGGCCACATATAAATATTGAAAAAAAATAAAAAAACTTGTGTGGTTTTATGAAACCACCGTAAAAGTGAAACTTTTTTTCACATTATAGACATTTAACTAAAAATTTTCGGAATAATATTCCATTAAGGGTATAAAAATTGCTTCATCAATCTTAATTTTATACTTAGAAAATGGGAATGATAATGGGAAATGATAAAAGTAGACTAGGTCTCCAACTAATATTTTTATTGAACTCTGTGTCTTAGAGTACGACATACATAATACTTAACAATTATTTAGATGATATACACATATTAAAACACTGAAAACAATATTTTATAATCGTTGAATCATTTTGATCCGTTTTTCAATTATTTTCAATCATTCTATTATCAACTCCATCTTCATCATGAATTTCACAGTTTATAAATGTAACCAATATTTTATGGTAACTAAAATACGTGAACAGTGACTTACATTCGATTTTTTCAATGTATCTAGTAAAAACCGCATCGATACGAGCGCCTTTCACTTTATCCTACTCCGCGGCCGACCGTCACGCGACATGCAACACACAGACGAAAAAGTTTGAGACGATGTAATAAAAGTTTTACTTTAAAAATCTAAATAATCAATTGTAAGTAATTAGGTCATCAAAAGCAAAATTTAAAAAAAAATCAATCCTTTTCCTTTCGGCAATCAATATTAATACATTTGCAAAGTAAAATAAACAATTGAGCCTAATAACCCACATTTTCTACAACCCTTGGTTTTATAATTTAAAGAACATTTACAGGGCTGAACCAACAATTCCGTATATTGGGAACATGAATAATCCCATATCAAGAATGGGCTGTAGTGTTATCCATATATATGTTTGTGCTGCTAATCTTAATGATGATGTGAAAAATAGTCCTGAATTTTTGTTTTTTTTTGTATTTATGTAATATTGTTTTGACAACTAACAAAATATAAAAACCAAACACTTTTCGTATCCTCACAAAATTCAGGAGCAAAGCAAATTTTGAACACGTCTCATCTGTTTGCTATGGAAGTTAAGTATCCAACACAGTGGTGTAGCTAGGGTATTTGCTGCCTGGTGCAGCTTAGGACTTGATGCCCTTTAAAATGGTCACAATGATTTCAGATTTCAGAACAAAATAGGGTAGCTATATAATTTTTTATTGCTTCTAAAATATAATAACTATATATAAGTCATAACATTAGATTTTGGTAAAAATTATTGCAAAAACGGACATTACGCGCTTTTTGACTAGCAAAGTCATTTATCAATCACATTTTCAAAATCAATAGTATTATATCGACTAGTTCATGATCGATTGACATGATAGCCAGATTATTTAACCTAGTATGTGACATTGTTGATCTTAAGTAGTTATTAATCCATTTAAGTTTTGAAAAACTTCTTTTGCGTGTTGTCACACTCACTCCAAGGATTAAATAAATCCTGAGCATTATTACAATATTAGGCACAGAATCGGACAGCTGATGTTTTTGTATAAAAGTCAAGAGGACCACTATAAGGTCCTTGATTCTTCAAAGTCTCTTTACCAGGTGAAGCTTCTACGAAATTCTGTAGTCTCTTTCTCTCGATTAAGAATTCTGCTTTGTCTATGTCATCAGGAGCATTGCAAAGATCAATCTCAATTTGATTGTTTAATAACTGAGATAGGGAAAGAAATTCCATGTTTCAGCTACTTCGTGCAGCTGTTCGAATCTTGTTAATATTTTTGTTTGACCCTGTCTATACATGTGCAGATTTCCCGCCCGATTTTTCGCCTTAATTTATTCTTGTAAGCTAAACCAGCATCCGTAGCTTCTTGAAGCTGCTGATGCTGGATGCCTGGAGAAGTCGCACCCCCCCCCCCCCCCCAGCCACGTCATTGATCCAACAGGTAGACATTCAAATAAAATACTGCATGACTTAAATAGAGCCATTTGAGAAGCTGATTGATGAAATTCATTTAAAACTGCTTAAAACATCCATTTAAAACTGCTTTGGCTAAATGACTATCTGGACTCTCAAAATTGAAGATGATATCACTTGCAGTTATTAACTGACGATTAACAACATATCCACATGATGGATCAAAACCATCATTGAAATATACAGAATGAGCAACACAGCACACATACCAGTAGTACCATGAGTAGAGTGAATGATCATATTCGCACTATCAATTCTTCAAACAACACTGTTCAAGTAGCAAAACAAGGGCAGAGGAATAAATACTAAGCACCGTAGTTATAAACTATTAGGTGATTCTACACAATGTTTCAAATTGCAAAACTCTTCATTTTTTGAAGGACCAGAATTAAAATCAAACCATTTAGAAGCCGTATATATAATATGAAAATCTAGTAACATCAGGCCGTAACGGAATAACCTTCGAACTATGCGTTGGGAAAAGTTTAGAGCCCCTAAAACCAACCACAAAGCGCATTTACAACACAAGAAATGCAAAGTGGTCGAATTTTCAAACACTCCTTAAAATCTCCAACAAAAAGCTGGTACTCGCCTCACAAGACCGGCACCATGCTTTTAACGAAGAAGTTGAACTGCGATGAACCAAACCTTTACATGGCTTGAACCGCAATAAAACTTGTAAAGGAAATAAAACTCTTTGGACTCGTGATAGATATTAAGTTCACCTTCACCTCTCATGTGTCCGCATCGTGCAAAAAAGCTGCGGAAATATATAAACAACTAGCGCGCGCCGAGTAGGTCACTTGGGAATTGAATGGTGAAATCACGAGAACCATCTATGTTGCTATAGTGGAACCTATTATAATGTATGCTTCAAGTATGTGGTCGCAAACAACTGAGCTGCAAAGGATACAAAGACAGCTAAATGGCCTAAAAAGAGTTTTTGCACAAAAGATCTTCAAGGCATACAGAACGATCTCACTGACGTCAGCGTTAACACTCTCAGATCTCCTACCTCTCGACCTGAGAATCCAGGAGTCAGCCCACCTTTTCTGAACTAAAAAGGGAATATCAAAAGATTACCTTCCTCCTTCCTTTCTTTCACGCTAGTCAAAGAAACCACCAGGAAAGAAACGGTCCGCAAATGGCAGGACCGTTACCAAACTTCCACCACAGGCACCATTACTAAAAAAATTTGGCAGGATGTAAAGGAGTCATACCACATCCCAAGAAAAATAAAAACAAACCCTAATCTCACCCTGGTCTTCACGGGACACTGTGGAATAGCGGAATACTTATACAGATTCCATATCAAAGATAGTCCCGGCTGCGAATGTGACCCAAACATCACCGAGACAATTTGGCACATCTTTCTGGAATATCCCCGCTATGCGGTGGCTAGACATGACCTGGAGACCCAAATGTACAGAAATCTGGCCAAGTCTGAACTGTCTAAAGTGTTGGCAGATTCGGAGGGCAGGCCTGCATTCTTTACTTTTGTCGAAAAAATCTTTCGCAACGCAGCTAGAAAGAATAGTACTTTCGCTAAACCATCTGTTCATCAACCCATTCACCACGCGAAGTGATTGCAAATATATACCATGCTACCCATGAACTCCGAGCCAAACACAAAAACAATTCATCAACTCTTATCTTGTGGTGAAAAACGTAATCCGAGCATAAGAATTCGAGGGGAGGCCCTATTCATGAATTCTAATCAGGAAAAGCTAGGCATAAGTTTTTGCGTTCCTAGTAGTCGCCGGGACTAGCGGCGTTAATAAATGGGAGACAGAATATGAAACGCTAATTTTATGAATCGTTGCCCGTAACAAAGGTGGCAGGCATCGAATGCCGGTTATTACGAAAAGTAAATAAAACTATCGTATTAATCGAGTGGAAAGACGTGAAGCAAACTTATGCTCAGGCTAGCTGTCTGCTGTCGAAATTCGGAGAGCCGTTAGGTGAGGAAAACATCACTCCCCAAACAATCAGTGTTGATGCTATGGTACTGGTGTATGAGAATGCTGAAGTATCACAAAGGATTGGTATTTTAAGGAGAACAATGAGGACAATTTCCAATACCGTAGGTAACGTCGTACACCAAAGCCCACCAGCCCCATGGCAGCGGCGGTGATGAACTTCATAAAGATAAAAACTAAAACCAGCTCTGAATCTATAAAACCTCAAAAAAGAACAAAGGCAGAGATGGGAATAGTCAGTTCGCCTTGTCTTCGTCTGGCGGAGGGACCACTGAATCACTTCATAAATCAACCATCAGAAAACTTTCAACGTTCGTTTGATGGTAGACGCGCATCTTATAAACCATTTCGGAACTATAGCAATAGCTACGCGATTGTCCGGCGTTGGCAAAATTCTCCTCGTCGGTGACGTAAACTAGTTACCTTACATCGATAGAGATAATCTATTCAAGATGAGGTACTGTCGTCCCACCCCGATAACGTCCATCAGCCAGGAATTACTGTGCACACATCGGAATCCCTTAGATGCCGCGTGTGCCTTAGAAGAGGTCTACTCCGGCATCTACTCCATCAGGAAACTAGTGCAATCTGTGGATTGATCGAAAATACCCCGATCCCAACCCAATACATATACAAGAGAAGATAATATTGTCTAACGAGGGTTATGGAGCAGGCGAAGGGTCGCGTATCCTAACCATACGGGAAGCACAAGGACTCACTTTTAGCTCCGTTTTTATAATTAACACCAGGAGTAAGATGCAACTTCACGACAGCGGTCCTCGCGCGGTTGTAGCAGTGTCGCGTCATACCGAGAACTGTGCGTATTTTACCAAAAGCGAGGACGACGCGATGGGCAGATTCATCAGGCGAGCGATGAAGGCGACACAATACATCATTATAGAATAAAATACCAAGATGACTATAAAAGACAGAAACTTTGCTATCATGGATATCTTGCTCGTAATGAGTGAAAAAAAACTTGTGTGGTTTTATGAAACCACCGTAAAAGTGAAACTTTTTTTCACATTATAGACATTTAACTAAAAATTTTCGGAATAATATTCCATTAAGGGTATAAAAATTGCTTCATCAATCTTAATTTTATACTTAGAAAATGGGAATGATAATGGGAAATGATAAAAGTAGACTAGGTCTCCAACTAATATTTTTATTGAACTCTGTGTCTTAGAGTACGACATACATAATACTTAACAATTATTTAGATGATATACACATATTAAAACACTGAAAACAATACTTTATAATCGTTGAGTCATTTTGATCCGTTTTTCAATTATTTTCAATCATTCTATTATCAATTCCATCTTCATCATGAATTTCACAGTTTATAAATGTAACCAATATTTTATGGTAACTAAAATACGTGAACAGTGACTTACATTCGATTTTTTCAATGTATCTAGTAAAAACCGCATCGATACGAGCGCCTTTCACTTTATCCTACTCCGCGGCCGCCCGTCACGCGACATGCAACACACAGACGAAAAAGTTTGAGACGATGTAATAAAAGTTTTACTTTAAAAATAAAAAGAACAGTAGGCCACCAAAATAGTGTTTTAGTAGGAAAGCCTTTTATAATGTTTAGGAAGGAAATCAGGGAAGGGAGGGAGGAAACTCAGCTTTGCAAAGTGCGTTATTGGCTCTCTAACCGGACGATGCAGAGAACTCGCGGATGTGCTCATGCGACGTCGGGTTTCCTCCAAGAAACTCGTTGGAAGGCCAATAAGTCCCGGAACATCGGACAGGGTTAATAGTTAGTTTAGATGAAGTAAAAAGTATTTTACTTACGCTTAAAACTTTATATTAAAGATGAGGTCTTAGATTTAGATTATAGGAATTTTTGAAGTAATTAAATTAGGATACTTTCACGTAGAGAAACAGGTCGTTATAGATATTAAGGTTCCCATTCCCAGTCCAATCATCTATAACCTTTATAAATTATCCATGGTTCCCAACAAACAAAATCTAGTCCTAGTACCTACTTCACCCTATATAGCAATCTCTGGAAATGACTCTAGGTGCATGTAAACAGAATGTCCGAAGATAAATTCATGGTTTCTCTGTGAATCTAAGCCATATTACAGGTAGATAGGAGGTAGTCTTGGAGTCCGTGACGTAGCGAATAAGATTCAAGAGCAGCGTCTGAGATGCCACGTCGCGCACTGATCTAGGAACTATGTTGGATGGCAATGTCTAGACAAAGCAGGACATGACAGCCAATGGTCTTACAATGGTCTTAAAAACCGTGCAAAATGGAGTATGTTGAGTAGGAAGGCAAACCCTGACAATGAGAGGTTATTCTAAACCTTGTTTGTCCAAGTTGTTTTTCTGTAATTCCTTTAATTATAATTTAATTTAATCAATTAAATTGTTTTCAATTTTGACCAAGTGACACGTAGCTTTGTTAATTAGTGATAAGTGATAATTATATTATTGGTATCCTCCGGTGGTGAGCGTGGTAATTTATTTCGAAATAAAATGAAAATAAAACCATTCGGTTCGTGTTCGCAGCTAAGTAACGAGGATCACGCGATTGAGAAAGTTGATCTCTTGCGATACAAATCGTAATTCTTTGAATTTTAACGAGATCGCATATCATACACGGAAAAGCGGGTTTACACTCTAACAGATAACCTTAAAGTGTACCAATAAAAGATATAGATAACTTAAATGTCATATTTATGTTAAAAGTATGAATAAAATTTAGGGAAAAAAATTATAAATCCATTTTGTAGAACAGTACTTTATATAGACCTATGCAATAAATAAATGTTTCTGTGTTTATTCTTTCTTATGTTATTAACGTACCAGACCGCATACATATTAATAAAAACTCTTATATGCCCAAGGATAACTGGAAGAGATTTCTTAAAGTAATAAGTTGAGCCTTTGTACACTTTTTTCAATGTATAATTTTTGTATTGTATTTTTTTGGTACATAAATAAATAAAGAAAATTATAGAAAATATTTTATCAACGTCCAGTTTTCATTCAGCCACAGATTTTAAAGGAGTCTAGTTTGATAATCTTCTTAGGATTAACCTCGTAATTTATTATTGTCATTGCTTTAATCTCACCGGTATTGCTTATTATACGTAACGATTCATTACGAAAAGATAACATGGAGTGGTGGCCGAATTAATAAAACATTGTAATAGTTAAGCAATAAGTTATATAGAGTCCAACAGGAAACTAATAAGAGTATAATAATGGTGTACAATAACTTTCACTTAATTAATAAATCCTTGTGTTTCTGCTAACTACAAGATTACTAATTAATCAAATCGGCATACTTTGAAAAGCAGGTTCGTCATTTAAAACAACCTTACAATGTTAATCAAATCATCTAATATCAATATAATATTTTGATAAATAAAATTTTCTGTAAAAAAAAGGAGTATTATAAATTGGGAGAAATGAAAAAACTAATTAATGCATATTTGGCCAATATCATATATGAGTAAAATATTTTGTGTTGTTGCAGGGCAGCCTGTTTATTCAAGTACCATTAAGGTATAATTCAAAGTTAAGTTATTCACAAACTAGGAACACGCACTACCGCGGCATTAGCTAATTAAATACAAACATACTTTTATAAAGTTCATTTGAACTACACATTCAGCTATGCTATGGAAAAAAATACACTAATAAATAAGTATAAATGTCTTTACTATTATACACTCATGGACATATTTAGGGGAACGCAAAAAAAAGGTCGAATAACGGAAAATATTTTCATATTTTCGTACTGGCCACTATACCAATATTATGTATTAAAAAAAAAGATGATTTTAAAAATAATTTTATTTTAAATTTCATTTGTTTTTTTTTTGTTATCTGCTAATTTCTGAGACACGTAGTGTATAGAATTTTCGTCGGCTTTTGTTGTTTTTAACAAAAACTTTATTTCTGTTGTTTTTTTGACGAAAAATTGTCATTATTGAGTGAAGTGAACTTAATTCGATAAATTTAGGCGATAATGCCGGATCTCAGCGTTGCTCTGGTTTCTAAAGCTGTAACTTTAATTGAAAATGGTTACACTTACAATGAAGTGGCTCAAACATTACATGTTTCCAAGTCTGTGATTTTCCGCAATGTTAAACGATACCGGCAGACTGGAGAGTATACCAGGCGTAAAGGACAAGGTCGCAAAAGAGTAACAGGAGAGAGAGACGATAGATTTATTGTCAGCAGTGTTCTCAGAAACCGTACCTTGACTTCTTCTGAGGTACGAAACCAGCTGCAGGAAGTTCTACAAGTATAATTAGTACCAAAAGCGTCAGAAGAAGACTGAAGGCAGCTGGTATAGGGGCGTACTTGCCTGCCAGAGGTCCACAGCTCACCGCAGGTCATCGAGCGGCTCGGGCCAGCTTTGCTCGTTTCCACCTAAATTGGAATAATGACGCTTGGGGAAAAGTTCTTTTTAGTGATGAGTCCAGATTTTGTCTCAAACCAGATGATGGAAGGACCAAAGTATGGCGACGACCCGGAGAAAGATACGCTCAGTGTAACATTATTGGGAGAGAGCCGTATGGTGGAGGGTCAGTAATGGTATGGGGCGGTATTTGCTTAGGAGCACTCACGGAGCTACACATCGTAGAAAACGGCTCCCTGACTGCGGCAAGATACGTAACCGACATTTTAGAGCAGATTGTGATGCCTTTTGCCCCTTTCATTGGAGACAATTTTCTTCTAATGCATGACAACGCTCGACCTCACATTGCGGCATTAGTTTCGGAATATCTTAATGAGGTCGGAATCCAGGTTTTGGGGTGGCCGGCACGCTCGCCAGACCTAAATCCAATAGAACACGTTTGGGACAAACTGGGAAGACAAATTAAACAAAGAAATCCATCACCTGTCAACGTAAGAGACCTCAAAACCGCATTGGTTGAAGAATGGAACTCAATGCCGCAAAGTTTTATTGACAATTTAATAGAGAGCATGCCCAGACGCATGCAGGCAGTTTTAACAGCAAGAGGTGGCAACACTAAATACTGATTGTATCACCCATCGCGAAAAAACCAGTCATTTGGACAATATTAACTTTTCTTTAGTTTTCATTGTGTTAGGTCAAAACTCTTCAGAATTAAGTCACTGACCTTATTGTCTTTAATTTCGTTTCTTTCGCTTTAATTTTGTGATTTTTTATGTTCAAGAATGTTAATTTAATTAATTCAGAATAATAATCAAATGTATTGTACAACAAAAATGTGTTTTCATATGATTTGCAGTCTGTTTTTTGCGTTCCGCTAAATATGTCCACCGGTTTATTATTAAAGACTTTATTACAAACAACTTGTGACTTCTCATTACTTCAGGACTACAGAAGGACACCTGCGAGGCAGAGACTTTCCAGGGGAAAAAGTATATGTACTAACTGACTGACGCAACAAACAAATCAAATCTCATAAGATATTGCCTAGAAGTTACTTTAAATCCTCAAAAAATAGTTAGAGTGTATTTGTTACATATACATTGAAATTTGAGATAATGTGCTCAAAAAGGAGTCTGTTAGTAAATAAGTATCTTAAAAATTATTTTTGTGAGTCTTTTGCATATATATATATATATATATATTATACTATTATTTATTTTTTGACTAACGTTTTCCTATTAAAACATTGTTATAGCGGCCAATTGTTCTTTTGATTTTTCACTCATCACGAGCAAGGTTTCCACGATAGCAAAGTTTCTGTCTTATAGTCATCTTGGTATTATATTCTATGATGTTGTATTGTGTCGCCTTCATCGCTCGCCTGATGAATCGCCCGTAGCGTCGTCCTCGCTGTCGGTTAAATACACAGCTCTCGGTATGACGCGCTACACTCCTACAACCGCGTGGGGAACGCTGTCGTGAAGTTGCATCTTACTCCTGATGTTAATTATCATCCTAAACCTCGTTAGACAATGTTGTCTTCTCTTCTTGGGTATGTATTAAGTATTGATTTGTGGTGGGGGTATTTTCGATCCAGTGTAGTTCGGCATTTTTAAAGACTGTACTAGTTTCCTGCTGGAGTAGATACCGGACTTTACCTTTTCTAAAGCATACGCGACCAGAAGAATTTGTTCAAGAGGTATTGATTTAGCCTGTTTAGTCGCTTGCTGTTATTTTTTGAGGTTTTGATTCATGTTTTAGTTTTTATATTTATGGAGTTCATCACCACCCTCACCCAAGGGGCCGGTAGACCTTGGTGTATGACGTGATCTTAGATATTAAAGATGTTCCTCCCGGTCATCGTACACCACTTTCATACCCGGTGCAGGTTCTCGATACTTTTAGCATGGACCCTACGGCGGTTATGGTGGCCTTCATGAAGGATTTTCACGTAAGACTTGGTTTTTTTTTTTTTTTTTATGTAAGAGGAGGGCAAACGAGCTGGCGGGTCACAGATGACTTGTGATCACCGCCGCCCATGAACTCTTGCAACATCCGAGGATTTACAGGAGTGTTGCCGGCCATGTAGGTAGGAGTAAACGCCTTTTTTGAAGGTACCCATGTCGTATCGATCTGGAAATACCACCGAAGGGAGTTCGTTCCACAAGCGAGTGGAACGTGAGAATAATGTCCTTGAAAACCGCACAGTAGAGGATCGCCACGCATCCAGGTGGTAAGGGTGATATTGGAGGCGATGGCGCGCTGTGCGGTGATGAAATTCGACGGCAGGCATCAGATCGAATAGTTCTTCGGAACATTCCCCGTTGTAAATGCGGTAGAAGACGCACAAAGAGGCCAAGTCTCTACGCAAAGCTGATATTGGTTTTGACGTGGAGGCTTCGGCTTGTTTTTATACTATTGCTTTCTCCTGTACTCGTTCCGAACCACTGCTTGATGCTGAGTTCTGAGTGTCCCCAGTTGTCTGGGAGGTTGTTGTGTTTTTAATCCGACGTTCCTGAGGCTGTGTTATAATCGTTGTTTATTTGTTGGGTTCGGTTAAGATTGTTGGATAAGCTAATAACAATACTTTGCGGTAATAATATTTTTCGGTTTGTCTAATTAATACTGAACCTCGTTACTGAGAGCAGATTAAAGTCGATTTATCAACACAATATGTCGGAATAGAGTAGTAGACCCATGAAGTAGTACCCATGAAGTAATGACAATTATATATATCGCTACCACAGACGGAGTTAGCTAAAGGGAATTATATATATGACCTTTCCGGAATACATTTAATTGTAGAACTGAACATGAATTATTAAAATATCATTGTTTATAAGCGGAGCGGTACCTACACCGTAATGGGTCCCATGAATATAAAATGTACTCAATTATATATTAATACTAGCGAACCCAGTCCGCTTCGCTGGGATAACCCTTATTTTACCTGGTGGCGAGTTACATCAATGGGCATAGCATATTCGTTTTCTTCGAGGAAAAATACATGGTCATACCAATTTTTATGACAATCGGTTGAACGGGGCGGAAGTCGATATTTGACAGCGCCGCCTGGTGGCGAGTTACATCAATGGACATAGCATATTCGTTTTCTTCGAGGAAACATACATGGTCATACCAACTTTTATGACAATCAGTTAAACGGGGCGGAAGTCTATATTTGACAGCGCCGCGTGGTGGCGAGTTACATCAATGGGTATACCATATAAACCTTCTCCGTGGAAAAATACATATACATACCAATTTTCATAATCATCGGTCCAATAGTTTCTGAGTTCATCGATTTCATATATACAAACATCCTTCTATATATATATATCGATGTGAGTTTATTAAACTTTACTGCAATTTGTTAGTATGTAGTAGTAGTAATAGAATTAAGTGTATAATTAAAGTTGTTGTAATTGTTTAACAGTAGGCCCCTATTAAAAAATTTACTAAGAAATTTTGTGGTTGCTGTTTATTTTAAGAGATTAAAAATATTCCAGTTTCCTTTTAGTATTTCGATAAAAGCCTTTCAGATTTCCCGAGGATTGATTTGTTTTTGAAGGCTATTTAAATATTTTTTTGTATCGGCTATCGGCTATCGGCTATCGGCTGTGCGTGTTAACGGGAAACCATCCGCTGGGCTTAGATGTAGATTACTTATATATTTATTTTAGCTTAGTGCTTACAATAAGAGAAGTAGCTATAGTTATTTTATCACGTATTTGATACAAAACTTCCACATCGAGTGTTTGTTCAACGCCACGCCGTAAATTTTAATCAAACAGAGAACTTTAATCACATAATAAAGGTTCGGGTTATTTAGTCGACCCACCGCGCCACCCCCGGACAAATGAGAATTATTTGTGAAAAATTTAGATTTAAGTATTTTTGCAATCCTTTTAAGTGTTGTACCTCATTGAAAAACGTGTATCTTCATTATCTGATTAAATATTACTATGTACCTACTAAGTGTAATTCAAATATTAATTATCTCATAACATGTTTTGACAAAATCTAAATAATTAGGCTAAAGTTAAGTTTTATTTGTAAGCGGTTGCTTAATTAGGTCAGGCCTTATTTTATAGAACTGGTTATTAATCAAAGCGCCCCAACATTTGTTTGGAACGAATTATAAAAATGGTTCTTATTTCTATCGCAGTGGATATGTTTATGTCTTATACAAAAATAAATATATTAGTAAAGATTTAAATGGTCTGTTTCTGATTAAGGTGTGATAAATATACGGTATACCTTTACTATTAGAAGCTTTATGCGACGAATTATTTGCAAAGCATTCACTCCACACGCGGCCACAGTACGTGAACACAAGACCCGTGAGCCGGCACTATACAAACATATACGATAACTTTTATAGTTTTATATTACTGAGATGAATGTTTATTTTACATATTGTTTTAGATTCAATTGTGTTTTCCGTTTGATTACTATTATTTTATATCATCAATATAAACATCATCAAGATATTATGGATCCTAGAAAATCATATCATAAAAGCTATAAAGTATATTGCACTGAAAGTGCCGTATAGTTTGTAGGACTGCTGTTGACCCATTTTCGGCTGCTTGTGCCGAGTGTCGATACAAACGATGATATGAATGATATTCGGTACGATGCATATACAAATAGGTTTTGTCGTATTGACGTTGGTTTTTATATAATTGTAAAAGTAAATTAAGAAGATATGTATATTTAATTTATATATAAACTCTTATAATTAATAATCCTACAATTGTTGGGGTTTTCATAAACTGAACGGATACAACTGAACTGTATGTACCAGTGGGATTAGCAATCGGGATTAATATCTGCTAGTCTACCAGGTCATTTAATTATATATTTGAGAGCAAAACAGTCTTCATAATAAGCCCTAAGGACTGCTAAACTTTTATAATATTTGAATGCTGTGGGGATTATACATATTTCTCGTTTCTATACCACACTATAATAGTCTAGATTACATATGTGGGCAACAACCGGCCCGCTGTATGATTTGATCCGGCCCGCAAGACCTAATTTAAAAAAAAACCTAATTAAAAAAAAATATATTACACTACTTACTCATACTCACGGAATCAAGTGAGCGAGCAAGCCGAGTGACGGCGATCATCAAAGAGTGAGGCGGCAAACATAAAATCCTTTGATGTTTGCCGCCTCACTGGCGGCGCAACAAAAGATTATTTCTTCTCAACTGTTCTACACTAGACGATTCTAGATCATTCCTTCATTTTGCCTATATAAGCGGGTGGATGGCCAGAACTTAAGTTCAGTTCTATTTGAGCTACCGAGATGATAACTTCGACAAGCGATATCCTAGCGAACTGCTAGTGCCGTCAATTTGCTTTGTGACTTTGTGTGCATCTTGAGTGCCTACTAATTATATTTTGTATACGAAAATAATGTCTGGTGGAAAGAAACGAAAAGTAGATGCAGAGGGTCGCCAATTTCAAGAAAAATGGACTGAAGAATTATTTTTTATCGTGCACAATGGTAAGCCTATTTGTTTGCTGTGTAATGAATCCATTTCAGTGATGAAAGAATTCAATATAAAGAGGCATTACTCAACTAAGCATCCTACGCTGCATTTACTGACAGGACAAATAAGAAAAGACAAAATACAGAAGCTTACTGCAAATTTGGGAAAGCAGCAGCAAATGTTTGATAAACAAAGAACACAACTTGATAATGTTGTGAAAGCTAGTTTTATAGTTAGTTCAAAATTGGTAAAGTCATTAAAACCATTTGCCGAAGGAGAATTTATCAAGGAGTGTATGTTAGAAGTTTGCAGTGTTTTGTGTCCTGAAAAGAAAAATGAATTTGAAAAAAAATGTTTGTCAAGACGAACTGTTGTCCGACGTATAGAAATGATGGCTAATGATATCAAAACAACATTGACTGACCGTATGGCTGGTTTTGAATCATTTTCCATAGCATTAGACGAGAGCACCGATTTGTCGGACACAGCTCAACTCGCTATATTTATTCGAGGTGTTGATAAAGAGTTCACTGTTACTGAGGAATTGCTTGCTTTACGGCCGCTAAAAGGTATCACTACAGGAGAGAACATCTTTAATGAAGTTCAAAAGGTATTCACAAGTTTTGGGCTTGCCATGGTCAAAATTAGTTGGAGTATGCACAGATGGTGCACTTTCTATGGTCGGCTTACGTAAAGGTTTCATCGGAATTTTGAATGAAAAAGCAACTGAACTAAATGTGCAAAAAGATGATTTGATAGTCCCTCATTGCATTATCCACCAACAGAACTTGTGTTCTAAGTCCATTCGACTCCAGAATGTTATGAATGTGGTAGTAAAAACCATCAATTTTATTCGATCCCGAGGGCTTAATCATCGTCAGTGAACTGACGTTTGACGTCAGTGAACTGACAAGGCGTTTTTGGATGAAATATCAGCCGAATATGACGACGTACCATATTATTGTGAAGTCAGATGGCTAAGCAAAGGGAAAATGCTGAAACGGTTTTACGAGCCTATAAATGAGATAAAAGACTTTATGCAAATAAAAGATAAACCAGCATCTGAATTGAGTGACCCAAAATGGATATGTGACTTAGCATTCTGGTCGACCTTACTGGCTAATTGAATGATTTAAATTTGAAACTTCAAAAACAAGGACAGTTAGTTAATGATTTGTACAGCCATTTAAAGCGTTTCAGAATAAAATCCGCTTGTGGGAGGCACAGATGCTGTCTGGTAACAGTTACCATTTCCCCACGCTCTCTGCGTATGAGAATATTGCTCATGCTCAATATGCTGAAGAACTCAAGGTACTGTCGGAGCAATTTTCGAACAGATTTTGCGATTTCAAAAACATGGATGACTGTTTCAATTTATTTGCTACTTCAACAAAAAGTAATGTACAAAATGCTACAATACACTTGCAAATGGAGTTGATCGAGATTCAAGAAAACTCACTCCTAAAATCTAAATTTGAAGACGTGGAGTTCTGCGATTTCTACAAAAAATACCTCGAAGAAGACCATTTTCCGCAACTTAGAAAATTTGCAAGAAGATTGATGTGTGCGTTTGGCAGTACTTATAAATGCGAACAGTTCTTTTCAATGATGAAAGTTAATAAATCAAAACATCGTACAAGGCTGACTGACGATAATTTGGAAAATAATAAAATTTAATACTTCACTGCACAAGATAAAGTACAATTGGCGGACTTAATGCTAAAGCATTCTAATTTACCCATGGTAAATTAGACAAGTAGCGGGAACAACATGGTAGAGTGGCCACTGAAAGGCCAGAATGGAGAAGAGGCCTTTGCCAACTTTCAAACGGACACAAAAATATAAAAAACTTTAATATACGAACAATAAATGAGATAGTGTATGAAGGAAACCTAATAATAATAAATAATTTATTAAAACGACCAGGGGTTAGATTAGAGGATGAAGACGGTGTCCGGTGACGATGGTGGTCTTGGTACTAGTAATACCAGTTTTGATAGTTTTTCATTCTATATTTATAAAAAACACATACATACTTTATAAAGATATATTCTTTATTTTATTGTAATAGTATTTTTTTTGTCATATCAAACAAAAGTTTGATATGACAGAAAAGCAAAATTTCGTAGTTTATTCATTTATTATAATCTAATCGCCGGATAAACTGTTGAGACAGTGTTCACTATTGTGCTCATTGTATACAGCTTATAAAACTTATTATTATAAAAGAGTTAGTGAGAAGTGTTTATTGTCATTTAGCTTGTAATGTTCTTTATTCCTACACTTGGCCTTTACGAAGATATTAAACATACATAATATATTTGGCACTTTAGTTAGCACCTTAGTTAATCTTACAGCTTTTGGTCACCTGTGATTAACGCTTCTGCTGCTTCGGTATACACTGTACAAATGATTGAATACACACAATCATACGACATTCGCGATGAAACTGAGATAATTTACGTCTTCTTGTAAAAAATAACACATAATATTTAACACACAATAAGAATGTTATGCGTGTTGACTGGCAGATAATACTTTTAACCAACAAATATGATAAATGAGAGTTTAGGATAATTTTCAAGGTCCTCGTGAATTTATGTTAAGGTGCCATTATCAAAGAAGTAACAAAGAGTTAGCTACTGTGTAACAATGGCCATGCATTTTTAACTCGCAGTGGCACTCTCGGCTCTCAGTATTCACTTTCATAAATATTAATTCGAACGCGCGCTCCCTTATGGCCTTGCTTTTAGTTCATAAAATTAAATTGTTCGTTTTATATATTTTAGACAAAACATCTGATTCTTAAATAAAAATAATAATGAAGTGTATTTAAAACTTTAATATCTTTTATTAGTTGGTTCAACTTATTATAAAAATCCAAAAAAATACTGACATTTCCTATAAGTTTAATATCACTTACTTTTCAATTGTAAAACAAACAGGCTCCACGATATTAGTTCGTCGAAGAACCCTGTTGCGTCTGTACTGTCTACTCTATAGATAAAGTATTTGGCAAACATCCAAATTCCATATGCATCAGTAGTCCAGTCATTTGGTCGAAAAAAAGGTTCGTTACCTGGATAGTTTTCCGGGAGTTTTGGAAATTGGTTATTTTATAGATTTCGGTATGCTTTTTTCGAATTTCAATTTTGCTACCTCGTATCGTAGCCGCTCGCGCCGCCATTTTGAAAAAATGGCGGCTAAAACCAGTTTTTTCGTAATATCGCCTTTCCAATGCATTTTTGAAAAATTATTTATGTACAAAATTAAAGTAGAATAAATTTCCTACAATTTATGTATTTATATTTTTTTTCATAATATCAATAGTTTTTGGCGTACGAATGTCACAATGTATTTTTATTTACACCACCACGTGTTTTTGGTATATTTTTTCTAAAATATTCTACTATTGCCACCGGTATTGAAGAAGCAGTGTGGGTCTTTGTGTTGGGTCCCTTTCTTTCGACTATGGAGACTATAGACATTGTATAGCCTCTATACTCTCGACTTTCAACGAAACATCTGTCGGTAGAAGTTACGAGAAGTATGTAGTTTAGGCGGAGTCATCAGTATACGTTTATATGTATGTACGTCGTACAGTGTTGTTTGTGTTCTTAGAGCCATGGCTTCTTATACAGAAAATTGTTTTACTTCATTATTACAAAATGAAACAGTTGAAGTAAAAGAAAAAGGATTGAAGACTTTTTTAATTGAGTGTTAAAAAAAGTATAATAAAGTAAAACTTTTGATAACATTTTATTTGCCAATATATAATAAGTTATTATGTGACTAGTTTACAAAATAATTTTTATGTTTTAGTAAAATGTAGGATTAGTTTGTTATTGTAATATTCAGATATTATTGTAATATTCAGACGGATTTAACCATGGCGTCAGCGCCATGGTCCTAAATCCGTCTCATCTTCATCTATTTGCGAAATCTGTAACTGAAGTCAAGACGTTGTTATATTACTTTAGCGGCATATATATGTATTCATAACTAGCTTTAGCCCGCGGCTTCGCACCCCTTAAATTCTTAGTAAAACAATTCCCACTTCCCATTTTTTGTATTGGCTATATGTATATGACTTATTTTAAGTGATACAATCAAAATTACGACATCGGCAAATATCGCTCACTGTCAAAAATATATTTAAAGTTTTTAATAGTCAGCTATATGATTTACATTGTCGCTCATTGAATTACTGTTATACAAGATCGAACAGTCATCTGAATGATGCGACCGTTTAGACCGGCACAGTCGCAGACCGGCTTACTACGTAGAGACGGTCCTCCCCGTTTTTAATAAGGATACAATATTAGATACTGTAATTATTTTTATCCCTCTCTTGTTTTTACTTAAACTTCCATTTAAATACTTCTTAAACAGAGTACTTAATAACCATTCTAACCATATATCACACTTACAGATTGAACATAATCAAAATATTACCATGTAAACTTGAGGAATTCTGAGCTACACAATCGACGTTATTTTCTCCATCAACTTGCAGGTCTAATTTATAAAAAAAAAAAATCTATTTTAAATGATAAACATTCAGTTAGCTTTATGTATTAACAAAATTTTCAATACTGAACATTCACAAAAGCCATTTTTGAGACGGTCTGCACGGTTCCATACCAGAGTGCGCCGCCGACTGTACCGCCGCAAACGCGAAGATCCTATATTTTAAATCTGTAATATCTTCGAAAATATTCATTTAAATTACATGCTGCAAAGGGCTATATTGTTCCCAATTAAATGTAAAATGTATTTAAGTTACTTAATTACATAACGATTAAAGCTGTATTTCTTAAAATCGCTTCGAAAATAACCTATTATTTTTCGTAAAAAGTAAAGGATAAAAATTTGCTATTGTGGGTTATCCCTAAGAGATAAACATATACCTACCATCGCGGATTTTCTCTTGCTTATATAAAGGTTATATGCTGTATGAAAATATTTCAAAATATTTTGTTTTCGTTTTGTGTGCACAACTAAAAGACAAACAGATAAACAAACAAAGATTTTAAAAATGCTGAAAATGGATTCTGTTAGTTATTAACTCACATACTGGTATATTTTTTTAAATATTTTCAATGTACAAAGACTATTCCTCCACAGATTTATTACATGTATAAATTAAGATTGTCATGGTACCTATTACGTCATTGACATAAATTGTCATAACTTTTTTATTTCTTAACCGATTTAGATGAAATAAAAACTAATAACACTATTAACACTGTTAAGTGAAAACTGTATTAATATATTCCTGAAAACCGCATTCAAATTGGTTTAGCCGTTTCTGAGATTAGCGTGCATAAACATACAGACATACAGGCAAACTAAAAAACCATTGTTTTGGGTTCTCTTGCTCTTATAAAGCCCCCTTTGATGTTTTTTTTAATTCCATGTACAGGAATGGATCAGTGACAATTTTATTATATGTATAGATATGTATTTATGCAAGTTAAATATGTTCAAATATTATTAAACAAAACCTAATGTATAATATCTTGTCCTATAATTTTATCTTGAGTTTATCTTGATTTCAATATTAAGATCAGGAAGATGAAATATAGAGGTTTTAATTGTTACTATCCTAATATTACAGCACCCACACATGGACACATGTAGGTGGTAGTTAGTAGTTAAGTGTTTGTGGCTCATACTTGTACAATATATACACTGTTTGTATAGCTGTCTGAAACTGTGTTTCATTAAAAATATATCATAGTTAAAATTAATAACTAACTAAGCTGAAACATCCTGAAATGTATTCCATCATTTCAATACATTTCTATAGTGGAAAATATCCGTGAATTGCCGACAGTGCAGGTCCGCTTGTACCTTCTGTGTGTTTCGCTCCGGGCAGGAATGTGGAAAACAACTTTAGCACATATCAACGCTTCGCTTTATTGAACTTCAGCCATTTTTGTTCAAATTGAAACGGTAGATTATTAAAATACTTTTTAATTTGCAGTTCAGCTTTAAAACATATAATTTTTTGATCAACTAGAGTCTAACTTGGTTAAAAATATATAGTAACTATATCGTGTCAAAACTCCACCCGGCAATATTGGTGCGCATGAAAGGTTTGGTTATGCAATATTGATAGAAATACTTAGTACTACTAATAGGATCATTTAGTACAGTAATGAAACCAGTAACATACCTTTAAAAAGCAGTAAAAAAAAATTGTTATAAAACCCCCGATACAAAAAGACCTCTAAAAAGAATAAAAATAATATTATTATGCACTTATTGAAGTCGTTGCATCGTGGCACCGCGTAATAAAGGAAGAAATTAAAATGCAAATAAGTTAAAAAGGCAAATAAAGAAAATACTATATCGAATCGTATAGTCTAAACACTATCGTCAACATAGGTACCACGGTCCTTGTATCGGGGTTTTTTATTTTAAATTTATTTTTTTGTACAATACTAATGAGGCTACAAATTTTTCTTATTTTAATTTTCGTAAAGGAACAAAAGAAAAGCGGGAGGAATTCCTAAGATGCTGTTATTGCCAAAAATGCTATCAGATTTACTTTGTTATCTAAGCTGACACTCGACTCAAGTGCTTCAATTTTATTACTTCAATCTTGTTTAAGTTACGTAGTATACAAATTGGTTTTTATATATTTTCGATGAATCCAGGACTTGAACGTGTTACGTGAACATGTTTGGACACGTCTAACAGTCAAGACAAGAACAAGAAGCTACCACGGTATTGTATTTCATTTAAAAATGTACCTACTGGCGAAAACGTTTGTGTTGTCACGAATAAAATAAGTACTGCCTTGTATTGCCGGGTGGAGTTTTGACACGATATTCTTTAACACGATTTTCTTGTG
The DNA here is from genome assembly GCA_959347405.1 of Napeogenes sylphis. NCBI lineage: Eukaryota > Metazoa > Arthropoda > Insecta > Lepidoptera > Nymphalidae > Napeogenes > Napeogenes sylphis. The sequence continues at coordinate 33,637,939 of OY365784.1, forward strand.
TGCGTGTGTATGTCACTGAACTCCTTCTAAACGGCTGGACCGATTTTTATGAAATTTTTTGTGTGTGTTCAAGGGTACTTGAGAATTGTTTAGATTCACAATTTAGTCTACTGGAAAATAGTTTTTTGATTAATTTTTAATGTGTAAGTAGGTGGTGATTTTGGAATGTTTCACATTGGTTTCGACGGACTGCGTTATCATGGCAATGTCAAATATTAAATAATATTTTATTTTAATTATAGTCTGCCCTGACAGTTGGCGTTGCGATAGAATTGGGAAAAATATTTTATTATTGTGTTATTTCCATCCTCGTGCTGAATTAAATAATAAAACAAGAGGTACTGAGTTTGTAAAGAGCTTTGAAGTGTGCATAAACAACTATACATTTTGCGAATTTATTACGGATCGAAGTATATTTCTTTTAATTTTTTATCATTATTTGTTGTTTTTTGTTTACGATCTGCGTTGGTAATTTCGCTTCGTAAAAAGTGAAATTTAATAAAATATATTCGAACATCAAATTCATTTATTCAAACAAAAAATCTTTATTTACATATATTCATACGGTATCGATTGGTCGAATTATGATAAATATACATGTAATGACGTTAGACATTGTGATAACTTTTTAATATATATATTTTTTTAAAGTATGATTTTTTTAATTAAAGACGCGTGTACAAGACAACGTCTGTCGGGTCCGCTAGTAGCTACTATATATTTTTAACCAAGTTAGACTCTAGTTGATCAAAAAATTATATGTATTAAAGCTGAACTGCAAATTAGAAAGTGTTTTAATAATCTACCGTTACAGCGTAAAGAATTATATAAATATAAGAAAGTGTTACCTATAAGTGTTGTAAGTGTTACACATAACCCATATATTGCTATTTTCTTCATAATAGTAGTTTTTTACTCGACTATGATTGACATAACTTTGATCTAGGAAGAGATATTATAACTTAGAATGATACATTTTTTATATTATGAAGCTGATCAAATCTAAAATCTAACGTTATAGTAATGTAGCTTCTTGTTTGAACAATTTTGGTCTATGTTTGCTAAATAACAGCAAAGTTGGAAATTGACATCATGTTCAATACTATTCGATAAAAAAAGAAAAAACCACAAAAAATATATAAAGGAGATCTATGAAAGTAGTTTCATTCAAAGAATGTGTAATTTTTTTGAAGTACATTTGAAGAGGCTAGGCATCTAATTGAGCTTTAGAAACTGCCCCTGAGAATGAAGTTTCCTTCCTTAGTTTGATTGCATTTGCCTCTGGAGTTGATGAGTCCACTTCTCCATTACCTCCACAACTTTGGACATTAGAGTGCTTCGAGTATTTAGAGTGTCATGATATTCATGATATTCACGAGTACTTCCATTTATACAACTGTAGTCTTAATTTGAATTCAAGAAGAAAAATTAAGAAATATGCTCATAGAAATAAAATGCTTTAAAAAGAAAAAGAAAATTAAAAAAAAGTGTATGTTTAAGAGTAGATGTATATACATACAGAAAATAACCTAGCAAATTCTTTCATTAGGATTCCGTACCCAAATGGCAAAAAACGGAACCCTATTACAAAGACTTCGCTGTCCGTCTGTCTGTAAGTAGAAACTGTCTTTATGTGTAAAAGTGATAGCAAGAGAGTTGAAAATTTTACACTTTATGTATTTATGTTAACGCTATTAAAACAAATATTAAAAACAGAAATAAAAAATTGATGCGGTGTTTCCATACAACAAAGGTGATTTTAATAACGGCAAAAGGTAGGTCCTTGTAATATTTACAGAAAACATTTAACAAAAATATATACAAGGTTATTTTTAATTAGTTGAGCACCTTTTGCAGGCAGCCTCTCTACATCAATCCTAACAACATTTGTTCTACGACTTTTTACAAATCTTGATAAATAACTCAGAATAAACGAAACAAAAAAATTTTTGCTCCCTCGATTATTTATTACTCTGTATTTTGTAAGCAATCTAAAGTATAGGTCGCGGCAGTCTAGCGCTGCACGAAATTTGTAACGTACCTCGCACCTAATACTATTATAACTTTTTTTTTGTTTTATTTCGAATAATATTGTAATAATATTGTGTCTAAGATAGTTTTATTATTTTCAATTAAACAATTTTATACCCGAATGTACAATACCTACTATAACTTCCCCGCGCTTTTTTCTTAGCCGGTCAAATTGAAATTAAATTTACTAGGAAATTAATAACATCTTACAATTTATTCAGATTGTTACATTTCACCTCAATTTATGAATTTAAAGAAGTAAGTTTGCTAAGACCAAAGAACGTCGCGATACCTACCTACTACCAAATTACCTCTTAAATTAAAATCTCGCGGATGCCGTTGGACATCACGCACATACCGTTCAAAGTAGTCCCCTTCGCATCCAACACAAAGATCACACCTAAAAATTAACTGTTCACCAACCACCACCGGAATATTCAATAGCAGGCTTTGCGCACATTGTCACCACACCTAGCTAACACTCGCACTATCTCGGTGTACTCGATACTTGTATAAGTATACGGCATTGCAATACTGTTATCCGTAGGTACACACTAATCGTAATTATCAAATAACAAAAATAATTATGTCAAATTACAATAATTTTGGAGAATTAGTGTTACCATTAAGCAATTAGCAATTTCTAGGAACTTTGTAAAGAAATTCGTAAGTAACTTATTGTTTTATTGTCATGATATAAATATTAACAAAGGAGATAAAATGATATGTATAAAGTAAGTTAAAGAGAAGTTATTGTTTTGTAAAAATAATATTTATTTGGTTTCTTATCGAATTCTCAAAGAAACTACGCTATATTAATTACTATTCAAAATAATTTTAGGATCAAACTAGTTGCATACATTTTAAAGTAGGTATGCTTAAATTACTACAGTGATAGTATAGAACTATTAGTATAGCACCTTTTGCAGGCAGCCCCTCTACATCAATCCTAACAACATTTATTCTACGACTTTTTAAAATTAATAGTTTTAAAAATTTAGTTTTTCCCATACAAAATTTATTTGTTATGAAAAAACAAAATCTCCAATAGACGTTGTCCACAAGTTGAATGTCTCAATATTTTTATTTGGTTTATGAAATAAGGGCACTGTAACTTTTTCTGATCCTGCAAATATTTACGTTATTATTAAAAAGTTTTCCACCTAGTAATAAGAACTACTTTTCTATGTTTAGAAAATTTGTAATACTTGATTACATTTATATTTATTTATATTCACTAAAAACATAACTTTATGTATGAAATAATGTTTGTTGCAATTACGTTCACTTATATCGTAGCTTTTTTATTTTAAAAACTCTGGTTAAATCGGTTCAGTAGTTACAGACAAACAAACATATTTTAAACCTTCTTAGTTTGTTCCTCTGACTCATTCTATAAATCGGTTATCAGTGTTGTCATTGAAGCCTCTGCCCACCACAAGGTCGTATTCTCAATTTGAATAATCTTATCATGAATTATTACTTTACATTTATCATAGAAAAGACAGTTTCCTTAAATAATAATTCAATTATTATTCATAAAATATCCAGGGGCTTCATATTATATCGGGGCTGATGTTATATGTCCCTTCAATTAAGACCCGTTAGTATTAGGGTATCTTATGATACACTAATAGGCATGTTTTGTTTTTATAAAATATATATTTTTTCTTTTCTATTACTATTAAATTAAACTTATTATAAATAAACTATACTTACGTTAAATTGATCTTCACAACAATATAAACACAATTTAAGACAAATATTATCCCTTTTAATTACCATAGACCATTGTTTTTGTATTTTCGCATCTCTTGGAATATAAAAAACACTTTGTCGGGTGTCTTTCTAATACTATTTTTGCACTCCGGTACTATACAATACTTGTAAGATGGTTTTTATCTTTTTCCATGACTTGTAAAGCACTTAAAACTTAAAATATGTATGAAGTAAATAAAAAGTTCATAGTAAACATTGACTGGACGAGTCAATTGACGTAACGCAGGGCGCGCGCTAAATGACGGCTTTTGAACGGCTCAAATTTACTCAATGTTTTAATTTTCACTTTGAAAAAAAGACTAGAATCTTTTCAAGCCTATTAATATTTTTTTCTACGATATAGAGAGGTAAATGATTAATTTGCGTCAAAAAAAAACTTGAATATTACCTATTGTAATAAAAAAATATGAAATTATTAATATAAGCTAACATGCTAATGGATAATATTTGTATTCTATTTTTGTATGATAGTTCGCCGAAAATTTATTATAAATGCAAATAACTAAATTAAAAAGTGTTAATGAATAAACCCAAGAGTTATTGTCCCGCCACATAACGGTTTCACTTTGTACAGATATGCTCATATAACAGATGTAGTTATGTTTCCCTAAGGTATAAATAGATGGAGTTGTTATAAAATATTACGAGTATATTTGATCACAAATTTGTATTATTATTTTCATTTAAACTGTCTTAATTGCAAATTGATTCTAAAAGAACAAACTCCAATATCAAATAAATAATAATGATAGAAATGAAAATATCTCGTTTGCTTTCTATAAAGGAAAGAGAGATAGCAAAACATGTCGTGCCAACTTTTGGTAAGAATTTTTACCGTCTACCGTCACAACGTGCGATAAGGAACTACGTTCCATTAATTAATTTAGAATAAATGTTATCACTCGTTGCAGAACTTTTTCTGATGAGAGTGTGAAATAGAGTTGGTATACTATAAAAGAAACAAATTTTTGAGAAAAAAAAAATATATAGATTCAAATTAATTTATTATTATCTTAATAGATTTTATTGATGTTATTTTGACATATATATTTAATATTACCAAGAAATAATTTTGCTTTATTATACAAATCTCATTTTATTTTATGAATTTCAAGACATTATGATAGCTCGTACTTATAATTTATTGTTATTTTAAAGTGTTTGATTAGTTCTAGTGAGTGATTATAAATATATATATAGTTTATATATTATAATTGTATTGACGTGGAAAGTTAAGCAGTATCCTTGCAGGGTTATGTTACTTATTAAGACCATTATAAACAACAAGAATTGCAGATATGATATATAAATAAAAAAATAAGTATCTCTTTAACATTATTTTTTTGTTAATGATAAATTAGTGTTTAGTGATTGGGCATCTGCTGAGTTACACAAAAATAGAGAAAAATTATATAATACATATTATATAATTTTTCTCTATTTTTGTGTAACTCAGCAGACTAACTATGCGGAATAGGGAACATGCAAAAAATTAAAAATGGTCTCAAATATTTTTTTCGATTACTTATTATCATCTTATTATAATAAAAACATTTCTTTTTTATTTACTGACCATTTAAGGCCATAAAATAATTTATGAAAAGTGCAAAATTAAGAGAGCGAAATTCAAAATTCCAAAACGCGCCACCATTGGTCGAAAGGAAATGTGACGTCATTTGACGGCGTCGAAGTTCATACTGTGGTATCAGTGTTACTGATAAAAATAAATAATTTAAATCTATATTTTCATGCTTAAAGGTTTTATTAAATGATACAATTGTTTAGGTAATCCTAAAAACATTGTTTCAATACTCAAACAACTCTAACAAAACAAATACCTACAAACTCTTTTTTAATGGCATTTAGCATGCTACTACACATTAAATTTTTAAAATGTTTCTTCCTCTGAATCATTTTCCACTTTACTTGACTCAGATAAATAACTTGGTTGATAATCAGCAGATATAGAAGATATAAGATGCTATAGAAGTATTATCAGCTGTGTTTTCAGTAAACAATTTTCTTTTTAAAACAGATAGTTTTACTGGTAAAACTGTTGTGTACCAATGTTGTGTGTGAAATGAGGAAATGGTGACAATGCTACATTTTGTTTTTCAGCAGGTATATTTACATTGACACCTTTACTTCCATACTTCGGTTTAATATTAACTTGCACAGCTTATCACTTGGTAATTTATCTTCAATATGCGAAAAGCAAGGGTCTGCCCTATGATCATCACATTCAATAGGAGAAATACTGAGTCCTGGCTGATTAATATCACAGACATTTGTATGGGCAGTACTAGGACTTACTTAGTATATCACTTCTTTGTGAAGGTCACCATTTTTTAAACACTACTTTTGATAAATAAAAATAAAAATAAAAAATAGGACGCACAACTCTTTTCTTCAAACTTAGATTACATTTTCCTCCTTGTTGTTTCGTTATACATATTATATTCAATACAATTGGCTGTATCTTCCTTAACCTGAAATAAATCGACAAACATAAAAATTTCGTAAAACCAAAAAAAAAATACGGTTTTTATAGAAAGTTATACTGAACTTTTGTAAGCTAGGTTAGGTTAATTTTAAACTCAAATTTTCTAATGTTCAATACATAAGTATAAATTTAATCTATTAGATTAAACTTATTATAAATAAACTATACTTACGTTAAATTGATCTTCACAACAATATAAGCACGATTTAGGACATATATTTATCCCTTTTAATTATCATACACCATTGTTTTTGTATTTTTCACTTTGTCGGGTGTTTGACTTGTAAAGCAATTAAAACTTAAAATATGTATGAAGTAACTAAAAAGTTCATAGTAAACATTCACTGGACGTATCACTTGACGTCACGCAAAGCGCGCGCAAAATTACGGTGTTTGAACGGCTCAAATTTACTACATGTTTTAATTTTTAATTTGAAAAAAAAACTAGAATCTTTTCAAACTTGTTTATATTTTTTTCTACGATATAGAGAGGTAAATGATTAATTTACGTCAAAAAAAAAATTAATTAATGAGGAAACTAGGCACTAGGCCCCGTAAAATAGGTAAATCCTTTAAGGGTAATTGTATACGTTTTTATAATAAGCTCCCAAATGAAGCCTTAAGCCTATCATTAAATAAATTTAATAATAATAATAATACTTTTATTGTACTCCACATTACAGAAAAATAAAATAATACATCGAAAACAATTATAAAAGTACAATAAGGCGGCCTTATCGCTAAGTAGCGATTTCTTTCAGACAACCCTATTCGAGTAAAGAAATAAGAAATCGTGAAAAGATAGGGATGGTGCGAAGTACATATTATTATCAATACATAATATATATAATTTTATAATAAACAAACATTAATTCATAATTTATACTGTATACATATTATATAAATATTAAATAACATATTACATATCTACACAAAATATTAAGCTAACTAACTTGATTAAGAAAGAACAGTTTTAAAGACTTTAAAGATAAAAATATTTGGGTATTGTCTGATGCTCAGTGGTAAGTCGTTCCACAGAAGGATAGCTCTAACGACAAAATGAGTTGTTGTAAAATTCGGAACTGTGTGAAGGAATTTTGAGTGTAAGGCTTCGAGATGGCCAATTATAGCTCTTGTATCAGTTTCCGTGAAAAGAAAAAGGTCTCTTAAATAGGAAGGGCTAGAAGGATTAAATAATAAATAGTACAATAGTGAAAGAGTGTGTAGATTCCGGCGAAGTCGGATAGGTAGCCACTTAAGTTGTTTGCGAAATAAAGAAACATGGTCATATTTTCTTAGTCCAAATATGAAGCGGATGCCAATATTTTGGATCCTCTCAAGTTTGTTTAATTGTACTTCAGATAGGTTAAGGTAACTTGCGTCGGCGTAATCAAGTATAGGAAGAAGAAGAGTTTCCGCAAGCATTATTTTGGTCGGAATGGGTAGAAATGTTTTCTTACTTAGTACCTTAACCTGGTGAGTCCAGGATAACGTATTGTCCAAATAAAGGCCAAGGTTTTTAACAGTCTCACTGTATGAAATAATATGACCATTAAATATAGTAGGTGGTAAGTTTGGCCAATCAGCTTTTGAAATAAAATGTGAACTACCAATAATAATTGATTGACTTTTGGACAGGTTAACAGTTATTCCGTAACGTTTACTCCATTCAGATATTAACTCGAAGTCACGATTCAATACAGTAACTGCGTTGGGAAGGTTTTCCAGAGAGGCTTGTGTATATATCTGGATTACGTCTGCATACATGTGATAGAGAGAAGTAATTGAGAGAGTTATAGTATTTATGAAGATAGAAAAAAGTAAAGGGGACAACACGCCTCCTTGAGGAACTCCGGCACGAATGTCACGCTAAGATGACATACAGTCATCAAGCCGAACTCGCTGCCGACGACCTCGAAAGTAACTTTGAAACCAGTCAAACACTAATGGAGATATGTTAATAGAGCGAAGCAAACTCAATAAGATGTCATAATCGACCGAATTGAAAGCATTGCTGAAATCCAGCAATGTCAAAAGTGTGAGTTGTTTTTTGTCCATGCCCAACCGAATATCATCAGTTATTTTGACAAGAGCCGTAGTCGTACTATGACCTAATCGAAAACCAGATTGTAAAGGATTAAGAATTTTGTTGGTATTTAGGAAAATATTTAATTGTTTGAAAATTATTTTTTCTAATACCTTGGATAGAAAAGGGAGGATGGAAATAGGTCTGAAGTTAGTATAGATGACATGTTTAGGATTTTTAGGTAATGGGATAACATGGGCATTTTTCCAGGCTGCAGGAAAAATACCTATAGACACTGATTCATTAAGGATATGCGAAATGATTGGAGTAACAATGTCCAGGAGAGGAATGATCATACTTCGGCTAACGTTGTCATCACCGACGGCATTGGATGAGATTGACAAAATGCTTTTCTTAACATCACATTCTGTGAATTGACTAAAAGTAAACGGAGGAAAACTAGGAGTTGGAAGAGCAGCTATTGAATTTAATGTGTTCAATTTATCAATAGAATTAAATGAATTTAGTGAAGTAAAGGAATCATTGAGTTACTCAACGTCTACTTTAGACATTAGAGTATCATGAGAAGGTTTTCCAACTCCCAACGTATGAAGAAACTGCCAGACTCTGGCCGTGTCGCCGTTTTCGACTTCTTTATGGATATGGCGTCGTTGTGCATCTCTACACTATGTATTACAGCGATTTCTAATCTTATTATACCTATTTCTGTTAATATCTGTATTATCGTTCCTTAACGTGGCTTTTGCAATATTTTTCTTTTGTATACGACACTTCAGGTCGTCATTAAGCCAAGGAGCGGGTAGATGCTTAATTTTTACCGGTTTGATAGGGGCATAAATATTGTATAAATTTGTAAGAAGAGAATTGAAGATATCTACCTTGTCATCGACAGAAGAAGCCTCCATTACAAGTGACCATTCAGTTGCAATGGCATCACTATGCAAGCTACACTCATCCATTCCACCAAAATTACGCCGCAGGAGAGTATTACGCTTAGGAGCACGTAATTTATAAGAAAGGTAAATTAAGTCATGGTAAGAAAATGCATCTGCAGAACACTGACCATACTTAGACATAAAATCGGGAGAAGATGTCATTATAAGATCAAGAAGAGACATGCCTCTACAATAAATAATAACTGCTTGGAACGATTATCATCTCTTAAAAGGCATGTATTGAAGTCGCCCATGATTATAGTATGATCATATAACGGAGAAAGTTTTTCTAAGATTACTTCAAAGGAAGGAAAGTAGTTAACAAGAAGTGACGGATTCTAAAATACACCTAAAAGAACTTTAGTATGACCTAGTAAGATTTCGGCGATTAAATGTTCAGCTTCATCAAATGGAGGCGGTTGGGTTGACGAACTAACAATATTAAAGGAAATGTGTGATCTAAGATAGATCGCTACTCCACCACCCCCTTTTCCAATGCGGTCATTTCGAAGAAGATTAAATCCAGGTAGACAGTAAGATGTGGACGGTAAGCACGGTTTAAACCAAGTCTCAGACACAAGGATAGCATGAACGTTTTGACATTCGAACGACGCAAGCATGTCAGAGTAATGAGCCGGTATACTTTGAGCATTTATGTGTATGACATTGAAATCTTTTATATTATTAGAGAATAAGGAATTAAGTGTAATATTTAGAGGAAGTGGACTTGTACTGTGGTAACTCAAGTCACTAGAGCTAGAACTTTCAGACAGATATTCATCATTTTGTATAAAATTAGTAAAAGACATGATGAATGAAGAATATAGTAGTAAGTATAGTTAAATATAATGAGTTATATGTTTGTATATATATATGTATGTATATATGTATATATATTATATATGTATAGTTATATATATAATTTAAATTATATGTTAAAAATAATTTAATAAAAAAATCCTACTATAGTGTAAAGGATTACATCGACGACGGTATGGCCTGGGAATGAATTGTATTGTATTGCGAATATCTAGTAATCTCCGCAATTTGTTTTTTGTTGTAAATTAATTTTGATTTATCGACCATTGGCATCACACCGATTCCTTAGAAGTCACTAGTTGCGGTAGCATCGGGAGTCGGGTTGTCTTCCTACCTCAAATATGGCGAAGGGGGTGATGGCTGGCTCTTGTGTTATGCTCGTGAACGGGTGCTGCTTGCGGTGCCTGGTTGTGTGGCATGCCGAAGATTTATATATTTCATTTTCGTTGCCTGAAATCATCAGGCTTTTAGTCTAGTTGTTTAGTCTAGTTATTTTATCTAGTTGTTCCGAAATTGCATTTAAGATTGACGTTTGTGAAACAGTGATCACAATAACAAAAAATATATCCGGCTGAGTTTGTTGTGTGGTTCTTCTCAGACCAGGACGCGTCTGAAACCCTCATAGCTTTTACATTAAGATGGAAAGTGCTTATTCAGAAGGGCTTATTACGATAAATCTAGTATAGTCTAGTATACGTAATAAGCCCTCCTGACACTTCCATGTTGACGTACACAAGTGATCACTGATTATGATTCTAAGTGGAAAAGATATAAATAAATAAATAAATAAAATACAATGCTGGTCTTATTAATAATTATTTTTTAAGGCTACTGTCCCTCTACCCAAACCTCTAGTGAAGGACAACGGTGAATAGAAATTTTAAAAAGGTTTTTACAACTCATCAACTTATAATCATACTTGATTAACCCAGAAGTAAGGTCTACTTCCTTTTACGTCTTTTTTTGCAGATTTGGAATCCAATGATATAAATTACTGGATTTTACATAACATAAAAAAAACTAAACAAAAAAAAAGTGAAATGAAATGTTATTTTATGAAATTGAATATAGTGAAGCAGTGACATATATTGATAAGTTTTAGATCTACAAAATCAAGCAAGGCAAATTTTTAGCACCACCATAGGTTAGATTTAGGCCTACAGCTTTCTTTTATACAATCTGAATACAACCAAATTTTATTAAAATATTATCATGGTTTTTCTACTTGTGAATATAGATTTTTAAATTCTAATTTTAATGAGCTACCATATCTGGAAATATCTATAAACTTGTATGGCCATGTTAAGCTTTTTTAAGTTCATATACTTAATTATAGAATGAAAAATATCATGTACCGTGAGATATGGTAACTCAATTGGTAGAGCGACGGGACGGTTTCCCAGAGATCGCGGGTTCGAATCCCTATCCGTATCGGTTTATTTTTAATTCTATATTTATATAAAGCTGCTATATCGTTACCGGTTTCGGTAACTTTAGTATTCTATACGTCTATTAAGCTTCTTTCGATAATTCTAAGCAATGTTTCTAACTAAGCAGCATAAATTGACATTGAAAAAGATGCCACAGCCGAAAAGATTGCCAGAAGTCGCTTCGCTTGTTGAAAACCTGGCTCGTATAGGTAAATTTACATTTTATATGTATATAATATGAAAATAAGCTTAACATGGCTATAGATGTTTATATATATATATATATATATATATATATATATATATATATATATATATATATATATATATATATATATATATATACATATTATTATTTTTTTGATCTAGGGCAATGCTTGACCACATTCCACCTGATGGTAAGTGGAATGAAGTCTTAGATGGTAATGCGCATTGCCCTAGCAACCTATTCACTCTTCTCTTGAAAACCCACATAGTATTCAGCCGGAAATCTAAAAAAAAATTTCACCAGACAGTGATCTGAGGTTCCCAAGGGGGAGGTGACCTTTATACGATACCTGTCCGGGTCAGTTGGCAGCAAAAGGTTCAGGCAATTGGCTGTATGGCCTACCGCATGTCGCTGGTACCCTTGTCGTTGTACCAGCTGAAAGAGGTCCAAAGACAACGCAAAGTTCCACGCTTCTCTTCCAGCATGGTCGGTTTTCTGGTACGGGAACAGCCAGTCCTGATGACAGGCATTAAAATCCCCCAGAAAGACGAGCTGCGCTGATGAGAACTGATGCAGAGCCATATCGGCAGCCTCACCGAGATACTCAAATAATCGAGTAGCCTCCTGGTCACCGCTGTGCAAACGGTAGACACAGGAAAACAGTATTTTTTCGTTTTCTATAGACACACGAAAAAGCCCATAAAGAAGAAAAAGTAAAACCCATAAAGAAGAAAAAGTGGGGTCTTCAAGGTGACGGAGACGCTGGATACAGAGGTCGTTCCGCGCGTACACACAGACTCCGGTACGTGAGCGAAATTTGTGCTCTAACGGGTATCCGGGATAATCCAGGTGCGCAGCGCTCAAAGGACATTGTATTTGCGTCTCCGTCAAAAAAAAAGAGGTGCGGCTGCTCTGGCTCCAGGTGGTAATGAACAGATAAGATATTAAAGTGCAAGCCCCTGATATTACTGCGGTGGACTTTAAATGAGGAGGAGTGCAACTGCTGTAAAAACATATTCTTCTTTTTAACTTACTTCATAAAAAAATAAATAAAAGTGAATAGGGATGGGAAATGGCAGTTGAACGAGGCGGTACGTATCGAACCCTACGTTGAAATTGGTGATGTCTTGCCACTGGGAGGCTAGCCTGGAGACTGCGCGGACGCCCGAACCCCCCCAGGGATCGCCATTGGGTCTCCTCGTCTGGTCGCCAAGCACGATGGAGCCACCCTGGGATTTTTCGCAGTTGGCGGGGCAGCCTTCGTGGGTGGCTAACCCACTAATTGAGTCCCCAACTATCTGCGGGCGGCCAAAGCCGTCTCTTCGAATCTTGCTAACCTTCTCGACTAGACACCCGACAAAACAAACACCAACTCGACGTCAACCGGTTCGCCAATGTACCGCAGCTGTTCAGGACCATTTTCCATAAACGGCTTCAACGAGCAACGTGCCGGAACATGATTAGGTCGCTTTGCGGCACGACTTTGCCCCTATGGGTGGTAACTTTGCCAGCGATCCGATGTAATGGTCTACCACCGAAAATAATATATAAATATATGTAAATGAATATATATAATAAATAAATATATTATGTATATATGTAATAAATAAATATATGTAAATGAATGAAACTACAATACCTAGTCTTCCCATAAATATTGTAACAAAGAAAAAATATTTTTTTTAATTGCAAATAACATTTATTACTTTTACAGTGTGTTAGTTTAATACGCAAATATAAAACAATTAATAATATAAAAAGCTTATTCGAAATGGTGTGCATTGGCTGCAATACAGTCCTTTAATCGTTGAGGCCAGTTATCAATAGAAGCACACGCTCTTTCCATGGGAAAATTCTTCACTGCCAATCGTATGGATTGTTTTAAACTCCAAATTATCATGGCGTGTATGGTTTTATGACCCGGTGCCGAGTCTTGCTGGAAGGATTATACTTGGTTACTGAACACGGTGTCATTATGGGGCTTGACTACCTTCTCAAGAATGGTATCTTGATACACTTTTTTTGATACCCTTTTCACAAAAATATGGCTCAGTCACATCTTCATAGCTAACACCCAACCAAACTCTCCCAACCACTCTGTCGACTAATTGGGAAGCTTCCTTAGAGCTTAGAGCATAAATACGGTCATTTTGATTGTTAAAATGTTGCTCAATTGTGGACATTTTCGCATCAGTAAACAAAATTTTTCTGAGACCTCTCTTTGTTTACCGCTTCAGTAGTTGTTTCGATTTACCACCCTATTCATCTTTAATTTATCAGTTAAGAAATGACCAGCGTGTCTCTTAAAGGTTGCAAGTGCTAAGTCATCTCTTAAAATAAGCGACATGGTTCTAGGTGCTATCTTCATTTCTCGAGATAAAATCTTTTGCTTTCAGAGAGGATTTCTTCGAATTCTTTCCCTTACTGCTTTGAACACATTTTTCGCACGAACACTACGTGGACGGCCAGATCTTTCTCTGTTACAAACAGAGGAAGTCTCGTTGTACCTATTAATAGCCCGGTACAAAATCATTTGACTAATACCAAGTGTATGGAGAGTTATAAAATTGCGTTTGGCCCCATACCTACTTTGTGTAATGCAATCACAGCGATTCGTTTCTCTTTATCACCCCACTCCATTTTAATATCGCAAAATACTATAAAATGTTTTGGCGCCAAAATGAGAAACATAATGAACAATCGTTTAAAAATGAAAGATTCCAAATTATACGGGTGAAAGTGATATATATGGGTGATTCTACATAAATTGGATAACTCAGTGTCATCAGTCGATAAATATGAAATAATGTTATATTTTATAGATTTTTTATTTTATTTTTAAATTATGAAATCTCGTCTAACGGGTCAATCTATTTCAGATATTTTAAATAGCAATTTTATGTAAAGAAAAAATATGCTCAATATGTCAGTCCCTTGGCTCGTCACAAGCCCTAAAATACTCAATCAATCGACTGTAGGTACATTAAATTGTACCACTAATTCAAGAAAACTCAATATTTGGTAACAATCTATAATGTACATAATAAAAAAAAGAAGAAACTTTGTCTTTAATTTCATTCGTCAGTCCACTGAGTATTTTTCAAATTAGAAATTTGCATCCAATAACAGGGATGCAAGGGGACAAACCTGTTAAATTTTAAATGTTGGTATTATTGTTAGCTTTGAACCGAGGCATTTCCTGGTAATCATAACAAAGTCATTAGTCAGTACTAGTGCGTCGGTTATGACGTACTTTTGTGCCGATCAGTCAAAAAATCAGTAGTGTGGTGAGTTATTCTGATTTCTATATAGCGTACTATAATTTGTTGACATTCGAAAATACGAAAAGAAACATTAACTTTAATGATAACCTCAAGTGTATGTCTTTTTCATCAGTCCCTTGGTGTCAGTCCTTTGGCGCCATATCACGCCAAAGGACTGACGTGTGTCCACGGTACTGATGTTTTCTCTTGTTTTAGATCACTGTCATCTCAACAGTTACAGTCTGTTAAGCATTTCCTTTATTTTCTTCAGTGTAAAACATCATGGCGTCTATATAAACAACAAATTTGACTATGGAAGATCTTTTATAAAAGAAAAGAGAAACGGAAAAGGCTCGCTTGACGAGAGTTAAAAGCGACTCCATCAAATAAGCTGAATAGAAGGAAAAACATACTTTTATTTATATTGTTTGTTCATTATTTATAAAATGTATATTTTTAAGTAAAAGTTCCTTTAAGTAAAATAATGTTATTAAAAATATCAAGACTGTTATGAATGTTATGATAGTTAATTTCTCACAGTATTACATTTTTTTAATGTTTAACTAACTAACCATTTAATACTTAAAAATAATTAATGTGTCATCATTAGTTTCTAAGAGATTTAATAAATATTATATATTTCCTATGAATTTGTGTCCTTCATCAGAGCTGTGTCACTCTCGCCAGTCCTCTGGCAGTCAAATTCTGAAAAATCTAAATATTTCAGAAACTTTTCTGAAAAGTGACGGGTCCAGTTTGCAACAATATGGTATACCTATAGATTACCTAGCTTATAAACCCGAATTTGTATATTTTTAACATAAAAACTACAGTAAACAAAATATCCCTAAAAGTTACCCAACTTTTGCATATTCACTTATATTATTTTATATATATATATATATATATATATATATATATATATATATATATATATATATATATATATATATATATATATATATATATGTGTGTATATATAGAGAGTTGTAATCCATTCATTATTCCCGTATCGACCCTGTCGTAAAATAAATTCTACATTATGGGAAGTTACGTATAAACTCGACAAGATACACATTATTTTTACAAGGTTATAAAAAAGTATATATATTATCCAAATTATTTCTATTTGGGCGATTTTTATAGAGAATTGATTTAATTAATTTTGATAAAATGAAGAGTTTGACTTCGAGCAGTTTATGAAAAGCTTATTGTGTTGGGTTCACAACAACTACTGTTTACACAATACATAAGAACTTTACATACATTTCGTACTATTATTGAACTCTGAATTATATTTTGTTACGGCGGCGACGGTCTTGTCGGAGGTGTGCGCTGTAACTGTAGTAGAGCTGAATGTGCTTTATTAATGATTAGGGTCGATTGAGAGCGCCGAGCCTCGACGTGTATTTTTGTCAGTTCACCTCCATTAGGATTTTAGTTACATTATATTATTATTTGTACAATAATATTATTTGTTCTCACAAATCCATTATATTGTTTTTACGAAAATGCTAACAGCAGCAACAGCAACGTAAATATTTTTTAAAGAATATTTGTAAGAATTTTTATCAATACATTATATAAAGAAAAAAATTAAAATTACAATAAATTGCTTTTTACTAAAACAATATTTAATATTTTAATAGTTAGAGTATGAGTAGATAGTTCATGTTATAACATGATACATTTTTTAAATATGGAATATTAAATAAGTCGAACTTAATAAATTGCATGTGAAGCCCTGCATGTGGGTTTCTGAAGGAAGACAGGATTTAAACATGAAATTCAAATCCTGCCCGAATCGATCAATCTTACATTATTGTTATGTTATTATTTAAAAAAAAAACACTGGATATGGTAAAAATATGTATTGTATTTATAGCCATTTAAAAAAAATATTGTATAATATAATATAATATAATAAAAATATTGGTCCTAAAAACTTAATAAATACTATTTCTTTTTCAAAGGTATTTATAGACATGGACGTTTATTACAACGCACCAGAGTCGGTAATAACAAAAGCCGCTTTAAAAGAAGACGGATTACCAATGATTGAACTTCAAGCACCACCGGAGCCGGAATTACCCTCGGTCCACGTGGCGAGACAGTCGTCTTTACAACAAACAACAGTAGTAGTCGTAGAACCAGTACCCGGCACGTCGACACAGAATAGTGCACCTTCTGCAGAAGTTGATGAAGATACGAAATATTTGGATGAATTGGAGCGTAATATTGCTGCAGCTCAGCGTTCTATTAAAAACCAAGAAGTTTTCGTTGACATCGAACCTACTGACACTAGGGCTCAAAAATTAAAAAACGTTGGAAAAAGGATTTTACGGTAAGCTTTGAATAATGTAACAGTATCTCAGTACTCTTTAGTATCTCTATTCAGGGGTCTAACGGAAAAAAATATTTTTTTAGCCATGGATTGTCGTTCGGCAGTGACAAAACTGTGAAATTAGTAGAGGGCTATTCACCTGAACGCAGGGGATCTTCACCGCAACATAAGCGAACTTCACCCTTAAAAACAGTGAAGAGCTTGATACGTTTTGGAAGAGCTCGTCGATGTGGCAGCAGCGATGAGGAACAAGCCTTACTAGAGAGCCAACCAGGACCTTCTTCTGCACCGGATCGTTCTTTAAGCACAGCCTCATTATCTTCAGACGATATTCTCGTAAATACTAGTACCGAGGTTGACGTTCCGAAGTTAAGGAAAATGTAACCTAAGCATTATCTAAAATATAGTGGACAATTTATCAGAGATTACAATCAACTATTATTTCAGACGGACAACAATAGATGCCAGTGGTTCTAGTGGCATGAAAGCAACGGACTTCCAAGTGTGCGTGACTGTAATTGAAGCTCGACAGTTGGCTGGGCTCAATATGGATCCAGTTGTGTGCGTTCAGGTGGGAGAGACTCGCAAGTACACCAGCATTAAGGACAGCACAAACTGTCCATATTACAACGAGGTAAGTAAATGCGTAAACGAAGAATGAGTGTTAGATAGAAATGCATTTTGTAGAATTAAAGTATAATTTAAAATTATCGTATGGATTGTGAAGAGTATTCAGAAACATTATCTCCAGTGTGTAAAAAAAATGGTTGCGGGTTTTTCCAAAATAAATTGTCTTATTTTACACTATGTTGTAAAAGAAAAGTACATGTTTTCTTTTTTATGTAAAAAATAATTAAAATTAAGTAAGTGACTTTTGTTAATGATGTTTTTAAAAAGTATGTAATTGCGATAACTCAATATACTATCGGTTCTCTCTAAATGCTGAGTAACGAAAAGGTTGAACTAATTAAAGTCTTAACGAGAAGAGATACTAAAGCATTGCTAAAACGTCTTAGAATTTTCTAATTGTTTCAGACCACTAAGTGCGTGGTTTTAAAGTCATAAGAAGACTTTTATGCTTTCAAACGATTTCTTTGTTCCATAACATAAATGTTACTTATATTTGCTTAACTCTGTGTTTTACCTAACTTACTTAAGTTTTTAAGTTTTTAACTTACATAAAAGCACTCAAAGCATGAAAGAAAAAAACACTGGGCTGTTGCCTTTTTCATTTAAAACAAAAAAAATAGTTGTGTTGTATTCTAAATATACTTCAAACCAATTTGATGATAAAATTAAATATTTCAGC
This sequence comes from Napeogenes sylphis, assembly GCA_959347405.1. Classification (NCBI taxonomy): domain Eukaryota; kingdom Metazoa; phylum Arthropoda; class Insecta; order Lepidoptera; family Nymphalidae; genus Napeogenes; species Napeogenes sylphis. The sequence goes on from OY365784.1 coordinate 33,656,607, forward strand.
ACAAAGTCATGCCCAGTCTAGTTTCGTTGTATTATAATTGTATTTTTTGTATTTTTCCGTAAATGTAAGAAAATTTGGCGTCGTAAAAGTTAAATGAGGTGTATGATGAGTGAGGCATAGCTGTGGTTATTCAATACCAAATTTCATCATAACCCGCCAATTAGGTTTACCCTAACAGACAAACAATTAAATAAATAACACATACAATTTGGATTAAATGAAATAAGTAATACAACACAATTCTGATTATTTAAAACATATACATTGTGTAAACTCTGTAAACTAGATCAATATTGACACAAAATTTAAATCGTAAGTGTGCTATTTGGGTTTAACACAAGATTCTTTTGTCAACAGTACTTCGTGTTTGACTTCCACATGCCGCCGGTAATGCTGTTCGACAAGATGATTACATTATCAGTAAGTTATAATATTTTTCCATCCAATCCTAATATTGTAATTAACCGCTCAGCTCAAAGTTACGTACGTTGAGTGTGAATGCTAAGCGATTTATTTGAAGTACAGTGCTGTTATAATAAAGTATAACTATTCCAAATGTTTAAGTGTGGTGCGAGCGAACGAGAGCGAAATAATTTATTATTTGTGCGTCTTGCGATCTCAGCAGACAGTGATGACGACACTCACGCCTGAAATGTGTTTTATGCACACGTATAATAACCATTAGTATACTTTATTTATACCTATTAGCTGTAAATTAATACTAACTAAAATTAAGTATCATATTCTAGAAACTAAACCAGACTATTCGTAGTCACGTTCGCGCGCTCTTCTATTAATATTTAACGAGCGCGTTGCAGACTATGAGATATTCACGTAGTTTCACACAATCTGCCACCGCTACCTCCACTAACATCATCTACCTTTCGAGAGGCAATAAATAATTCCACCAAATCCAATGTATCTTGAACTTGGAATTGATTTATAAAGATCACTTTCTTATATACCATTTGACATTTTATTGCTTGCAATATATTTACAAGATTTTACACGTTGCACCTCGCCTGAGGGCTATGTGTAGGTACATGTAGCTCAGAAACTGTAGAGACTCTTATTTTTATTAGTACTAATTGGCATCTTATCTTCGGCCACTAAATCGATTAACTTTATTATCCATGAATGTAATAAAATATCTTTATAAATGTATAGCATGTTAAGCATGTTAAGTTTATTTTTTATTGTTTTTTTGTTTACATATATTGACATAAATAAAACATAGAAGAATATTGTTTACTCGCACTGCCTATACGTTATGACAGGAATAAAAAATAGGCTTCGTCAAAGAGAACTCATAAGTAAGGTAAATTATTATAGGAAATAAATTATAACATTAATTGTATTGCTTGTCAAATAAAATCCACGTCAATTTCTCAGAACAAAAATTATTGCATGCAAATTATTAACGACAGGTGATATTTTTACATAATAACCAATGGAGTATTCTTGTTCACGAATACAACTAAAAAGAGTTGTATTCTATATATATTTTTTGTTAACATTAAAAAGAAGTGTCATCCTGTTTAAAGTTGGTAGAGCGACGGGACGATTTCCCAGTGTTCGCGGGTTCGAATCCCTGCCCGTATTGGTTTATTTTTCATTCTATATTTATGTAAATATATAAGAAGTTATTTTAGAATATATATGAGATATGGAACAAAACAATAGTTAAGCTTTCTAATTATAATAATAGATATCTCTAGTTTCACAATCGTTATGATCTTTCTATTTTACAAATATTATTGATAAATTTTATTGACATACCCCAAAGGGTATGTCAATAAAATTTGTTAGCTTAATTATTAATACTGTTGCAACACATTTAGCATACATATTTAATATTAATATTGAGCAAGGCATCTTTCCAGATCTTTTAAAATACAGTAAAATACTACCAATATGTAAAACTAGTATTAACCTCTTTACAACTTTGGCAATTACAGGCCTGTAGCGATCCTTCCTGTATTTAGTAAATTTTTTAAAAAGATTATGCTTTGTCACTTCAAAATGAAAGGTTTACTCAATGACCAACAATTCAGGTTCACAAAAGGACGCTCAACCACAGATGCAGGAGCTACACTACTACAGCATATTTACGATGCTTGGGATGACTATTATGATGAAATAGGAGTATTCTGCGATCTTTCCAAAGCATTTGATTTTGTATGTCGTAAAACAATACGGCTCAAATTAAAGCATTATGGTATGAATGATGTAACGCTGAACTTTCTAGAATCTTACCTGCAAAACAGAATTCAGAAAGTTCAATTAAATTATAAAAAATCTTCAGGATCCGCTATATGGATGGGATTACCACAAGATTCAATACTGGGCCTTTTTGTTTTTCTCATCTATATAAACAATTTGCCAAATATGGTGGATACACTATCGACATAGTTCTGTTTGCTGACGACACAACGCTTATCTTTAAAATAAATATAAAATCGTATGATGTGCAAAATGTTAATAAGGCTATGAAAAGATTTTTATACTGGTTTACCGTAAATAATTTAGTAATGTACCCGGCAAAGACCAAATGCATTAAGTTTTCTTTGACTAAAACTACACAGGTTTCGAATGATTTAGTGTTATGAGGTATGGAAAAAAATGATTTCATTAAAAAAATCTTGGAATAACACTGGACGTGAAATTGCAATGGAGTTCACATATCGAGGCTTTATCGGGAAGATTGAGTGCAGCTGCCTATGCCGTAAGGAAAATAAGACACCTAACGGACATACCAACTGCAAGATTAGTGTACTTCTGCTACTTCCATAGTATTGTGTCATATGTCATACTACTGTGGGGTAGGGCTGCGGATACACAGTCAATATTTATTTTACAAAAAAGGGCGATTAGAGCCATTTACCAGCTTCGTTCTTATGAATCTTTAAGAGATATATTTAAAGAAATATAATTTTTAACGGTTGCTTGCCAATATATTTACGAAAATATAATGTATGTTCGTAAAAATATCTCACTGTTTTTTTAAAGTGATAACCATATAAGAAATAAGAACAAACTAGCTTTTCCAAATTACAGACTAAAAAAAAATTGAGCTTCTTTTATGGGCTATAGTGTACATTTTATAATAAACTACCTGAAAGTGTCTTTAACTTAAATGTAAAAATATTTCAAAATTATATTATAAAAGTTATTTACTTTTTGAGTTTATTTAATTTAAATGGTTAATTTTGTTGTTTTAAAACTTACTTTTATATATTATAATAATTATGTGATGTCCAGATAAAGTTTATTTTATTTTTGATTTTATTTAATTTGTTAATTTGATATTTAATAATGAATTTATGTTGTATTATAATTTATGTGATGTTCTGATAAAGATTATTTAATTTTTGATTTAATTTAATTTGTTAATTTTTTAATTAAAAATAAAAAATAAAAAAATATTACATTAGAATTTGGAATCTGTCATTTTTATACGATTATTCATTGTGTTTTCTCATTTTGGGCCAATACATTGTACAATATTTTGCGATATTAAAATGGAGCGGGGTGATAAAGAATCGCTGTGATTGCGTTACACAAAGTATGTATGGAGCCAAACGCAATTTTTAAAACTCTCCATACAGTTGGGATTAGTCAAATGTTTGTGTCCCGGGCTATTAATAGGTAACATGAGACTTCCTCTGTTTATGACAGAGAAAGATCTGGCCGCTCAAGTAGTGTTCGTACGAAACAGGTGGTCAAAGCAGTAAGGGAAAGGATTCGAAGAAATCCTGTCCGAAAGCAAAGGAATTTATCTCGGGAAATGAAATTAGCACCTAGAACCATGTCGCGTATTTTTAGAGATGACTTAGGACTTGCAGCCTCTAAGAGAGTTAGTTATAAGAGGATGTCACTGGTAATTTTTTAATTGATAAAATAAAGATGAATAGGGTGGTCAATCGATATAACTACTGAAGCGGTAAACAAAGAGAGGTCTCAGAAAAATTTTGTTTACGGATGCGAAAATGTCCACAATTGAGCAACATTTTAACAATCAAAATGACCGTATTTATGCTCTAAGCTCTAAGGAAGCTTCCCAATTAGTCGACATAGTGGTTGGGAGAGTTTGGTTGGGTGTTAGCTATGAAGAAGTGACTGAGCCATATTTTTGTGAAAAGGGTATCAAAACATCGCTACAAGTGTATCAAGACACTGTTCTTGAGAAGGTAGTTAAGCCAAAAACACCATGTTCCATAACCAAGTACGGTGCTTCCAACAAGACTCGACGTCGTGTCATAAAGCTCGGTCCACGCAGTCTTGGTTGGAAGAAAACGTCTCGGACTTCATCAGAGCTGAAGACTGACCGTCGTCTAGTCCTGATCTTAATCCGCTGGATTATGATTTATGGTTAGTTTTAGAGAGTACAGATTGCTTTAAACGCCATGATAATTTAGAGTCGATAAAACAATTCATACGATTGGCAGTGAAGAATTTCCCCATGGAAAGAGCGCGTGCTTCTATTGATAACTGTCCTCAACGTTTAAAGAACTGTATTGCAGCCAATGGACACCACGTCGAATAAGCTTTTTTTATTTTTAATTGTTTTATATTTGTGTATTAAAAGAAACACACTGTAAAGGTAATATGTAAATGTTATTTGCAATTAAAAAAAAACTTTGTTACAATATTTATGGCAAGATTAGGAATTTATGTGATGTCCAGATCAGATTAGGTTTATTTAATTGTTAATATTATTTAATTTTTTATTTAAAAATAATATTTATTAAGTAAACATTTTAAATAAAATTGTAAACTACTTATGTTAAAAAGATGTGCTGGGGATAGTTTCTTGTCGTTTCTTCTCTGCGTCCAAAAGCACCGTAAGAACCGTAAGAAGCGGTAGTAGATTTAAAAAATGACCTGGCATAAATGTGTTTTTCACTTAAATGCAATAAACAAATTTTGATTTGATTTGATTGCGTCGCGACCTAGTAAATAACCAAAAAGTATTTCAATTACAGTAATTACAGGTTTAATTTAGTGATGGGAGGATGTCTGAAAGTTTTTTATTAAAACATATTTACATTACACAGACAGATACTTTATTTAATTGATAACAAATTTTCAAAATACGGATTCTATTCTACCTATCTATTAATTTATCTACATACTATTTATCTATCGGATATCTATTAATTTGATAAAAACGTTGTTGTAAATAAATAAATAAATATATAATAAATAATAAATAAAAATAATAAATAAATGTACGATACTATAGCAGTCCTACAGTATCGTATGATCGGTCTTGAGAAACGACTTGGGGATTTACTCGAGCGCGGCAGATTAAGATACAGGGGATTTTTTGTATCAAGTTAAGTATTTCGAGCAAATATAAGCTTTCTATACAAAGCCGCGCATTAGATATAAGCGATCAGATTAGTAAAAGAAAAATGATCATCAGAAATTCTCGAGCGCGTCAGATTAAGAAATGGGTAGTTAATTAAATGCTAAAAAGTTTACATTCTACTAATCTGACTGTTTAAAAATTACTTAAAGAAGGGGGAGGGCCCCAAACTTGAAAAAAAGTCATCTTGACATTCTCGAGCATGGCAAATTTTTCAATTATTATTATTTAATAGTAACGAAAAATATATAATCTGACGACTTTCATAAGCCAAAATTGTTATTTTCGTCTATAAAGTTTAATATATATAGCTGCGCTATGCTTATATTCTCCTCTAAATTTCCTTTCAATTTCTTCCTCCTAAATTTGGGAGAAAGAGGAAATGTTTAAGTTAGGTTTTAAAAAAAAATTTTTTTAAGTATTTACAAAAATCGTACCATAGTATAATTTTCTTATTTCTATCGATACTCGGACCCATTTATGTTTTATTTATATATAATTTGTTAATACATGGTTATGAACTATGTTATTACACATTTTTTTTTTTTTATGTAAGAGGAGGGCAAACGAGCTGGCGGGTCACAGATGACTTGTGATCACCGCCGCCCATGAACTCTTGCAACATCCGAGGATTTACAAGAGTGTTGCCGGCCATGTAGGTAGGAGTAAACGCCTTTTTTTTTCACATAAAACAAATAAGGTTGTAGGTGATGACCCGCACTTGACTGTTGACATTAAATTTAAATATGCATAAAATAAAATATTAATTTTATTCCTTTTGCTGACGTACCCGACTTTCATCCGACTACCTTCATACGACGACTACCGACTACTTTCATACGACGTACCCGACTTTCCGACCCATCGGTGGCAAAGCTTGCCCATGGTTTAATGCCGAGTGTGGTCATGCTGAAGACAGAAAACATTCGGCATAACTTATTTGGGCTGATGCTCGAAGCCGCAAAACTCCAGATGTAAGTTCAAAGAAGAGAGACTTTAACCAAACTTCCAAGTCCTAAAAGAAAGCATTGCGGAAGGCTCGTCTCGATCGAATCGCTAAGAATGGCGAAAAGCTCTCTGTCAGACCAACTGGCAGTCGAGCTTTCTGGTCTTTTGCAAAAGCGATCGAGTCGAACTTCTACCAACCCTCACTGCCTACTCTGCTGAAGCCGGATGGATCCCTGACCCATACAGCGATAGAGAAAGCGAATGTATTTGCTTCTCAGTCTGGTGATAATTCGCATCTTGACACTGGCAATGTTTATCTAGCACATCTTCCTCACTGCGATATTTCGAAGTCTGAAATCCGTATCACGAACAAAGAGGTATAAAGAGCATTGTGTCGTTTAGATGTGAATAAAGCCAGTGGTCCTGATGATATACAAGCCATTATGCTCAAGACATGCGCAGCTGAGTTGTATCCTGTATCGAATCGTAAATACAACATCTTTAATTTTTAATGGAATCACTTTTTTATTTGTATCCTATAACCTGAACTTTCAATTTAATCGAATTATTTCAGAAAAAAACATATTTTTAATAGTCATATTAGACGAATCCCTTCAGATAATTAGATGGTTAAGAGAAAGCATTTTTTGAACGTCAGGATGAATCATATACATCTTAATGTGACGCTCTTGAGTATTTAAAAATGGCGTTTTTGCATATTCAAATTATGGCCACAAGCCTGCAGCACATCCAAATCAACTGATTATTAAATTAGAGCTTATTTTAGGTTTTATTAACATCATCTTAGAAAATTGTTTTCAGTTTCAATCCTCACGTTTTTTTTTTTCATTTTTGAAAATCTATATACGCTTCCCCCACCGATGAAAGATATACAATATATATATATATATATTTTCTTTTTATCATCTAAGCTTCGCAACCTTATAGGTCTCTATGATGTTCGAGTAAATCCCCATCAAGCACGGTAAGCTCTCCTGCTTTTGAACCGAACCATCACATGTGTGTATTGAGACCACATCGGCTACATATTACTGACGGAAGTTCTATATCTAAACTTCATGCTCCTTCGCATCTTTTCGAACTTCTATTTGAGGCTATGCACAGAACAAACTGCGCATTATTTAACTGTTTGTAATAGTTATGTTGTAAGTATTCTCTTTTCACATTCATTCACCGTTGAGCAGTCGACCGGGACACATGTCCCTTTTACCTGCTCCGCCTATTCGCGCCACCTACCTGGGCCGTCACGCTGACCGCCCAGCCACCTGCACCGACCACCTGCACCGACCGTTCGTACACCTGCGCCAGTCAAGGTAACGACCTCCATTGTGTGCAAGCCAGCGGTGTGATTGTGTTTGTGTGTGAGTCATCGCCGCAAGCACACCTGCGGGCCGGCGAGCCTGCATAGGGGTCCAACAAGTCCGACGTCGCCCTAGTTAGGGTACGAAACGGAATTCAAAGACTTCGTCGTAATAGCCTGCGTCGTGTAAGTACACAGTCGTTAGGGTATTAGGCACACCTCTGTCACCTACTGACAGAGATTCGATAGGGTTCACGTTAGGCACTCGCCTCCCTGCTCACGCAGGGAGGACGGCTCATATCTCCGGGCTCCACCATGGACCCCAAATCCGCGGCGGAACCCGAAGATCTGTCCAAGTCGCAGTTCTTTGGTTGGGTCCACGGAATTGCGCCTGAATTATGCCTGCGCTACTCTGTCTTGTTAGGCATCGAGTCTCCGCCATCGACCTCGCGCGCCGCGATCGCGACCAAGAGCACTTCCGACATGGAGGTCGAGGCCGCCACTCCTACGGAGCAGACGGCCTCGGATTCCGAGTCGGGGAGTTCGTCCCCTTCCTCGGACGCTGACGAGGACGACGGTTTCACGACCGTGCAGACCAAATCGGCCAAGAGGAAGGCGACGAAAGCGCTCTCCTCGAACGTCCCGCGAAAACGGGCCTCAAAACCCGCTAGTAGCGAACCCGCGTCGCCCGACCGTTCTTCGGGCCCGGGCCCGACTCGCGAACGCGCGCCGATCGCGCCCGAAGCGCCCGCGTCCGCGTCGCCGTCGTCCGCGCCTTCAGCGCCCGCGGAGGCACCTTCAGCGCCACGGAAGTCCCCCGCGCCGCCGCCGCTTTACATAAGGGACAAGTCTAAGTGGGACACTCTGTCCGCACTTATGACGGAGCACAAGCTCCATTTCACGTCCGCCCGAAATACCGCCGACGGTATCCGCGTTCAAACCGCGTCTTCGTCGGACCACCGTGGTCTGACTCGTCTCCTCCGCGAACGTGGTTACGGATACCACACCTACGCGCTGGAGGATGAACGCCGCTTAACGGTGGTCATCCGAGGGCTCCCCGTGGAGCTCACTACTGAGCGGATTTTCGAGGACCTTAAGTCCCAATCGTTCCCCGTCATCTCGGTGCACCGCATGTACCGAGCGACCACTAGGGTCCCGTTCGATCTCGTTCTCGTCCATCTCGAGCTTTCCCCGGAAGTAAAGCAAATTTTTAACGTTAAGGCAGTCTGCCAACTCTCCGGCCTTAGGGTCGAACCTCCACGCGGTCGCGGTTTTCCTGGTCAGTGTCATCACTGCCAGCTCTATGGGCATTCCCAACGTTTCTGTCACGCGCGTCCAAGGTGCGTCAAGTGCCTGGACGACCACGCGACAGCCGACTGCTCGCGGAAGGGACCGGTCCCTGAGGATCCTCCCAGCTGCGTCCTGTGCGGACAGAAGGGCCATCCTGCGAATTATCGCGGGTGCCCCAAAGCGCCGCGCAGGACACAGCCGGCAAGGCATCCTCCTCGGTTCGCACAGCCTCCATGGGCTCCTCTAGCCCCTAGGAGGCCCGCGGCCCCTCAGGCATCCCAGGCCCCTCAGGCACCCGCGAACGCGATCGCGAACGCTTGGGTGAAGCCTCCGAGGATTATCCCACAGCCCGTCCCCCAGTCGTTGCCGCCGCCGCCGGTTCGTAACTCCACCGACGGAGTTGCGAGTTCGCTCGCGTGCGTCACGAGCCTCTTCGGTGTAATAGACATCGAAGAGCTCCTAGTCTTTTCGAATGAAATGAGGGATTCCGCGCGGAACCCTCCCGCGAGGATGGAAGTGCTCCTCAAGCACGCCGTCCTAATCAAATCGATATACGAACACACGATGTCAACATGATGACATCGCGTGGAAGGGTAAAACCTCGCTCTCTGACTGTCGCTACATTCAACGCGAACGGGCTACTTAAGCAGATAGATCTAGTGCGCGACTTCGTGGTCACGCACCAGATAGACGTCCTGTTAGTACAAGAGACCTTTCTGAAGCCGGGTAATCGTGATCCGCGCATCGCAAATTACCGTCTCGTTAGGAACGATAGGGCAACCGCGAAGGGGGGAACCATCATCTACTACAGAAGGTCTCTTCATTGCACTCCGCTCGATCCGCCCCAACTAGTCAACGTAGAAGCGTCATTATGTCAGGTGGGTATGACCGCCCGTCAGTCGATCGTACTAGCATCCGTCTATCTTTCTCCCAATAAAGCCTTAGTTGAGAGGGACCTTAAGTCCTTACTACAATTAGGTAACGCAACCATTCTGGCCGGCGACCTAAATTGCAAACATCCACGCTGGAACTCCACTGTCGCAAACAGTAGAGGAAATCTCCTTGATAGGCTAAGTTACAAGGCTAGTCTCGACTTCGAGATCACCGCGCCTTTGAGTCCCACGCGATACTGCGACACAGACTTCCGACATGACAGACCCGACGTGCTCGACATAGTACTCTTGAAGGGCGTGACACTCCAGTTAAGTTCTATAGAGACGCTATCCGAGCTAGACTCTGACCGACCGACCGACCGGTCCTATTTCAGCTAGGACTTCCTCCCCTTAGGGAACCCGCGACCAAAACAATTATTAACTGGACGAAGCTTCGAGAGCAACTCCATTGCCCCGTACCAGCGCACCTCTACAAAATTCCTGACCAGCTTACATCGGTCGAGGACGCTGTCTCAGCCGCGACTAACTTCACAGAACATTTGGTAGACAGCATAGGAAAGTCCTCGAGGGAGGTCCGAGTGAACTTCGAGGGTTACCGAGCACTCCCTCCGGACATTAGACTTCTCATCACCCGTAAAAACGCCGCGATTAGAGCCCATGACCGATACCCGACAGATGATAACCGACGGAGGCTGCGCCGTCTTCAGAGGGAGTCGAGACAAGCTCTCGACGACTTCAGAGATAGCGGCTGGGATAGGACGCTTGCGACGCTCTCTCCAACACACCAGGCATTCTGGCGGTTGCAGAGAGCGTTGAAGGCGGACACTGTCTCAGATATGCCTCCCTTGGTTGGACCTAACTCCGCCATCGTGTTTGACGACCCTGACAAAGCTGAGTGCTTAGCCGACAGTCTAGAGAGCCAGTGCCATCTGTCTGCTCAATCCGTTGATCGCGATCATGTCGAAATAGTCGACAAATCGGTCAATATAATGTGTTCTCAGCCACCGGCCGGTCCGCCAATCAAGGAAACGAACCTAGACGAGGTGACGTCCATAGTCAGGGCGCTTCACGTCAAGAAATCGCCAGGTCCCGATAGGATCACTAACAAAGTGATAAAGCTTCTTCCGCCTCCTTTAATTTACCTATTGGTTACCATTTTTAACGCTCTACTGGCCGGTTGCTCGTTTCCGGCCCAGTGGAAAGAGGCCATAGTGATAGGGTTCCATAAGCCGGGCAAACCCCGGCATCTGCCTAGTAGTTACCGTCCCATTAGTCTTCTTAGTTCCTTAGGGAAAGTATATGAGAGAATCATCCTCTGTAGACTTAGATCGGAAGTCGAGAGACTCAAAATCATCCCAAATGAGCAGTTCGGCTTTAGAGCCAACCATTCATGTTCCCATCAGGTGCAACGCCTCACGGAGCACATACTGATAGGGGCCACTGTGAGGGCCAAGAAGCATAGGACAGGAGCGCTCTTCCTCGATGTAGCTAAGGCGTTCGACAGGGTCTGGCACAATGGACTGGTGTACAAGTTATACCAGTTCAAGGTGTCGGACAGACTCGTACTCATCATACGGGACTACCTGACGAATCGCTCCTTTCGCTACAGAGTGGAAGGCGTCTTGTCAACCCCCCGCCCCATCAGGGCGGGTGTTCCCCAGGGTTCAGTTCTCTCGCCCATCCTCTATTCCATCTACGCTAGCGATATTCCTAGACCGCGATCTAAAGTGCACCTTGCCATGTACGCGGACGATACCGCGCTTTACACGTCCTCTAAGGATCACTGGGAGATATACCAACGTCTCCAATCCGCAGTTGACTCCCTTGAGAGTTGGCTGCGGAAATGGCGGATCGAGGTAAACCCTGAGAAGAGCGTTTCGGTGCTCTTCGAACGGGGCCCCCCAAGGATCCTCCCGCGAATCAAACTCTTTGATAAACCGATACCTTGGAAAGACGAGGCAAAATACCTAGCAGTAACGTTAGATAGAAAGTTAGTTTTCACTGCGCATATTAGGACCGTTCGTAGCAGAGCGGCCTACATATTAGGTCGTTTATATCCGCTGTTAGGCAAGCGGAGTAAAATGTCCCTTCGCAATAAGGTGACACTTTACAAAGCTTGCATACGTTCCGTCATGTCCTATGCGAGTCCCGCTTTTGCGCACGCTAATCTGAAACCCCTTCAGGTGATTCAGAACAGGTTTACACGGATTGCAACCGGGGCGCCGTGGTTCGTACGCAACATCGATCTCCATAGAGATTTAGACCTTCCGACCATCGCTCAGTACTTCAAAGGGCTTTCCCAAAAGTACTTTGAACGTGCTGAGCGACACCCGAACCCACTGGTGGCTGACGCCGCAGAGTATAGACCACGTAAGACTACTTTAGTCAGAAAAAGAAGACCCAAGTCGGTACTCGTTGACCCCGACGACGCGTTCACAGTAGGTAATAACGTGTACGCGTAGGCATAATTGACACCACACAACATACAGACACACACCGTCTGTACCGGTATAGACGAGGTCCCAACTGAGTAAGTGCTCCGTTGCTCCGGCGTTCTGCCGTCGGAGGACGCTAGTGTCCAAATTTCCTTAGCTTCCCTTCTGACTAACGACGCCCCGAGCCGAGGTCCGTGTCTCAATCTGAGACGCCCCCGGGACGTCGTTCCCCATGGGGGCCCATCTGGCCCCCCCTTTTTAAGGGTGGGTCTCCTGACCCACCCGCTCCCCCGGTGACGCTGTAATAGCCAACAGGGCTAACAGCATAGACAGACAAAAAAAAAAAAAAAAAAAAAAAAAAAAAAAAAAAAAAAAAAAAAAAAAAAATCTCTTTTCAGACGTTCGTTCTATCTGATAGTAGTTTTGAAACACAAATATTTTAGTGTTTTCTGCGGCTTTCACGAGTACTATACTTTGTATAGTACTCGTGAAACTATTTAATGAATTAAATTGAATGAAATAAAACTATTTAATGAATTAAATTTTAAATTTACATTTTGAATATAACCCAACGTTTTGAATGCTTTGTAGCAATCGTGTTCATGGTAAGACGAGATAGAGGTGCCTGTCAGTAAGTCAGTTAATGAGACATCTACCTCTTTTTATATACAAAACTAGGTTAATGTTTAATTACATTGGAGATGTAGTCTTAGGTGATAGGCGCGTTAACCTAGCAACCTATTCAATCTTCTCTTGAAAACACTCACATTGTATTTGGCCGGAAATACCGACGGAGGTAAATTGTTGCAGTTCTTCAATGTACGCATTAAAAAAGACGAAGCAAAGCGCTACGTTCCGACAGGTGAAGTGGCCACAACGTAAAGAATACCTGCTGTGCGTCGGTACTTCCGATGATGGGATGGGGACGGGGAAATTACATCGTGTAATTACGCACACTGACCAAAATGTATGGTATATAATACTGAGTGGTTAGTAATTCTACGCCTGTGTTCAAGGCTGTGGAGATTCAAGGTGTTCAAGATGTGCGCCAACCAATTCAGGATCTCCAATAAGTCTCTTTGCTCGCCTCTCAATTGAGTCCAGAACCGCAAGATGAGTCTTTGCGGTACCAGCAAATATGGACGGACGAAACGGACTCCTGAGGCACTCCGGAATTTATTGTCAAGGGTTCCGAGGAACACTCGTGGACAACTACTCGGAGAAATCTCTGGCTCAGAAAGTCTGTTACCCAGCTAATCAGACCAGAAGATATGCTGTACGTTGAAAGCTTGCTTAAAAGGCTCGTATGCCAGACCCTGTAAAATGCCTTCGAGATTTCCAGAGAGACGGCGATTGCTTCTCCGCTCTTCTCAATGGTCTCGCCTAAAATGTGTGAAGCGTACACTATGTTCCCAATAGACTATTTCGGCGAAACCCGTACTGTCGGTCACTGAAGAGATCAGCTTCTAGATACGCTAGAAGCCGCGATTTAATACACGCTCCATAATATTGCAGAGAATGGAGGTAATTAAAATAGGGCTATAATTGGCACAGAATCGGCACAGCTGCCTTTTTTAGGCACAGTTTGCACGTTGGCAATCTTCCAGGATTTCGGCACTATTAGTCTTGAAAGAGAGGCGGTACAGTGCATGTCAATACAGGAGACGACTCAGCTGCGCATGTCTCGAGCAGAATGGCTGGTATACCATCAGGACCATTGGCTTTATTACGATACGATACGACACATCTAAACGATACAATGCTCTCCATACCTCTTTGTTCGTGATGCAGATTTCATGCATCGAAGGAAGACCCAATAGTTGGGCCCCCAAATATTTGCGGGCCAACAACCCACCATCTCCCATGGCCCCATCAACCTCGCGGTTATATGGGCCGAATCTCGGGGTTGCTACTTGCTCGAGGCTCTTTCCCATCGCGCCTTCTTGACTCCCTACAAGTTTTTATCTAGTCCTTATCCCTTTTCTTTTCACTCTCCCCTTTATGGGACATGAACAGCACGTAATATGTTGACTTGCTCTCTGCTGCCGTAGTGATGCCATGTTTTTGTTTGTTTAGCCCGTTCCGTTATCTTCTCATATGCTTTGCCTCTTGTGCCACTGGTGCGATGCCGAAGTCTCGGTAGTATACCGGACCAACCTCCGTCTGGACAACCCCATCTTACACCGGAGATCCCCATACAGCTCGCGTTGCAGCAATACGTGGTGAAGGTTCTTCACTAGCACCGCACTACACTACTCTCATTCAGACCCAAATCATGCAGACGCCTCTGAAAGCAGCCATGTCCGGTGAGGATTTGGGATGACTCGTAATCCGGTGTGACCCAGGCTGCTCTGAGTCGCTCAGACACATCCGGAAAATACCGGTGGAGCTCCCTACCTCTCTCGTTCGACCACCGATCCTGCCACTGCTGTACCACTGCACTACCGATTTCACGCTTATGCATGCTCAACTTTCCTCGCGGCATGGATTGACGCATCACACCAATCCTCCCAGCACGGATAACCTCTAGACCAGCCGGCAACAAGCCTGCTAGAACCGCCAGGGCCGAGGTACTCGTCGATCGATACGCTTTAGGAAACAATATCAAGGACGTCCTCTAAGCCTGCAGCAGCACCGAATGAACCACGTACATGCTCGCTCTCTCCGCCCAGCAATCAGCAGCATACGCGATTGTCGGCACGAAGGTCCCTCGATAGAGAACAATTGCAGCGCGGGATATCGAATGCCCCAGATCGATGTCGAGACTCACGACATTCCCGAAGTATTCTGCTGCCCGCTCCCCTATCGATCGCGCATGCTGCACAAATGATAAGCTCGCATCGACCACCACATCAAGGACCACAGCCCGGTACACTCCCCGTATCGATACTCCGCGAAGCTTGATGGTGGGAGTACGCTGCAATCTGCCCCTAATGGTTAGCTTTTTAGACTTATCCGGAGCAAACGAAAGACGGTTCCTTTCTCCCCACTCATCAATACTCGACAGCGCCCTAATGGCTATAGATTCTATTTCTGCTCGCTAGTTCGCCTCGATCAGGAGAGCGATATCGTCCGCATATGCAACAATAGTTACACCTCCCGGCAACGGCAAACGCAGCAAGTCGTCCAATAGCACGTTCCATAGCGACGGACCCAGCACGGAACCCTGAGGACAACCTATTGTCGACTCCTTCCACCTCGCCCGGCTACCCAAGATCAGCCCTACCCGTCTATTGACAAAGTAGCTGGTCAGAAGGGTGAAGATGTTTGGTGGGCATCCCCTCCCCTTAACCTTTAGCAAGATCATGGGCCACCACGCATTGTCGAAGGCGCCGGATATGTCTAGTAAGACAGCCTGGATATATTTTGACGCAGAGTTCCTTGCCACCCCCAACATCGTTTGAATCGCCGTGACCGTAGACTTTCCCGGAGAGAAACCGTGCTAAAAGGGGGAGATCCCGCTGGTGATACTCAGCATGTATATCAAGTTTACCCTCTCGAGAATTTTGCCCAGGATAAAGAGGAGCGTGATAGGGCGGTAAGCCTTAGGGTAGGGTCGCTTAGTGGCTTGCCGTTGCACTTTGGCAGAATCGTTAGCCTCCCGTCCTTCCATATATCAGGGAAAAATCCCTCAGTAACTCTTTGCGTACACCAAATGGAATTCCACTGATGCCGCAGGCCAAACATTCTTCACCATTCGCGCTGTGATCCCATCGACACCAGGCTGTGTTTGGCAACGAGCGGATCACCACCCCAGAGCCTCCTGACTGGACGGGCAGGCAGATCGTCTAGGTGGTATCAATGAGGCTGCAATGCAAACTTTTCTGTGGTACGCCGAGTCCCTAGACAAACTGTCATCCGGGCATAAGGCGTACAACAGACTGTCCGCCGTCTGGTCTACATTTCCCGGAAAGCTGTGCAGGTATCTCACACCGTGGATGACATTGGCAGGTGGATGGTATCCGCCGCTGGCAACCCTGTAGGAAAGTCTCCAAGGGTCCTCGTTGCCAGTACAGCCCGGCGGAGATGGAACTCGCTCTGCGTGCCTGCATCAGCTCACGATACTGCCGGCGCGCCCACGCAAAAAGTTTCCTCACGCTGACCTCCGAACTTTTGCACTTTCTGCCACGCACAACGAAGTCTACCGACTCTCTTGCGCATGGTTTCAAGTTTAGAAGTCCACCATTCATAACCTGCAACCCTTTCATTCTCACTCAATCACACACATTCGTGTGCCGTTCTTACAATCACATTCGTCAAATCCCTTGCTAATTTGTTGGAGGTTTAGTAAAAGACATCCCTCCCATTCTATCATTGATGGCGATCAATGATAGAATTCAGTCGAGCAGTTTGCGGGCTCCGCTTCCAAGAGGCTTTTTGGATGCGGGCCCAGCAAACTCCTCGACTCCAAAATCTAGTCGGCAATCCATCCAGCTCGACGCACGGTGATGGTTTCTGCACGTCACGCCAGGTTACATTGAAGGTTATTAAACGGTGGTCCCTCGAACTGGCTCCCTCGTGAACCTGCCAGTCTAGCACCTTTGTACCCCTGGAAGATAGCGTAACGTCAATGTTTGACTCCCCATTCAGTCCGCTGAATGTTTGCAAGATGTCCTTCAATGTTTAAAATGTCACAACTACGTCCAACAACGAAGTCTTCTACCTTTCGTCTCCTCATCTCTGCTACCGAACCGCGACCAATGAGGTGACGAGCGTGGCTGTTCAACATTGGCGAGTGCGCGTTAGAGTCCCTCCCAATTATATCCCGATTGAGAGATGGCTGAGGGCCACCGCAGCAACGCTACTACTGGCCTTATACACAGCTGCGCGGGGGACTCACCAAATTGAATAAGTAATAACTCGCGAGATGCAGGGTTATATTGTTCTTGGACAAGAACAATATCCAGGCAAAGTTCGCGAGCTAAGGATGGTAGTTCTCTCGTCACCCCCGCTCCTCCCCCTCTTCATTATTGCAATCTTCTTTCCTGTGGCCAGATAGACCACACTTGCCGCAGGTGGGCTCAGCAGACCTGCAATACTTTTCGGGGTGGCCATATTGCTGATATTTGTTGCAGCATGTAACTGATACGTAATTACACACCTCAATCACTTACCAGCCCAGATAGATTTTTTCCCGCCGCAGTAGATCGTCCCGCAGCTCTGGAGGGCCCTCCAAAACAATGGTGGTGGTGCCAGCCGTTCTTCCCAAACTTGCGGGCGGACTTATTTTTATTTTATTTTTTAATTTTTTATCGTTTTTTTTATTTTATTTTCTGTGTTTTGGTGTGCAATAAAGAATATTTATTATTATTATTATGATTATAAATAGAAATACAAAAATTGTTAACATAAATAATAAAAATCATAATATAAACTGTATCAACCTGGTGCATCAGAACATTCAGTGTATTAGAAATTGAATTGTTTTTAAATACTTTTAATATTAATATCTTTTGTGTCACTGAGCATTGGCTTAAGAATGATGAATTAATATTTAATTTCAATAACCACCAGGTTGGTAGTTCGTTCAACAGAGTTAATTCCATGCATGGTGGCTCTTTAATTATTTTAAATAAAGAGATAAAATTCAAAGAACGCAAGGACATAGTGAGCCACTCTGTTGAGCGGACAACTGAACTTGCTTCAGTTGAATTAGGAGAGTAAATGTTTATAGGCCACCGTCATCTAACTTTGAACATTTTGAAAAGATTATGGATGAGGTATGTTTAAACTACCACATTCTAGTAAAAAGATAATCATTTGTGGAGACTTCAATATTAATATTCTTCATCAAAATTCAATAAGTATAAAGTTTTTAAATTTGTTCAAATCTTATAATCTTTTACACATGTTTATTTAGCCTACTAGAGTCACAACCACTAGTGTCACTTGTATTGATAACATTTTTACAAGTGTTATTCCACATTTTAAATGTTCATTCAATACATTAGATTCTGACCACTATGGCCAATTTATTAAATTCAGTTGTAGCATAAGAGAAAAATCAAAACAGAAAATGAGTTTTATACCAGTGACTGTAGAACGTATCAAACAAAATAAAAATGGCTTGGTACGCTATTTGCCCTTGATTAAAAATAACCCCAATATTATGTATAATGACTTTTTTAGTACGTTCACTAAAGTATTTAACTTTGTATTTACTCCAAAAACAGTGGTTGTTAATGATAAATTAGTGTTTAGTGATTGGGCATCTGCTGAGTTACACAAAAATAGAGAAAAATTATATAATATGTATGCGGAATTGATGTTTAATACTAGTAATGAGTTTAGGGATGAGGTAAAATTATTTTCCAAATCTTTTAAAAAACAATGTAAAATTGCAAAAAATCAACATATTAAAAATAAAATAGGAAATAGCAATAATAAAATAAAAACAACTTGGAAAATAATTAATGAGGAAACTGGAAGAGCTAAATCCAAGAGGATCGACTTTAAATTAAATATAGATAATAAATATATTACGTCTGACCTCGAGGTTGCTACTGCTTTTGAAACCTTTTTTACTAATATTCCAGTGACTACAACGTTATCTTTAAATTCTACTACCGCTGCAGCTATGGGTTTACTTAGAGAGAATGTAGATCAATGTGTTAGCAGTTTTAAGTTCGAAAAAGTTAATGCTCAAGAAGTAATCAAAGTATTTAGATCAATTGGCGTTAAAAAGACTAGTGATCTTTGGGGGTTTTCTGTTGACATACTTAAGTCCATAATTGACATTGTAGCGCCAGACTTAGCATTAATATTTAATAATTGTTTAGAATATGGTATATTTCCTGATCTAATGAAACAAAGTAAAATAACTCCATTATTCAAATCCGGCTGTTCATTAGATCCTAGTAACTATAGACCTATTTCAGTCTTACCCATTTTTAGTAAGATTTTTGAGAAAATAATTCTTAATCAACTTGTGGCATATTTCAGTAAAAACAATCTCTTACACAAAAACCAGTTTGGTTTCACTGCCGGTCGCTCTACAAGAGATACTGGTGTTGAGCTATTACTAAACATATTTGAAGCCTGGGAAGGATCACAGGATGGCACTTGGCATTTTCTGTGATCTATCTGAGGCGTTTGACTGCGTTCAACATGAAATCCTTATAAAAAAGTTAAATAAGTCCCTAGATTTAATTAGTTCATATCTTAATGATAGAATTCAAAAAGATGATGTAAATGGAAAACGTTCCGCTGGTTCTTTGGTAAAAATAGGTGTGCCACAGGGCTCTATCTTAGGGCCTTTCTTGTTCCTCATTTACATAAATGACTTACCTCACCTAGTGAGGGAAAACACTGGATAGTGTTGTTTGCTGATGATACTTCTCTTACTTTTAAAGTTAATAGACGGCAATCTGTTATTGACGATGTAAACAATGCTCTCTCAGATGTTGTACAATGGTTTAACGCCAATAATTTGTTGCTCAATAAAAAAAAGACGAAATGTGTCAAATTTAGTTTACCAAATGTGAAAAATGTTAGAACCAATGTACAATTAAATAATGAGGATTTGGACTTGGTCAAATCTACTACTTTCTTGGGCAGTACTTTAGTTGAAAAATTGCAATGGGGTCTTCATATATTTGATTTGTCAAGCAGACTTAGTTCTGCTGCATACACAGTTAAAAAAATACGTCGATTAACAAATATGGAAACGGCTCGATTAGTTTACTTTAGTTACTTTCATAGCATAATGTCATACGGTATACTCTTATGGGGCAATGCGGTTGACATTGATACCATATTTACATTGCAGAAGAGGGCTGTTCGCGCAATATATAATATGAGACCAAGAAACTCTTTAAGAAACAAATTTAAAGAATTTAAAATTATAACTGTTTATAATCAATGTATTTATGAAAATTTAATTTACGTTCATAAAAATATTTCAAAGTTCAAGAAAAATTGTGATTTACATAAAATTAATACAAGACATAAAAATAAACTCGCTATGCCCGGCTCTAGGCTCCATAAAATAGGTAAATCCTTTAAGGGTAATTGTATACGTTTTTATAATAAGCTCCCAAATTAAGCCTTAAGCCTATCATTAAATAAATTTAAATTATATGTTAAAAATAATTTAATAAAAAAATCCTACTGTAGTGTAAAGGATTACATCGACGACGGTATGGCCTGGGAATGAATTGTATTGTATTGCGAATATCTAGGAATCTCCGCAATTTGTTTTTTGTTGTAAATAAATTTTGCTTTATCGACCTTCTGCATCACACCGATTCCTTAGAAGTCACTAGTTGCGGTAGCATCGGGAGTCGGGTTGTCTTCCTCCCTCAAATATTGCGAAGGGGGTGATGGCTGGCTCTTGTGTTATGCTCGTGAACGGCTTGCGGTGCCTGGTTGTGTGGCAGACCGAAGATTTATATATTTCATTTTCGTTGCCTGAAATCATCAGGCTTCTAGTCTAGTTGTTTAGTCTAGTTATTTTATCTAGTTGTTCCAAAATTGCATTTAAGATTGACGTTTGTGAAACAGTGATCATAATAACAAAAAATATATCCGTCTGAGTTTGTTGTGTGGTTCTTCTCAGACTAGGACGCGTTTGGAACCCTCATAGCTTTAACATTAAGATGGAAAATGCTTATTCAGAAGGGCTTATTACGATAAATCTAGTATCGTAATAGGCCCTCCTGACACTTCCATGTTGATTTACACAAGTGATCACTAATTGTGTTTCTAAGTGGAAAAGATATAAATAAGTATGTTTTCTAAGTCTCCGGGCGTACAGTTCAGGATTCGAAACGTCGGGTTAGATTTAAAATGTACATATAAAATTTAAGACGAAGCTTCTCAGCATTTCACGGATTCACCGAGCGGGTGCCGGGCCAATCGCGTTGCAAGGAGAGGAGTGCGAGCAGTGTCTGGGACTTGCAACAAAAGAGTAGGCTTAGAGGGCCCCTTCATTATGCGCAAAAACGCTTGCCTTCACCCTCTACACTCTACAGGAAGAGCCCTACCTAAACAAATTTGGAAAGAACCTACCAATGCCGCCTTTGAAATACGTTCTAAAAATGAACCGGTGTTTGTTCTAGAAAGTCCAAGGTCTTTAAGTAGCTTATAGAGAGATGTTGCTGTCATACCTCTCGTTGTAACGTCTCGTATTTCTACCGTGTACAAACTAACTATAAATTTATTCCTGGACAGTTCGTTGGTCAGTTCGTAATACTTATTAAGCTTGAATGTGTGATCCCTGGGGATGTTTGATAGAAAAATCACAGATACAGATATAGCAACGTTCAATACAAGATCATTAAGGACGAACGAAGACGAACGAAGAAGAATATGTAAAGATTCTAAACGTTCTTAAAACAGAAACTAGAGAAGTAAACAAAAAAACAAACATATCTTTAGAAACTCAACAGCTATTTGAAGAAAGAAGAACTCTATTACAATCAATCAAACTTAACCGACAAGAAACAAGATAACAGAAGTCAGTAAAAAGAAAAATGAAAGCATTAGGAGAGGTAGAAAAATTTAAAGACAGGAAATATTAGAAAAACATATAAGAAGAACTGGCGAAGTAAAAAAGGCTATCAAAGAATTAAATGACGAAAAAGAATGGATGCTAACAGTAAAAAATAAGAATGAAGACATACAAGAAAAAGACCTGAAATAATTAAAGTGGCTACGTACTATTATAGGAAATTATATAAAAGCAAGAATCCGCATACAGCTACTGAAGAACATTATCCATTAAATTGTGAACCTATACCAAAAATATTAAAAGAAGAAACTGCTAAAGCTATAAATACACAAAAAGTAGATAAAACACCTGGGTCCGATCAAATATCCAACGAATTGCTCAAATGTACTTTACCAGTAATTGCTCCAATATTAACTGACTTATTTAACGAAATTATAGAAACCGAAATCATTCCACAAGACTGTACAAAATCAACGATCATACTGTTACACAAGAAAGGAGATAAAGCGGAAATTGGAAATTATCCCCCAATCAGTTTAATGCCCAACATTTACAACGTCTTTTTAAAAATTATTTTGTGCAAAATTACTACAGTACTTGACAAAAACTAGCCAAGGGAACAAGCAGGTTTCCGAAGTAAATTTTGAACTGTAAATCACATACACGTTCTAAGACAATTTCTACAATAATACAACGAGTACAATAAAATCTACTTCTTGGGATTCGTAGACTATAATAAGGCTTTGGACTTCACGGGTGCATCAGGGAAGCTCTGCGAGGTCAAAATATTCAGGACAGATATATAAGAATATATACTCGAAAAGCACAGCACAAGTCAGATTGGAAAAGTCAGGCAAGGAATTCTCCATAGGGCGAGGTGTTCGTCAAGGCGATCCTATCTCACCCAAATTATTCTCGGTAGTACTGGAGATGATAATCAGAAACCTAGAATGGAAAGAACAAGGGCTCAAAATAAACGGCGAATATCTAAGTCATCTACGTTTTGAAGAAAACCTAATACTGTTCTCTGAATGTCCTGAACATAACAACAAATGCTGCAATAGTTATCGGGCCAGAGTGCAGTAGCCGGACTAACAATGAACATCACGAAAACAAAAATTATGACCAATTTCTCAAAGACACAAAAGATCACAGTAAACTTGCAGTAAAAAGAATATGTAGATGATTAAATATACCTAGGACAGTCAATATCACCTACCAAAACCATGCATAAGGATATCGGTAGAAGGACAGCTAATACATGGAAAAGATACCGGTCACTAAGTGCAGTTATGAAGGATAGGACCATGCCAACTAAAGCAAAAAAGAAAGTCTACATGTCTACATGTGCATTCTGCCATGTTTAACGTATGGCTGTCAAACTTGGGCATTAACAGAAAACTTAACAAATAAAATAAGTGTCTGCCAAAATAGTATAGAGAGGAGAGTTATTGGAGTCAAGAGAAAAGATAAAGTTAGACTAGCAGAACTTAAAAACAAAACACAATTCAAACAGGCAAATTCATTATAACACGACGAATACGAACACTGAAATGGCGATGGACAGGACACATGGACGATGTTAAGGGCAAATCAAAAAAATGGACGAGAATTGTAACAGAGTGGTATCCAAGAGATAGTAAAAGAAACCAAGGGAGACAAACTAAAAGATGCTAGGACGATATAAAAAAGGTGGCTGGTCCAGAATGGATCCGAGTAGCAAAAGACAGGGAGAAATGGAAAAACTTAGAGGAGGCCTATGTCGAAAGACAAGCTGTTTTTGAACCGAACGTCCATATACTAAGTTAAATATAAGTAGAATAACATAAAAAATTATAAAAGAAAAAAATATATATATATATATATATATATGTGTGTGTGTGTGTGTATTATTATAAGTTTTAACAAAAATCAACTATGGTCACCCATTCGTTTTGAATTTCTAGGCTCATCGCGTGGAGTCGGTAGTTATCGTTTTCGTCATGTCGAATAAAAGATTTTGTTATGTCTACGTCTTGAACTATCCTACTTGATCCTAGCCCTACTTTATTCGTTTGAGCACCTATCATAATTTTTTTATGGAATTGAAGTCGTGACTCGAGCTCTGAGGCAACTTTGTCTTTTGGGAGAAAAGTTACAGTATCATCTGTAGATTTTTCGATGATATGTCTTTTTCGTAACTCTTAGATGTTTGTAGAGCTCCGATGGTTTCTTTAATTTTAACCCAATATTGTTCAATATTGTTTGTTTGTTATTTTATTGTTTATTTTTGAAGAATCCGCTGAGTGCGCTAACGCGAGCCATAATTGAATGTCTTTATGACGCTTGCATCTAATTTTGACAAAAAGGTTTTAATAATATCATAAACGAGGAAAGACCAATTTAGACGTGATGTTAAAAAAATATCGTATATCCAAGCTTTTTTGACGTTACTTATTGGTTGGTTATCTACCTTTTTAAGATCATTTAAAAAGCCGTCGACCACTACATCCAACGATGGAGTACGGCCTTGATTATAATCGATTTTTTTACCTAGAAATTTAAACGGAGCTGCTTCCGTAACCGTAACAACGCCATGACCGCCTATTATAAGACCCGGATCGTAAAAGGTATATTTGGTATTCCGTCTACCAAGACACAGACTAAAGCATTTACTTGGTTCTGACCTCAATCATGAATTGCGTCATTTTTGTTTGTAAAAAAAGAGAAAAAGACTTGGGAAATTGTATTTGTTAGGGCTATCGGTCTAGTATCCTTAGGATTATTGACATTGTCGTTTTTCGGAATGAGGACAAAATGGGCTTTTCCGAATGATACCGGTATTTTCTTTCTTGACCAGATTTTACCGAATATATTTAAAAGATGTTTATGGAGCGACGGACATTTTTTGAAAACTTTATAAGGGATACCATCCGGACCTGGTGCTGACTTAGATGGTTTCATTTTAATTATTTTATTGTTTTCCTCCAAAGTTGGTGGGTTGGCACGAAAGTCTTTAGTTGAAGTCTCAGGTTTGTGTTCGTTTGGATCCCCATATAGTCTTTGGTTTACTGGCACTTCGTAAGTGCTTTTATAATGATCGAAAATTTGCTCGTTGGTCAAGAAAAGCTTACCTTTTTCATCTTTGAAAATGTTTTTCGAGTATTTAAAAGGATTTTTATCAAAGTCTTCTTCATGTTATTCCCGATCAAAGCTATCACGATTTTTTGTTATTTGATTTGTTATGCCTTGGATTAGTTTAAGAATTCATCTCAATGCCTTAAACAGTTGATGACTAAGTTGATTATCGCCTAAGGCTTTACGAAGTTTCTTTATAAGGTCTCTATTTTTCCTCCTCATTTTCAATTTAAAACCGTTTTCTTTATTTTTATGAGCATAACGATTCGTAGGTGGTAGTAATATTATACGCGAGTTAAATCCTAATTAGTTTTATTTCAACAAATATTTTATTTAATAAAAAGGTTGTTTGGAATCCGGTAGTACTCTTTAGTAAATAGATTTTCATAATGTAGAGGAACTAATTATTATGGAGTATGGGTAATAAGACACTGATTCGGCTCTTAGGAAGAACTTTGTGAACTTTAAAATGTTTTTTATTTATATTATGTATTTCTAAAGCAATTAAAATAAAATTAGCATTAAAACAGCATAATCTTCATCACAATCCAACTATTATCGGTACCGAAGCCTGATAGTCATTTCAGAGACCAAGCTCAGCAATCTGAAGAGTATCTCTAAGAGTTCTCACATATATTTACTATAAGGCTAGTAAGGGTTAGGTATTTCCTATATGTAATTATATTGTCTAGTTAGTATTTTATATGAAAAAGTAGGCTTTTAATTTACAATTTATGACCGTAGTATTTATTACTAAACTACTATTTAGTATTAATTAAGGGAGAGTAAGATTTCGATGAAATGACAAAGAGAAAAGTAACTTGGATAAAGTAATAGTAGTAGTGAAATAGAGAAAGAAGTTTCGATCAGAACTATGACGAGGGCACATGTCCAACATTAAACATTTTTTATTTATAAAATTATTTATACTTAATTCTAATAGATTTGTAATATTTTCAAATATATAATTGGTTTGTACCCTGAATGTCCAATAAGATATTATGGCTAAAACAAAAAACGTAATTACTGGTTACGTTACGCAAATAACAACCCGTCCAACTAAGCAGTCAGCAGTCATGAGCAGTCATATCGCTTACAAAAGAGGCAACACACAAGAAACTACATCATTTCATATTCGATAATTTGAATCGTTTTTGAGGAGAGACGTAACTCTTATCATTTAGATTTCTTTTCCCCTTTAATATTCTGAACTTGTACAAATTAAAAGTCAATTATGCTTAATGTAGATATAAAATTTTTGGGAATATCATTGAAGTGCATTGAAGTTTAATTAAAATATATTATTAAAATCTAGTCTACGAGAGCCCCTTATATTGGATTTTATTAAGTCTTCATCATGGAATGATGGCAAATTCGGGCATCAAAACTAACATGTCATCTTAAGATAAATGAATACCACTACTACAAATAATATGAAAAAAAAACATATACATTAAAGAAAATATATATTGTCAGAAATCATGAAGAAGTTAATTAAAAAAATAATAATAAACATTTAAAGTAATTGTCAAATTCACGTACTTCACGTAATTTAATACCACGAAAGCCAGATTACGACGTTAACGTTAACGACGTTAGCCAGAAAGCGACAAATCTACCACAGTAATAATAAGCTAGATAAGCTACTCAAAGTAGGTACTTAAAAATCACATCGACAGTCACTATTCACACCTGCAGAGCTTCCACTCTCAAACGAGTATGACACAATAATTCATGAACCTAACACTTGTCTACTAATTTATAGAAGTTGACGCCTACTAGTAATTTGGAAATATCCTCGACTCCTAACAATATATTATACTTCTAAGATACTACTTATAAATACTTTAAAGCTTTTAATTAGCTTTTCAAACGTTTTGTAAGGTTCTATAAATATAAGAATATTGGGACTTAACATCAGAATATTAAAGTGAAAAGTTTATAAAAGTCTTCCTCGGAAACGAATGTCAGGCTCGGAGTCGTTAGTCTCGTTAGTGTGGTGTTACGGTGTTTCATCATTCCCCTGACGTTATTCACAAAGGGTGTCAAAAGGGCGCAAAAAAAAATGGATACTTTTTAAATTTTTTTAAATTAATTTCCTTAAAATATATTTATAAGTATACTTAGTGTAATACAATCAAGTTAGTTCGTAAATGAAAAGGGAAAGAACAGACCAAGTGCTTGAAGTGGGACTCGCAAACGAACGGAATACTTATACCATTATATATATAACAAAATATACACTTCGAAATCTTTTCACTTTGGTTGGCAACTTCTCGGAAAGACACACCCTACTGACTGCCTTTTGGTTTCCGGATTGTAACCGTAAATACATATTTCGTCACCTGTAAGTTTTTCGAACACAGCATTTGAGTCACCGCCGTTAAATCTTTGAAGCATTTCACGGCACACAACAACACTGTTCTGGACTTCGGTCAAATTAAGAGTTATCCACCGAGTACAAGCAAAATGTTCGTGAAGAATTTTTATTACGACAAGATCAATATTTCATAAACAATTAATGGGCAAGGTGTAAGTACCTACTCCATAACGTTTATATTTTTTACGCTCAAATATAGATCGACCTCTACATTTGTAAAAAATCCCTTAGTGCCGTAAATACACTTAACCCCTTTATAAATGAATGTCATAGAAGTCTGAAGTGTACGAGTAGTGAGAACAGCTTGTGATCAATATTTCTGGAAATAAACTTATTGTTCCTGTGTTAACACAGCTACAGAGGTAATAAAGTTTTTAGGAAGTTATTATACATAATTAATGCAATTATCTAAAGAAAGAAACGAGTGTAATAAATTTATAACAAATTGTTATACTAATAAATATAACAATAAAACAACGTTGGCTGCAAATAAGCTTTTCAAACAATATGACAGCTACTTTTAATAAATATCTAGCGATATGCTATCCTTAATAATGATTAATAAATGAAATTTAGAATAGTAATTATTTATAAAATGATTATATTTTCAATAATATTTTGGGGACTATAAAGTTAGCTTAAGCTGGCAACGTACAATATTTTAAACAAAAAGAAATGTCACAGACTAATTAAGAAATTGTAATTAGCTGTCAACAGATAAATAATTTACCTTGTCTACGAATTTGACAGATAATAAGAAATCGATAATATTAAAATTATAAATATTTAATTATCTACAGAAATGAAATTTCTATGTAGTACAACTCATCTGCGCATATCTTGAGCAGAATGGCTGGCATACCATCAGGACCACAGGCTTTATTCACATCTAAACGATACAATGTTCTCCATACTCCTTTGTTCCTGATGCGAATTTCATGCATCGAAATACCGCAGTGAGGAAGATGTGCTAGATAAGCATTGCCAGTGTCTAGATGCGAATTATCAGCAAACAGAGAAGGAAATACATTCGCTTTCTCTGTCGCTGTATTGGCCAGGGATGCATTCGGATTCAGCAGAGCAGGCAGTGAGGGTGGGCAGAAGTTCGACTCGATCGATTTGGCAAGATACCAGAAAGCTCGACTGCCAGTTGGGCTGACAGAGAGCTTTTCGCCATTCTTAGCTATTCGATCGAGACGAGCCTTCCGCAATGCCTTCTTGTAGGACTTGGCAGCTTGGTTAAAGGCTTTCTTCTTTGAACTTACATCCGGAGTTTTGCGGCTTCGAGCATCAACCCAAATGAGGTATGACGAATGTTTTCGATCTCCAGCATGACCACATACGGCAATAAACATGGGTACATCAGCAAAAGGAATAAAATACTCCGTTGCCTGATGTCCCACATCAGTTATAGCATTCACGTAACTCCACGAATCCAAAGAAGAGAAGCAGACCTGTCGCCAAGGATAAGACGCAAAAAAGTGCCGCATCTCATCTCAATCGTCTGACTTGTATTTTCACACTCGTCTAACACCATGTGGTTCGAGAGCTGGTGGAAAATATGTAAACACAGTAATGACTTCGACTCGCGAGCGAAAGTTGTTCTCTAACGAGTAACCGGAATAATCCAAGTGCGCAGCGCTCAAAGGACATTGTATCTCCGTCTCCGTCAAAAAGAACAAGTGCGGCTGCTCTGTCTCAAGGTGGTGGTGGATAGGTAGGATATTGGAGTGCAAGCCCCTGATATTAGTGAGGTGCATTTTAAATGAGGATTAAAGGAACCGCTGTATATACTTGTTCTTTTTATTATGCTTTTTCAGGAAAAAATATTAAAATAAATAGGATGGGAAATGGCAGTTGAACAAGGCGGTATATATCGAACCCGACGTCCAAATTAGTGGTGTCATACCACTGGAAGGCTAGTCTGGAAACTGCGGGGACACCCGACCCTCCCAGGGATCGCCATCGGGCCTCTTCATCTGGTCGCCAACCAGCACGATGGAGCCACTCGGGGATTTTACACAGCTGGCGGGGCAGCCTTTCATGGGTGGCTGACCCACTAATTGGGCCCCCAACTATATTCAGATTATTGTTTCGATGGTCCAAGGATGTTTGGGGAGGTACTACTCGGACGGTAGGAAATAAAACAAAAAAGAAAGCAAAATTCTTTAATTTACTTTACCTAAATGAGACATTTTTTTTAAAGTCAAAATTCATAACCTACTGATGTTAAAAGGAGTCACTCATCCAGTATGCTAATTATAATTATTACAATATAATTACTACGTCGATTTTTTTAAATTAAATATATGCGTAATTGATTGCGTAGTGTTGGTTTCAGTGAGTTTGGTGAGTGTGTAAGAGTGTGGAGACGAGTCCACGTCTAAAACACACACAAGTGTATAACACCCAAGCAAGTAATTACTCTCAAATAATAATAATAATAATACAGGACAAGTTACAGACATAGATCTAACCCCTAAGTAAGAAAATTATTTGCTTGTGTTAGGTGTTATACAACGATACAAGTACATATAAATACTGAGAATATATTTAATAAACGACCAAACCCAGAAATACAGACATCTATGCTCATCACATACATGCCTGTCCCTGTCGGGGATCGAACCCGAGCCCCATTGCGTCGCCTAATGTATGTTAGGCGTCTTATCTTAAATTATTCCTAAATTATTTAGCTCTGTATGATAAAAGGTATGTGCGCCTACCACAAGGCATCTGTTGTTTTATCCTCAATAATCTTCTGAGCTCATGCAGTAAACTCAAATACCAATAAATAGCTGTAAATTGCGTAATTGCAAAAATCGATAAAAATTTAAAAAAAATGAGGAGACTAGGTAAACACTTAATAACCTTATTACCCGCATCATAATAATTTGCTGCAGACTAAGAGTTCTTAAATTGCATGCAAAATACTCCAACGGTTAATCACTTTCTTTTTGATGGTTGGTTGTGAGATGTCGCATGAGGTTTTGGCGGTTTTACGTGCTTACTCATCGCCAACGTATTGCAATTAAGATTTGAGACAAAGCATCGCCCAGTGAGTGCGCGGGGAGAGAGGGGTTGGCAGGTGGAGCGTAGGTCAAACCAAAGCCGCTCGGGCCTTACAGCTCTCGCAACTTCTTGCAGTGTTTTATTTCAACAATGATAATAGGTATCAAAATGTTGAGAATTATAGATGTGTCTCTTAAATTTCTAACTTATGACGAGGGTAAAATTGGGAGCAGGTGGGTCGTCGGAAATTTTGAAGTGGTAAAGGGGTCGCGTACTTATTCAAAAAGATTAAAAAACACTTATCTACGACATCTAATATATTAATTTTAAATTTAATACAAATAATTAGTCTATTAAAATAAATTCTTAATAAAGTGTGAGTACAAAGCAAATGACACTTATGGTGGTAACTTTGTCGCAGGTGCTACAGTCGCGACACATCCTTCGTACTAACAAACTACTGGGCAATTTCAAGCTTGACATAGCTACGGTGTGGAATCAACCCGGTAAGTAATACATTGCCTTGTTTAATGTTACGGTGTTAATAACATCAATGCTGAAGGCTTGGCCAGAACCGTATTGAGGACATTTCTTGGTGGACTTATAAATTATTTCACTTTCCCCAGTTGAAACAATATACATTTTTGTTATCAAAATAATTTTTATTAAGCTTCTTGCAATACAGGTAACAGACATTTGAATAAACAAAACTACAAACGGAATTGTATGAGAAATGATAAAATACTTATTTTGTATGGAGTAAACGAAAGCTTTTAAATAAAAAAAATGTAAATCCTATTACAATAAACCAAAATCTTTTTGCCGATTTCGTTCGTAGAATAGTGCTGAGTAGGTATTATTGTTATAAATCCCACAATAATAAAACACATTCAAAGTATATTGACTTTAATTAGTTAAAATGATGTATCTATATCTATATCTATATCTATACTAATATTATAAAGAGGAAAGGTTTGATTATTTTTTTGTTTGTTTGAAATGAATAGGCTCCGAAACTACTGGACCGATTTCAAAAATTCTTTCACCGTTGGCAAGCTACACTATTCCCGAGTGACATAGGTTTCATTTAAAAAAAATTAGGGATGATTACTAAAACTTGAATATTCTAACGCGAGGTGTAAAAAAATAAACAAAAAAACTGCGTGCGCTGCGAAAACGGTGAAAGTTACGCAAAAATGATGTTCTATGAAATTGTTCCTCTTTAAAAGTTCCAAAGATTACACGAAAAGCGACCTACACGCGGGCGGAGCCGCGGGCAACAGCTAGTGTCATAATAATTTAAGATGATGTATTATTATAAACTCCCTGTTGTCCGCGGCTCCGCCCGCGTGTAGGTCGCTTTTCGAGTAATCTTTAGAAACTACAATTATCCAGACCTATAATAGACTTGTAGTTAATTCTATAGTATCTTATTATATATTTGAGATTTGAGATGTTATCGTAGGTTATATTGATAGTAAATTAATAGAATCGAGTAAAAAGTTGTTGTTTTGATTATCAATTAGGAATCCTAATAGATCTAATATCCTATAGAAATATTAACGCTTTATACTTTATAATATATCAGTAAACAGCAACGTATCATAAGAGTTCAATATTTTATTTTAAAATGGGTTAACTTTACACTGCTCTTAGTAAAACAAAAAGGATAATGTTTATGTGATAGTCATAACTTATATTGCACTCAAATTATTGCTGGTCTTAGGTATTTTTAATTTTATTTTAAAAATCCAAACACCCTCAGCGAAGAAAAAAAAGAATTTATTTGTATTGAATAAAACTGATGATTGAAACTGTGCAGATGATTTAGATTTATATTATCGCTAGGGTCTACGAAGTAGGTCTATTATAGTGTATTACTAGCTTTTGCTCGCGGCTACGCGCGCCTTAAATTCGTAGTAAAACAATTCCCACTTCCCTTTTTTTTGTATTGGCTTCTATATGACTTATTTTAATTGATACGATCAAAATTACGACATCGGCAGACATCGCTCACTGTCAAAAGTATATTTAAAGTTATTAATAAGGATACAATATTAGGTGCTGTAATTATTTTTATACCTCTCTTATTTTTACTTAAACGTCCATTTAAATACTTCTTAAACAGAGTACTTAATAACCATTCTAACCATATATCATACTTACAGACTTTCATTGAACATAATCAAAATATTACCATGTAAACTTGAGGAATTCTGATCAACTTGCAGGTCTAGTTTTATTTTAAAAAAATCTATTTTAAATGATAAACATTGAATTAGCTATATGCATTAACAAAATTTTCAATACTGAACATTCACAAAAGCATTTTTTGAGACGGTTTGCACGGTTCCATTCCAGAGTGCGCCGGTAGACCGTACCGCCGCAAACGCGAAGACCCTATATTTTATATCTGTAAAATCTTCGAAAATATTCATTGAAATTACATCCTGTAAGGAGCTATATTGTTCCATATTAAATGTAAAATGTATTTAAGTTAATGAATTAGATAAGAATTAAAGCTGTATTTCTTAAAATCGCTTCGTAAACTACCTATTATTTTTCGTAAAAAGTAAAGGATAAAAATTAGCTATTGTGGGTTATCCCTAAGAGATAAACATATACCATCGCGGTTTTTCTTGTAGAACTTTTTAAGGTATACAATACTTACTTACATTATTTTGATCTATCTTGCGGAGTTCAACCAGCGTTTGCATTGTAAGCGCAAACAAAAGTGTTTGTTTACGACTTCGCATTAGAAATCTTGAAATTATCAATGGTTCTCTGATATACTAAGCATGTTATAATACATATAAACATTCTTCTTGCATCATCACTCTATCGATAAAAAAAACTGCATCAAAATCCTTTGCATAGTTTTAAAGATACATACAGACATACAGACGCGAAAAGCGACTTTGCTTTATAATATGTAACTTGCTGTGCCTGCGACTTCGTACGCGTAGTTTTCGATTTTGATAAAAAGTACCCTTTTTACTTACTAATGTATCTAAAAACTATAAACCTTCAAACCGGTAAGAAACAATAATACGACAATAAGAGATTATTAACTTCTTTATTTGTTAACCGATTGTTAAATAAAAAAAACAAAATATAAAGTGAATCCCATGACTATATACATATTCCCAAAAAATGCATCCAAATCGACTTATCCGTTTCTCAGATTAGCGTGCACTAACATACAGACATTTAGACGAACAAAATGGAAAAACAGTGTTTTGGGTTCACTTGCTTATATAAAGGTCCCCCTGTATGAATTTTTAATTTTTTTTTTGTGTTGTGTGCACAACTAAAAGATAAACAGATAAACATACAAAGATTTTAAAAATGCTGAAAATGGATTCTGTTAGTTATTACTTTACGTCCTGGAATATTTTTTTTTAATATTTTTAATGTACAAAAACTACTCTTCTACAGATTTATTACATATATAAAATAAGATTTTCATGGTACCTATTACGTCATTGACATAAATAATCATAACTTTTTTATTTCTTAACCGATTTAGATGAAATAAACACTGAATGTTAAGTGAAGACTGTGATAATAAATTCCTGAAAACCGCATTCAAATTGGTTAAGCCGTTTCTGAGATTAGCGTGCACAAACATACAGACATACAGACATACAGACATACAAACATACAGACATACAAACATACAGACATACAGACATACAGACATACAGACATACAGACAAACAGACAAACTGAAAAACCATTGTTTTGGGTTCTCCTGCTCTTATAAAGCCCCCCTATGATGTTTTCTTTTTTTTTTATTCCATGTACAGGAATGGCTCAGTGACGATTTTATTATATGTATAGAAGATGATCTGTATTGTGCCTTCTTACTTGAACACCAGTTAACTTCTAAGCTACTGATGGGTGACGGTTCTACAACAATTAAATAACAATCAAATAACAATCAACAAACAGACGCCTTCATACCAACAGAAATATAGATAAACTTGCTTTGAAGTACAAATAATATTGTGTAATATATCTTTTATTAAGCATGTCAATATGTTTCAATTAATATCTATTGCTTATACGCACAAGATGTGGGTCAAAACTTTCCTTTTTTAACGTTTGAAGCCCATCATGGATACACCCTCCATCCAGGGGAAGATGGAGGCTATGTGAGACTCCTACTCACTAAACCAAACGGTCAACACCTCGCCGTCTTAGTGGAGTACCACAGGAACGCTTGCACACATAAGCGTTGCTCCGACAACAGGTCACGTAAGCGGCCATCACCCCATGAAGGGGGAGGGTCCTCTGGTGGACGGTAGCCGGCTTGATGGATCGCGAGGGGCTCCCCTAAAACTCCAGTCAAGCCGACCGAGCCAGATTAAGACTTCTTCTTCAGCAAGACAGCAAGCTGCACTCAGAATCAAGGAGTCCCGATCCGACTAACCCACTCCGGGCCGGACCTGAAAACAGTTCCGAACCCGAAGCCGCCGACAGCGGCTGGTGTACGCAGCAGGTGACCTTCTGAAGAAGACCATCCCGACGTATAGGTCCGGAAGAAGTGCGAAAATTTGCGACGCTTTAAGCTCCCCTCTGAAGACGACGCAGTCTATGCGACCTTGACGAACCCACCACCCCGCTGATGGCGCCCTCCCGTCCGAACTGCTCCGCAGCCACCACATCAGCCACCTCGCCCAGACTAATCGTGGTCAAGCACTATTATACCTGGCGAGGTCTATTCTGAGCTCACCATCCTATCAGCGCAAACTGACTCCCCCTCAGCAAGGAAGAGACCGTGTATTTAAATAAACATTACTGTATTAAGGCGAGAAACCATACTTGTTACTTTTATCTTCAATTAAAATTGATTTTTATAACTTTTATTACAATTTACATTGACTTGTGTAGTTGATTAAATATTATTGTGTGGTTTTTTATAATCACTGTTAAAACGATAATCACTTAACCTAAATTATAAATACTGAATATCGTTGGTTTTAGGTTTTTTATAAAAAGATAACAAAACTATTTTTACGGATTTCATTCACTCATTTATTGATACTTTTAAATCGTTAA
Organism: Napeogenes sylphis; assembly: GCA_959347405.1. Taxonomy (NCBI): domain Eukaryota; kingdom Metazoa; phylum Arthropoda; class Insecta; order Lepidoptera; family Nymphalidae; genus Napeogenes; species Napeogenes sylphis. Next base: position 33,691,889 of record OY365784.1, read on the forward strand.
AATTTAAAATTTTATTTATTATACGCGAGTTAAATCCGTAAAAAAAGTTTTATTTCAATGTGTAGTTGTTAGAATGAAAAGAGGCTGTATGATAGGTATATGATCTTTTTATTCTACAGTAAGTTTATTTTTCATATCTGTCAGTGTTCTTTTGTTTTATTAATTATTTTTTTGAGTGTCAAGTGAATAAAACCAATCTAAAATTTTTACCTAAACTTTTATTCACACAACCAGTTTTTCCAACCACGTACTCTGCAGTTAGTGGGACCAGAAAGGGTGGCCTCACTAACAGGTTATGGGCCCAGACGACGTAATTGGAGAAAATGGCAGCAGCTGGTGATGGAGATCCGCAACGAGGGCAGAAATCAACGACTCAAATTGAAGGTAGTTCAGGCTATAGTAACTGATCGATGGAGAAATTGGATGGTAGTAGCAACTATTCAACTTGGAAGTTCATGATGGAACTTCATCTGATAAACGACGACTTGTAGGAGTATACAAGTTTCACGCCGGAAGCAACCGACACTCAAGGTTTTGAGAAGAGACCAAAAAGCCAGAGTAAGGATTTGCATGATGGTCAAATCGAATTGCTTGGTGCATGTACGCAAAACTAAGACAGCTAAAGAAGCTTGGGAAGCATTGAAAGTTGCGTTCGAGGATAAAGGTTTGAATAACCGTTGTCGTTTACTGTCAAAGTTAGTAAGTATGAAGCTGGAGGAACAATTCTCAACTGTGAGGGAATATGTTACATCAATGATGATGATATCTCAGGAACTACAAGACCTAGGAAAAGAGGTTGACGATGAACTGTTGGCTGCGTTACTTCTCCAAGGACTTACGGTGGTGTTCCAACCCATGAGATTGAGGCTAAAGAACAGCAACGTGGAACTTACTACTGATTATGTAAAGACAAAACTGTTTCAAATGGAAGATATCTACACGACAAGCTCGAGTGCAACCCAACCTACATCAGCATTACTGACGAATAAGCATAAGGGTAAGAGCAAACCCAAGAAGGTCAAAGTAAAAATCAAATGCTTTATTTGTGATAGACCACACAAGGCGAAGGAATGTCCAAAAAATCCTAAAGAGAAGAAAGAAGCTTTACAAGTCTACGCGTTGGATACGATTGCATCGCAACCAGGAGACTGGATCATCGATTCGGGCGCGTCGACGCATATGACGAACTTTAAGACTTCGTTCAAAAGAAACTTCAAGGAAACTCCTAATTCTTTGAGAGTGATCTGTGCTGATGGTAATGAAGTATATGGTGAAGGTCAAGGTACGGTTGTATGTGAGTCTGTAGCATTAATAATTCATAATGTTACATATGTACCTGTGTTAGCCTCTAATTTATTGAGTGTGAATGCGATTGCGAGAAAGGGTCACGTGATTGTGTTTACAGAGAATAGATGCGACATCTACAAGAAGAATAAGTGTAAGGTACGTAGTAAGACTGTTGTGAAAGGTGTGGAAGAACGGGGTATTTATAAGGTTAAGTGCTGTTCACAGGGTTCTGCGCTAGCAACAACGGATTGTGATGAACAGAGGCTGTGGCATCGGAGGATGGGACATCTTGGCTTACACAACCTCAAACTTCTTAGAGATAAGATGGCGACAGGGGTTAGTTTTCCTAAGAACTCTTCTAAGCCGGAGTGCGTAGCTTGCATTTTGGGCAAACAAACTAAACAACCGTTTCGCAAGGGTGTTGCGACGAGAGCGAAGGAATCATTAGGTTTGGTACATTAAGATGTGTGCGGACCTATGCCCATTGCTTCTCTTGGCGGGTATAGATATTTTTTGACATTTATTGACGATTTTACACGTAAGACATTTGTATATTTTTTAAAACTTAAGAGCGAAGTTTTTGAAAAATGTACAAATTTTAATGCGTTCTCAGAGAATTAATGCGGCAAGAAAATTAAGACCATGGGCACTGACAACGGAACTGAGTTCGTCAATAAACAGATTGTAGATTTTCTGAGATAAAATGGGATCCAACATCAAGTCACGATAGACTATACACCGGAACAAAATGGAGTGGTCGAGAGAGCAAATAGGACTACAATCGAGAAGGCAAGAAGCATGCTCGAACAAGCAAATTTATCAAAGGCCTATTGGGCAGAAGCAGTCCAGACATCAGTTTTCTTGAAGAATAGATCGCCGACCATTGCTGTAAATGGAAAAACGCCAGAGGAAGCGTGGACAGGGAAGAAAGTTGATCTCAGTTTTATAAGAGTTTTTGTTTAATGATTATTAAGTGTTAGGATATGGTAAAGATATACTAAACTGGTTTGCATGTATTGCTATAAAGTAGCTGGAAGTATGAACAGGAAATAGATCAGATAGCACCACTCGGCATATACACACAAACATACAAGCTTACAGTAAATAGATAATCAAATATAATATGATCGTAATATGACGTTCTTTACATGATCTAAGGTTTTTCCTACATTATTTAATATAATTCAGCATTAACTGAATTATATTTTTCTTTGTTATTTATATTTATTTCTTATCCAATCTTAACATTAAATAAGTTCGAAAAATTGCGGATCGGAAATTCCTTTTACAGCAATTTTTTTATTAAAAATATTTTTTTATTTTTAACGGTACTTTCTTCTTGGAAAATTATGAACTATAGTCCTGAAAAGAGCCAGCGACAGAAACTTAGCGGGCTGGTCTTTTAGTGTATTATCTAAAACGACAAAACCGAACTTTACCTAAAACACTACAATACAAATTTAATGTAGTACCAAATAAAGCAATGCAACTCTAAATTATTTTTATTGACTATTGTTATTCTTATCTTATCATATCTTATATTACATTAATACACTAATCATATACAATACAACAATAAAATTTGCAAATAAAGATATAATAACTGTATGAAAAGTGTAGCGTATACATATTAAATGTTAATATAAATAATTGTTTGTTTCTCTCTAGGTCAGTAAGTACTTCACTTTATCCACTTAGACTGCAAAAAATAATCTTTAGTTCTGATAACGTTTTAATTTTAAAAAGATAAACAAACCTGTTGTATCACTAAATGCGATATGGTAGCTCAATTGGTAGAGCAAGAGGACGGTTTCCCAGAGGTCGCGGGTTCGAATCCCTGGCCGTATCGGTTTATTTTTCATTCTATATTTATATAAATTTAAATAAGCTTAAGATGGTTATACACATTTATAGATATATATTTTCAAACCTATCTTGTTAAGCAAATATTTTCTTCATCTTTCATCAATATCTTCATCTTTTAACCTTTCCTTTCCTATCATTTAAACTTTCCTTTCCTATCTTTTAACCTTTCTTTTTCTATCTTGTACAAAGCCAGGACAGCAAGTTGGATTAGTATAGTAAGTTGGTGAGCTTTAGGTTTAAGCTTATTCACAACTTTTTACTAAATTAAAAGCCAATAATTATGTGATGAAATATATTTATGATTTATCTTAAAACTTTTAATTTCATTCGTGAACTCTTGTTCTTTATTATTATGTGAATTGAAAATACACACAATGTATTTTCATACTCCATTTGTTTACAAGAAATTTTAAATAAAATACTCTACAATTCTTCGTATTGAAATCTTGTTACATTTCACAAGTTTTATACGCATTTTTATTTATAGAATATTCCATAATCTTATTGCTTTATCATCCAGACTTGGAACTAGTGTACGATAGTCCGTATCCAATTTCTCTCCCTTTTTCTTATACTTTTTGTTGGTGACTATTACGATATAACGACCAGTTACATGGAGAAATACATTAAAGAGAGCATAAAAATAAATTCAAGATGCTTTATCAAGACCTGACAGTAGAGAGTGAGGAAAAGCAATTCAGGAGGAGATTGATGCTTTAAAGAAGAACAACACCTGGATTTTGGTAAAACCTGAACAAGTGAGCAATGTTGTTGATTCTAAATGGTTATTTAAAATCAAAGAAGAGCCGGGAAATAGATGCAGATATAAAGCTCGACTTGTTGCAAGAGGCTTTAGTCAAAAATGGGGCATTAACTATGATGAAACGTTCTCACCGGTCGTCAGACACAGCTCGTTGCGGGTACTGCTAAGCATTGCAGTACAGAAGGGGTTACATATGGACGTCAAAACCGCTTTCTTGAATGGAGAATTAACTGAAACGGTCTATATGAAACAACCAGAAGGCTTTCAGGAAAAGGGGAAGGAAGACTACGTGTGTCTCTTTAAGCGGTCGCTTTACGGGTTAAAGCAAGCCCCGAGAGCGTGGAACCATAAGCTGAACAAAGAGTTGTTGCAGTTGAAATTTAAAAGGAAAAAAATGAGCCGTGCATATACACGAGATCCCAGGGTAACAAGATCATCATTTTAGCTATCTACGTGGATGACATGCTAATATTTTTTAACGATGCGGTAGAGCTACGCAAAGTAAAAAAAGACCTTATGACCAAATTTGAGATGAAGGATCTTGGGAAGGCAAAGGATATTCTGGGAATGCACATTACACAGGATGATATTGGAGTCAAAGTTGATCAAGAGAAGTATATCAACAAAATTTTGAAGGTTTTTGGTATGGCTGATTGCAAGGTAGCTTCAACACCATCAGTTCCTGGCCAGAAACTAAAGAAGCCTGGTCCGGAGCACAAACCTGATCCGGCGATTCCATATCAGAATTTAATTAGTTCACTGATGTACTTATCTGTTTGCACAAGGCCAGATATTGCACATTCAATCAACTATCTTAGCCAATTTAACACCTGCTATGCTGAGGAGCACTGGATAGCGGCTAAACGAGTATTTAAAGGGTACTAAGAGTCTTGGGCTACAGTACAAGAGGACAGGACTGACTAAAGTGCAGGGTTACGCGGATGCAAGTCATGCCACTTGTCATGACAGAAGGTCGTACTCAGATATGGTGTTTCTGCATATGGGAGCTTCAATCTCTTGGGAGAGCAGAAAGCAGAGGACAGTAGCTCTGTCCACAGCAGAAGCTGAGTACGTAGCAATGTCGGAAGCAGCTAGAGAAGCAATCTTCCTGAAAAGGTTGTATTCAGAGATTACTGGCCAAGCTGAGGCACTAATAAAGATCTTTAGTGATAGCCAGTCTGCTGTGGCTAATGCGCAGAACCCTGTGCACCATCAACGCACGAAGCACATCGACGTGCGACACAATTTTATAAGGGAAACAGTCGAGCATGGGCATATTATTCTTGAGTATGTAGAGACAGCTCATATGGTTGCAGATGCTCTGACCAAGCCTTTGTTGAAAGGGAAGTTTAAATGGTGTGCGCTGAATATGGGTGTGGTGTGACAGTGTGAGTAGGTATGTGATGGATAAAAGTAGAGAAATGAACTTAAGGAGGAGTGTTAGAATGAAAAGAGGCTGTATGCTAGGTATATGATCTTTTTATTCTACAGTAAGTTTATTTTTCATATCTGTCAGTGTTCTTTAGTTTTATTTATTATTTTTTTGAGTGTCAAGTGAATAAAACCAATCTAAAGTTTTTACCTAAGCTTTTATTCACACAACCAGTTTTTCCAACCACGTACTCTGCAGTTAGTGGGACCAGAAAGGGTGGCCTCACTAACAGTAGTATTCGTGAAAGCCTTCGAAAACACTAAAATAATTAAATTAAAATTAAATGACTTATACAGAAGTTTTGTCTTCTACAAATCGGTACTATTCGATAAACTCACTTAGGTACAACGTACTTCTAAATTGATTTGATAAAAGATTGATTTATTGATACTTTTAGATCGTTAAAAGTATCAATAATTGATTGATTGATAATTTTAAATCGTTAAAAGTATCAATCAACCAATTATTGATATTTGTAAATCGTTATAAGTATCTATCACTCAATTATTGATATTTGTAAATCGTTATGTATCAATCACTGAATTATTGATAATTGTAATTCGTTATAAGTATCCATCACTCAATTATTGATTCTTACAAAACGTTAAATCTGCATATGCTATCATAACTACTACCAAGTTTAATAAAAGTCGATTAACGAACTAGCTGTGACGCTGTAATAGCCAACAGAGCTAACAGTATAAACAGACAAAAAAAAATAAATAAAAAACATTCTTAAGCTCGAATAATGTCGTTTAAATACAAAAAAAAACATTATTCCCAGAGGAGAGCATTATTTCAATTATGAAATAATGTTTTACCGCAATGGTACAAAAATAACAATTTATTAACTTTTTTGTTTGTTAAACAATTTAAATTAAAGACACACTAAATATAAAGTGAAGCCAAGACAAAATGAAAAAACATTGTTTTTGGGTTCCCTTGATTATAAGGTAAAAAGTACCCCATTATAAATTTTTGAAAATAATTTTCCTGTACAAACATTTATATTTTATATATATACTTTTGTTTCTTTACCGGTTTAAATAAAATTAACACTAAATATTAAGTGAATACTGTGACAATATATTCTTGAATTAGCCGTATCTACGATTAGAGTGCACAAACATACAGACATACAGACGTACAGACCAAATGAAAAACCATTGTTTTGGGTTCTCTTGCTCTTATTAAGGCCCCCTATTATGTTTTTTTTTTAATATTTTCCATGTACGGAAATCGATCAATGACAATATTATTATTTGTATAGGTTTAGATCGGAGAAGAGTTTTAGAAAACTTTAACAATTCATAACTTTCCACTTCACGGAAACGAAAAATTAATGACCAATTTTTTTATGTAATGTATATATATATAAATATATATCAATATTCAATATATTCTAAATCGATAGACAGGAGGTATTTGCATATCTCATTTGATTATGACATAGACTATTCATCTGCTTCGTACAAAAGTAACTTATTATTAAGTTACTAAGAACAGAGTAGTTATAAATATCTTCAAATGTACTTAACGAATCAAGTAGTTTAAATTTGCATTTTCTCGCTTTTGTTTGTTTGCGTTTTGCGTTGGCGCAAAGACAGTTTGCGTTTTAATATTATTTGTGTGAATTTTATCTACGCCTCCCTTGGTCCCTCCTCTATGCGTCTAAAACTTTAACCTTCTTCAAATATTTAAGGTATATTGGATCAGAGAAATCTTAGAAGAACTACGTATCCTCCATTAGGTTAAGTTAATAAAACGTTTTAAATTTTATATAATCAGAGACATGCTCTGATTATTAGTCAACAATTAAAATTGACATTATGAACAGGTAAGTACATTTAGGAAAGATAGAAAATAAATCAATAGTTACATATTTACCCGGCTATAACCATGTAATGACTTACATGGAATAACTTTCAAACCAGACATACCTCTATTAAATTTCGGAAAAATATTTATATTATTATATTTTGTACATTTTAATGAATATCTACTTAGCTGTTGCCCTTTGTGAAATACATAATTTACTTAAATCAAAGTTAGGACATTTTAAATTGATGAGAAGTTTCCATGCTTGAAAAAAATATAAAGATTTTTAAATATGACATGCATTTAACTTAACATTCTTTAACATGATTAGGTTTGACAAACCTATAGTGATAAGGAAAGTCTAAAGTTAGTCTGAAGATAATTACTCTGATGAATTCCCCCACACCCTCCTTCAAAGTAATTAAACACATCGCGTCACACTAAGACAACCTAAGTACATGCAACCTGATTTCTTATTTTTAATTTAACCGTTTCAAGAAGTTCGCGGTTGAGTCTTGTTGCAGAGAGAGTAGATAATATCTCAATCGGATTATTAGAACCGATGCGGGCGCTCCCCAACTCTTGTTGAAGTTCGATCCTACAGAGGTGATGTAACATTGGTAATTTTGAACTGAACTATGAATTGTAAATCTATTGTACTTTGTACTCGGTATTTTATACTATCGGCCATGTTTGTTGAATACTTTGATATTGGTACAATTTATGAACAGACCGTCAATTCTACCACAAGTGGGCTCTGCTGACGGACCCTGAGGATATAAACTCGGGGCCGAAGGGTTACCTGAAATGTGACATCAGCGTCATCGGTAAAGGAGACACCATAAAGGTACCGCCCAAAAGTGAGAGAGATGAAGATGATATAGAAGCGTAAGTACATAGAAAAATTTAGAAAATGAGATTGTATTGCTACTAAAAGTAATTCTTAAATAATAATAAGCCATAAATCTAGCTAACTAGACAAAATTCGATAAGAAGCCATCTCAAAGCTGAATGGTTTCGTTCAAAATTAATTGTATAACTTTAACTGTGTTGTAGATAAGGTCGTTGTGTGTGTCAACTGTCTTTGAGGTTAAACAGATAACCTATTTATAGAGAAATAAACTATAGATATTTTGGTATTTAACTACGTATTATTTATAGTATTTTTACAGATGTTCAACTGGAAAAGTAAACAAACTATTTTCCTGATACTTCATCTCAGGATTGAAAAGTTGCTCTCAGAATAAGATTTAAGCAATACCATTTATTTGACTAGTTGGAATTATCTTATCAGAGTTTTAATATTATTGTATAAGAGTAAAATAACAATAATTGTATTTTAATTAGTGGAATTATTTTTTTCTTATAAATTGTACATAATATAAAAAAAACCTTTAAACTATGAATATGTAAGGTTTAATAAAAAATATTATTTTGAATAATAAGTAAGTAAAAATCCTAATCCAGGACCTCAAAGAATATGAGTACCAGTATAACATTAACAACGGCCTCTAAAATAAGGCAGTTGGTCAGTCACGTAATAGATATATGTTTAAATATGTAGGTACTGTTTGAAGGAAAAGTTCCAAACATAGCCACTGAGAGCTTTCTTTATTTTAAAATTTTAAAATTTATTGAGACGTCAAATTAAATTAATATACCCAGTTTATTAACAACTTGAGCCTTCTATAAAAAAAATATATATATATATATATATATATATATATATATTAATAATTAATAATAATTTATTGGCTTTCAATTAAAATTATCGTAAACACATCGAGGTTAAGGGCTCCTAGTAGATATAAAAGGACGTGTGTTTGCAGTACCTTCTGTTACAATAATATGTTTAAAACTTTATACAAGTTCAATGTACTAAATTGTGTATTTTAAATTAAATAACCAGTTGATCCGTTCTATTTTAAAAGAAAAATATTTAAAAGACCTCTTTAACGTGTTAGCAACTTGCTTCTTCCGGATGGGATGCCGGTGGAACGTCAAAGAGCTCGCTTCATCATTAAAATCTACAAAGCAGATGGATTGCCGAAGATGAACTATTCCCTCCTAGCCAATATGAAGCGGGCCTTCACCGGCGAGAGTCTAGACCTGGTGGATCCCTACGTACAAGTTACTTTTGCTGGCATGACTGTAAGCAAAGCAATTTTACAAGTGACTTTGACTGGTAGCTACCTATTACGCTGAAAATACAGACAGACAAATACATAATACATTACTAGTACAGGTACAAACATTTTAAACAAACATTTTTTTTTATCCGTATAATAAGAATAATTGTAAACATATTCTGTACAAAATGGTTTTGTTTTATTATTATACTTTTCTCTAAATGTATTTTTTTCTAATTTCCAGAATCTAAATAAGAGATTTTTAAAAAATATTGGATATATTCAATATCAATATCAAAACATTGTAGGTACTTTATAATGACACTGTTCACCTAAATGCCTAGTATGTACGTTAACTTTTAAAACCTTCATAAAAAAAGGAACATTTTATTGCTTATTTTTTCTTACGACCATCGCTCAGTACTTCAAGGGGCTTTCTCAAAAGTACTTTGAACGTGCTGAGCGACACCCGAACCCACTGGTGGCTGACGCCGCTGAGTATAGACCACGTAAGACTACTTTAGTCAGAAAAAGAAGACCCAATAACGTGTACGCGTAGGCATAAGTGACACCACACAACATACAGACACACACTGTCTATACCGGTATAGACGAGGTCCCAACTGAGTAAGTGCTCCGTTGCTCCGGCGTTCTGCTCCGTTGCTCCGGCGTTCTGCCGTCGGAGGACGCTAGTGTCCAAATTTCCTTAGCTTCCCTCCTGACTAACGACGCCCCGAGCCGAGATCCGTGTCTCAATCTGAGACGCCCTCGGGACGTTGTTCCCCATGGGGGCCCATCTGGCCCCCCCTTTTAAGGGCGGGTCTCCTGACCCACCCGCTCCCCCGGTGACGCTGTAATAGCCAACAGGGCTAACAGCAGAGACAAAAAAAAAAAAAAATTTTTCTTATCCCTCTACAACTGATAGAATTTTGCTAGTATTTAAGGATTCTACATTGTGTGCTATTTTAAGATTTAATATATTTGATAATCCAGGGAGCTACTTCAGTAAAGAAGAATTGTTACTCGCCAGTGTGGAACGAGCAAATAGTATTTACGGAGATGTTTCCTCCGCTGTGTCAGCGACTCAAGATACAACTAAAAGACGACGATGCTGTACATGCTGGCATCATTGGTACTCACTTCATTGACTTGCAGACAATTTCACACGATGGGGACAGAGGTATGTGTGCAACTACATTATATAATGTTTCAAAATATCTTTAAACATGGTGGTGACATCTATTAGCTTTCTTTCCGTCCCGATAAAGACGATCACATATAGAATGCTTAATTCACCGAGGCGGACAGCGATACGGTAGCCCAGTTGGTAGAGCGACGGGACGGTGTCCCAGTAGTCGCGGGTTCGAGTCCCTGCCCGTATCGGTTTATTTTTCATTCTATATTTATATAAAATTGACATTATATAATATTTTATACTGTAAATGGGACTTAATCGCATACTAGTTTTAATCAAAGTATTTACCTCGACTCTCGATGTTTCGGCTAATGCAACGACCGTGGTCACGAGTAGACTGATGCTCCATGATATCACCGTCTCGTAGCCGCACGAGTTCTTAACTCGCACGCAGTCTACTCGTGACCATTAATAACATGATTAATATATGGCATTAATGACTTGTGAGTTTAAGTGCTTTTGAGATATTTTTGGAAATACTTTCTTTTATCAGGATTTTTGCCTACTTTTGGACCGGCTTATATAAACTTATATGGTTCCACCCGGGACTACGGTCTGTTGGACCAACATTCTAATCTAAATACGGGAATGGGAGAAGGTGTCTCCTATCGGGCAAGGTAACTATTATCAGAGTAGATTAAAGATAGTAGAATCTGAATACCTTTTGCTTGACTACTACTACTACTACAAAAACTAAATCTTCAAGAATAACAGATAATTGGGATAGCTTTTCTTATTTTAGAATCTTGATATCCATCCGAACTGAAATCATAGACATTATTGACAGTACCTCGTCAGATGTTGAAATTGAACCTGTCATTCCTATTAACGAACATTCGTTTGAGAAAAATGAAGAATTTTTCTTGTTTGCCTGTGTGTTCGACGTAAACATGGTTGACAAGAGACTAACTGATAAACCAATTCAGTTTGAGCTAAGCATTGGAAACGCTGGAAACGTTCTTGATGGAAATAAGGAATCTGTAAAGAGACCACAGGATTTAAACGTTCCTGACCTTAGTAAGACAAAATATTTAATACCCGTAATACCGATTAAGTTTGTTTTTCTACTAAATACAAAGTATCTACAATATTTAAATATCAAATGTATATTTCTGACTAAGAATTCATATTATTTTAGATGATCTAAATTCCGACATAGGATACTGGCAAAGCGTATCTCAGCCAACGAAAGCCGTGTCCTCGGACAAGAATTATTTTTTTCTTCCGTACTGGGACTTGAAGCAGTGCATGCATGTGCGCACTATCTGGGCCGACCACCGCCGCCGCATGTACAACTCTAATATGATTGCTAGGATTATTGACAACTTCGTAAGTTTCTATTTATTAATTTAATTTAATTATGTATAACATTGTAATCAAACTTTCAAGAATAATATTGTTTTGAGATAAAATTCATTTTAAAACACACTTTCACCCAAAAACTAGGTTCGAACAACCTATTAGGATAACTTAATAAAATATTTTCAATTCCCAGGAGGAAGGCCTCAATAATGCACAAAATGCTGTCGAAATGGATGACTTTTCTGACAACAGCTGCGTTTCGTATTTAAAGTCAGTGCTAGATTCTGTCAGCACGTGCTGCCTGAACTACGTAGAACACATGTGCAATGTGTCTCCAGGTGGAAATACTAGACTTGATCGTGAGAGGCTCAAAATGTGTTTATCAGAAATAGTAAGGCATTTTATTTTAAGTTTTTCTTTGTTATTGGGATATGTAGATATATTATTACCTTAAATATTAATTATTATTATTGAATTCAGGAGCAAATGAGCGCTTTGACAAAAAGTCTCAAGGCGTTAATTACAAAACACTCAATTAAGGATCGCATACGCACTGCGTTTTCCTATCTAAACAGACTAAAACATTTATGTGAAGACGTAAGTATTTATAATAATTATAATAGAATGATGTTACAATTACAACGTAGAGTAACGAGATAGTAAATTTTCAGCCACAACATGCAATGCCAGACGTTTTTATCTGGATGATAAGTAACGGCAAACGATTAGCATATCATAGATTCAATGCACGGGACGTTATTTTCTCGGAGCGTCAAGATGAATCCGGAAAATTATGTGGGAAAATGCAAACGCTTTTTTTGAAGGTTTATTTGTTGTTTTCTCTTTATCTGCATTTTACAATTTTGGTATTTAATATTTCATGTTCTTTGTATCATTTTAGTGGCCAGGAAAGAAAGCAACTTCTCCAAGTGGTTGGGCTATTCCTGCAAAAATCAACGTTTTTATTTGGCTTGGAATGCTACAGGATAAGAAACACTTTCTTGAAAAACTTCCTACCGGTTATGAACTCACTCAAGAAGTCAAAAGTGCGGAAAAACCTAGGGCGCTTGCCCCGGAAAATTTATTTTACTCTGAAAAACATGTAAGTTTTATTGTCCTGATAATTGGAAAAGAATTATTTTGTTTATTAACTAGGAAACATTTTTATAGACTTTCCAGATGCGAGCATACATTTACCAAGCGCGGTCGTTGATTGGCTCAGATTCCTCAGGATTATCAGACCCATTTGCAAGGGTAATTATTGGAGAAAGTTCTGCTACTACCCAAGTTATTGATGAAACTCTTAGTCCTACGTGGGACGAACTATTAGTATTAGACGACATATTACTTTATAGCACGATAGACCGAATCAAAGCCGATCCTCCGACTATTGTAGTCGAAATATTTGATCAAGACAAAGTTGGAAAATCTGAATTTATCGGTCGTACGTTGGCAAAACCGGCTGTGAGGTCTTGTGAAGACACGCATGCTAGATTACAACATGCACCTATTTTGGAATGGCATGAAATTTCTAGAGGTGATGATAAAGCCGGAGAATTATTAGCAACATTTGAAATACTAGAAATTCCACGAAAGAGTGATGTTTCTGTATTACCAGAACTTCCTGGTCCAAAAGAAACCGTTAGAAAAGAACTAGCCGTAATTCAGAAAACCAGATCATATCCCGTTCCAAAAGGAATACGTCCAACTTTGTCTAAATATAGAGTCGAGGTATTGTTCTGGGGATTGCGTGATCTAAAACGCCTACACCTTTTGACAGTGGACAAACCCAGGGTTGATATTGAATGCGCTGGAAATATCGTGTATTCTTCTGTTATTAATAATGCTCAACGTAATCCCAACTTTAATTATCCTATAAAATATATTGACGTTGAACTTCCTGATCAGGATCTGTATAGGCCCCCTTTAACAATTCGAGTGGTTGACTGCCGTAGCTTTGGCAGAATAACTCTAGTAGGAACTCACACTATCAACTCTATTCACAAATATATTTACACGCCAATGAGCAAGCGTGAAAGAGAAATGGAGGAACGAAAAAAGTCAATAATAGAGCTTGAAAACGTTGATTTGCGGACAAACCGTATAATACAAGATGACGCATATGCTATTGAAAATGAAAAAGAGAATTGTCCTTTACTAGTTAGAGAAGGACATACAATGACCTACGGTTCTGGTATCAAACCTCCTGTGAAGAAGAAAATCGTCAAGCGCGTTATTAGCAAAAAAAGAAAGGCTAGTACGGATTCTGTTTTAGATGATGAAGATAGCAGCAAGGACTGGTGGACTAAGTACTTTGCTTCTGTCGAGTCAATGATTGAAGATGCGAAAGAAAATAAGAGAGAGCGTCAATTTTACTCAAAAATTTCTCAAGTAACTTATGTCAATGAGATATGTTCCCCTCGTGACGAAGTTCAATCGCCCCGATTGGGCCGAGATCGTCGTAGGCAACTAGCATCACCGTCACCGAAGGCCAAACCAAGTCCTTCAGCAATACAAAAAAAAAATGAAATACCACGCTCTGCCATGACTAAGGTAAACTAATTAGTGTAAACTCTTTATAACGTTAACCTTTATTACGATAAACTCCCTATAAAGTAGAAGTGAGCATAACTTGGTTGGTTTGCGTTAAAACTCTTTATAGCGATACAGCCATTCCCTATTACAAAGAAATGTATACATATTTTTATTTATAAATATTTATTATCGGTATTATTGTTTATGTTATGTTATCAGGTAACAAAAGACTTTGAAGTTCCGAAACATCCGAGGTCGGTCTAGCTTTTGTTATCCTTAATTGCCTTGAACACGTGCAGCATGACGCTTTGTTTTCTCGGAAGTGATGGTCTTCAACCAAGCATACTGGGTATCGTATTATCAGTCGTAAACCAACTTTGAAACTATTAACATGGCCAGTAAAAGGAAAGCGATTAGTGTAGACGAAAAAGTTTGTGTGATACGTGCGATTGAAAAAGGAGAAAAGAAAAGTGACGTCGAAAGGCGTTTTGAACTAAGCCAATCTACTGTTGCTACCATTTGGAAAAACCAAAAAGCAATTTTGCAGGCGGCGCCGGCAGGAAACTCTTCTAAAAAATCAAGAAAGCAAAAATTCGAAGAATTAGATCAGGCAATGTTGTCGTGGTTCAATCAGCGCCAGAATAATGTACCCATCTCGGGGCCAATTGTAAAAGGCAAGGCTGAAAAGTTTGCCAACCAAATTGGCATAATTTGCTTTAAAGCATCTGAAGGTTGGCTCGGAAAATTTAAGCACCGTCACCAAATTACGTACGGTAAAATAACGGAGAGGCGCGGGATGTCGATATGAATGTGACTATCAATTGGATTACTACAGTGTGGCCTAAATTAAAGAAAGAGTACTCACCAGAAGACATTTTTAATGGAGATAAAACTGGCCTTTTTTCAAGTTGACTCCCGACAAAACTTTAAATTCAAAGGGGAAAAATGTGTTGGAGGAAAACTGTCTAAAGAGCGTATTACTTTTCTAGTAGCTGCCAATATGAGTGTCACAGAAAAAAGAAAGCTCTTAGTTATAGGCAAATCAAAAAACCCTCGGTGTTTCAAGAACATAAAACAGTTGCCAGTTACGGACAAAGCAAACAAGTCAGCTTGAATGAAATCGCAGGTTTTTGAAGAGGAAGTGAGAAAATGGGATGCTGAATTAAACTCGCTTAAAATCTTGCCTCTAGTAGACAATTGTCCTGCTCACCCAATCATATCTAATCTTCAAAACATAGAGTTAGCATTTTTCCCAGATAATACAATCAGTATTTTGCAACCAATAAATCAGAGTGTAATTAAAAGCCTTAAGGGTCACTATAGCCGAAAATTTTGTTGGATATGATCGAAACTGACAGCAAGGGCTCGATCAATATGCTACAAGCAGTGAGCTTCTTATCAAAAGCTTGGCAAGAGGTAACAGCAGCCACTATCCAACATTCTTTTCGACATGCATTTTCGACATGGATTATATAGTAGAAAAACAGTAGAAACGAATCAATTTGATGGTGAAGACTGAAGACAATCTACCACTGAGTGAATGGATAAGCCAGTTCAACATACCAAACAATTTTAACGAAGATCTACAATCGTACGAAAATATAGATGATGATGTAGCCACAACCGGTACACTTACAGATGAACAAATTGTTGATTTATTGTCAAAAATTAAGGAAACACCCGATAATCAAGACGAAGAAGATGATCAAGTGAACGAAGCCGAATCACCACAAACAATCCAACAAGCCCTAGATGCAGCTAAGTTAGTAGATTTTTTTGTTGTTTTATCAAAACGATACCACTACATATCTAGATATGAATAGAATACAAAGAATAATACAAAACAAGTACTGGCATAGCAAAAACGTTAGACAAAGTTATCAGACTATATGTGTAAACAATAATTTATAAAAATATTTTCTCTAAGACATTAAAAATTCTTGTTAATTTGGTTGTTTTTTTTTGTTCACTCCATATTACGATAACTCTCTATAACGACAAAAAATGCTCAGTCCCTTGAGTTTCGTTATAAAGAGTTTACACCGTATTTGTGTCCTGCATCGTAATCTAATGGCAAAGTTGTTTTAATTTTACAGTAATTATTTCATAAAATATTCATTTAAAACTCTACAAATTCTCGACAGGTTTACCCGCATGAATTGGAGGCAGTGCCTGAATATGATGAGTTCAAGGAATGGTTGAACTCTTTTGAATTATATCGTGGTAAAAAAACTGGCGATGATAACGAAGATGACAATCGTGTAGTAGGAGTATTTAAGGTATATTAGCCAGTTAAACTTTATAAGCTGTTAAATGTCTTTAACATACATGTTTCTTAACTATTTCCTCTTTCTTTTATTTTCTATATCTTATGCGTTGATTCCTTTTGGTGTTTGTCCTTACCCTATCTGCTATTATATATTTCACAAAAAGCCTAATTTTACACAAAGTTGCTTCATCGGTTCATTTTCCAAAATAAACTTTTAAAGAGTAACTCTTGTTTTTAGGGCGCCATTAAAGTTTATAAATGGCCTCTACCAAGAGGAATCGATGATCATACAGTTATGGGATTCGATCCCAATCATGGATTCTTCCAAGGCGTTCCTAATAATGATCCCATACATGTTTTAGTCCGAGTTTACATTGTTAAAGCCACTGACCTTCATCCGATGGACCTAAATGGAAAAGCTGATCCGTATATTTCTTTACAATGTGGTTCTAAAAAGATCAGTGACAAGGAAAATTATGTCTCAAAACAGCTTAATCCGGTATTTGGAAAATGCTTTGAAATAGAAGCTACTTTTCCACAAGATTCAATGCTAACAATACAAGTCTTAGATTGGGATTTGGTAGGGTCCGATGATTTGATTGGCGAAACTAAAATCGACTTAGAGAACCGTTTTTATAGTCGCCACAGAGCAACTTGTGGATTGCCAATAAAATATGAAGAGTAAGTATTTGAACTTTGTCTCACTATAAATGTGTCTGTTTTTTATTTGAATACAAATGTAATTCTTTACATTTTCATCTTCTTTTAGGCAAGGATACAACCGTTGGCGCGACGCTATGAAGCCTACTCAGATTTTGGCTAAACTCTGCAAAGACGGCAAGTTAGATCCACCCGCTTACGACTATGGTCAAGTCAAAATTGGCAAAACTATCTTCAACATGCCCATTGATGACGATGAATTATTTTCCAATTCCGACACCACAGAAGAACAAATGGCACTAGTGGTTCTTCATCGCTGGCAAGAAGTTCCACGTGTTGGAACTCAACTTGTGACCGAACATGTTGAAACTCGACCATTATACAATCCCAACAAGCCTGGTATTTTACGAATATAAGATATTTATTTTTTGTTCGTTATAAACATATTAGATGAATGTCACATACTCTTATATCATATATGTACCATTGTAGAATTCTAAACTGCGTATTTATGTCAACGTTCTAATGCATGTTAAGTTTTAATAATTTATTTATATACAGGTATTGAACAAGGCCGTCTCGAGATGTGGGTAGATATGTTTCCAATGGATATGCCATTGCCTGGACCGCCACTTGATATATCTGCTCGCAAGCCTAAATCTTTTGAAATGAGAGTCATTGTTTGGAACACTGACGATGTCGTATTAGAAGACGATGCTTTCTTTACAGGGGAGAAAATGTCCGATATTTACGTAAAAGGGTACGCTTTTTGCTTGATTTAGACATTACTTAAGCATTGTATTTTTTAATTAGAAATGCATTAATAATTTTAAGATGGGTTCGCGGTCCTGATGATTGCCAAAGTACTGATATTCATTATCGCTCCTTAACTGGAGAAGGTAACTTCAACTGGCGTTTCATATATCCTTTTGAATATTTGGAAGCTGAGGAGCGTATAGTTATTTCCCGAAAAGAGTCAGTGTTTTCATGGGATGAAACTGAATGCAAGATACCAGCTCGCCTTGAACTACAAGTCTGGGACGCCGACCATTTCTCTGCTGACGATTTCTTAGGTAAAATTGGTGTTAATTATACTATATACTGTTGTATTAGATATACTTTTAAAATATATGGTTCGTGTACGTCTAGGAGCTGTAACTTTGGATTTAAATCGATTTCCCCGTGGAGCAAAATCATCAAAACTATGCACTCTGGATATGTTACGCAACGACGGATCTGTACCAATGGTGAACATTTTTAAACAAAAACGTGTAAAAGGATGGTGGCCTTTCTACATTAAGCGAGATACCGAAGAAATGGAACTTACCGGAAAAGTGGAAGCCGAAATTCATCTATTGACTGCTGAAGAAGCTGAAAAAGTACCAGCTGGGCTGGGTCGCAACGAACCAGACCCTTTAGATAAACCTAAGTGAGTAAAGTTTAATAGGCATTTACCTAAATATATAATAAAATATCTTGCAGATTTCTATTAATAAACATACATATAATAATTCTCAGCCGACCGGATGCATCCTTCATGTGGTTCCTGAATCCGTTAAAGTCGATTCGTTATATAATGTGGCACAACTACAAGTGGGACATTCTGAGGTACTCCATCATCATAATCGTAGCTGTCATGATCTTGCTTCTTGTATACGCAGTTCCTGGATATACCATCAAACGTCTTCTCGGAGCTTAAACAACAAATCAAAGCAAGGAAAACAAAGCTAGGAAAAAAAAAAAAAGATAATATTGAAATTTATGTAATCGGAAAGTTTACTCAATTTAAATTTATAGTAATAGTAGTAGAGGAACTACTTAGTTTATTATCATCTTTTAAGCTATTCAACTTATTCAAGGCCTATATTCAAATTATTAATTATATGCTTCATAATTATACAAGTCACTTTAAATGTAATCAACCTTTAAAATAATGTATCTTTATATATAACCAATACACTATATTAACTTATGAATGTAAAATATGTAATAAAATACATTAACATACTTGATGTTTTTTATTTTATTTTTTGAGTATTAATAATGAAAAGTTCAACTCTAGTAAATTTAAAAATATACGTTACATGATTTAATACAATGATTTTGTTTCCGAAACATAAACCAACATTTTTATAAAGCTGACTAACAAGTACAAGAAACAAGAAATGTAATTCTTGGTGTTTTTTAAATCTTTTTGTTGCCTATTTATAAAACTTGTCTAGGTTTCGGATGGGTGAAGTCGGATAGTCAGCAACGGCAACGGCGGCGTCGTGGTCGGCTGCGGTGCCTGCGGATGCGACGTTTGCGTCGTCGTCTACACCGACTTCTCCGACGTTTTTTGCAACATATCTCACGCGCCACCCAATTCATAAAACGCGATCCCTTCCTCTCCAGAAATCCAAGATTTATTCCACTTTCCAGTATTGATTCTACGGTTTGGTTCAATTTGTTTGAGGATTCCTTGCTATGACAGTTTTGTAGGTGCTGTAAAATTTCGTTTGTTGTAGCTCCATCCTTGTTTTCTTGGAGATATTGAATAATGAGCCTTCCGGGACTACATATGGTTATATTCTGCTGAATTCCTTCTTCGGTCATCGCAATATGTTATGGTCACCATACAAATTTAATCAGTATTGTCTGAGATTGGCTTAGGTTTATTCAAATTAAAATTTTGTTATAATTGGGTTGATTCTTGATGTCTAAAGTCAAAAATTGAATTCTTATGTACATTTTTTTTTCTAAACGCATTACTTATATTATTTTTATATCTTTATAAATCAGACTACTTAGTTCTGCACTTATTTAGTAAAATTAAGAAATGTAATTTAGTAAAACATATATATATATATATATATATATATATATATATTCTATCTATTTGCATACAAATCCATTAATCGTATAATATAAACCTTTCTTCACAATTAAAAACAAAATTACAAATTAGAAGAATAAATTGACTGTCAAATAGCACGAAACATTTTTTGTCTGAGATCAGAAACATCTAGATTCAAATTTGATAGTATTATAATAATTTATTTGATATTTTATATTATTGTTTTTGATATTTCTTAAATAAATCGCAATGTATTCCTAAGGATTACAAAATGACTTCCTATAACAAATTGAAAAAAGAGCAGGACGAAAATGCAGCTAAACTTGTAATGAACGCTTTTTACAAAATAGACAACAAGGATGGAGTGAGTCCAAATGAAATTACCAAGTATTTACAAGACAAATTTGGCGATGTTTGGCGAACAAGCAATTTGACAACTAAAGCAGAAGAGACCCTCAAAAGGAGTGCAGATCTAGGGTTTTTGGAACTGCACGGAGATCGTTATGTTGCCAACTTAGCTCGCGGATTTTGTAGCTGGCGAAAACGCCGGCGCCGCAAGCGATGTTGCAGCAAGCGACGTCGAAAACGTCAATGCGGTCGCCGACGTCGACGAAAAAGTCGAGGTTGTCGATGCGGTTAATTTTATTCGTGATTTTCTTTACATTTTTTTTTTATGCAATATTTTTTTTAAATTTTTGTAAGTAATAAATGCTATTTCAAGGAATACCAAGGTTTTTTAAATTACTTTGACAGATAGTTTCATATTGCTTTCATCAACCTAACCAACCCATTCCAAGGTTTTGAACCTTATTTTTTTTATTGTACTTACCTCTTCCATAATTTATTATTAAATTAAAGAAAAAAGAATAAACACCACTTTTTTATCCATTTCACTTGCCCAACAACCTAATGAGACCTTCATCATATCTTAAATTTGTTTTGAATGTAATATATAATGAATAATAATATAACACAATATATAATCATTTTTACATATCTTAAAATTTTCAAAACCAATGTACAATTAAATAATGAGGTATTGGAGTTGGTAAATTCTCCTATATTTTTTGGTATTATTTAGATGAAAAATTACAAGAGGGGTCCTTATAAAAGTGGTTTATCAAACAGACTTAGTTCTGCCGCATACGCAGTTCCAAGAATACGCCGGTTCACAAACGTTGAACCGCCAGATTATTTTCATAATATCATGTCATATAGCATACTATTGTGGAGAAAGGCATCAGATATTGATACTATATTGGTACTGCGGAAGAGGGCTGTTCGAGCAATCTATAATATGAGGCCACGTGAATCTTTAAAAAATAAATTCAAAGAAAATAGTATTATAACTGTATACAATAAATACTGTGGTTAAGAATATCATTGCCACCACCCCCTATGTTCTCGTGGGTGTCTTAAAAGACGACAGAAATTTTCCGAAGGGGGATGGGCAGCAGCGTTCTTCCTTATTAAATTACACAGTCCAAACGTACTGCGATCGTTAGAGTCATACATACCTCCAAAACTCACTTCACTGTTGTTATTTGGGACTTTAACGTGAAACTCGGCAGAAGAGGCGATTCAGCGTTGAGAGTAGGGCAATTTGGATATGGTAATAAGAACTATATGGCCCAGACGCCAAAGACTCTTTACGATGAACTCCTATTTTCAGAAACCGTCTCAGAGGAAGTGGATCTGGATGAACCCGCGACCCCTTTGAAATCGTCTCGTCGGTCTACAGATTAAGCTATGTATCGCTACCTGTCTCGGATAAGTAAGCATTCTATATCTGATCATCTTTATCGGGACGGTGGTGACATCTGTTATGCTGCTTTCGAAACTTCTTATCAATGTTTATAAGTTTGCAGTATAGATAAACGTTGAAAAGATGCCATAACCGAAATTAATATTTGTAAATATCTAATAATGTGTATAACCATGTTTAGCTTGTGTAAAATTTAATAAATATACTGTGAAACTATATGATTATAAACACAGACCTTTTACGAAAATCTTTGATATACAATAAAAATAAAAAGGGGCTACGAAAAGATTATTGTGAAACATTTATTTTTACATCGGAACCAGCATATATATATAAATTACGTTGTTTAATTACGCGGTATAGTGTCGTATAGAATAACGTGGTGTAGCCAAAAAAATAGAAATGCTCGAACCGAATATATTCGGCATAAAAACCGAATAGTTCGGCCGAATACGAATTGCGAAAAAGATGAAAAATACACCGAATACTGAATACTTACCAAATATTCGGCGCATCACGAATAATTATTATATTACTGTATCAAGGGTGTTATTATTTTATAATGGTAACAAAATCATTAGTTTGTAGCGCCACCTGCTGGCAAATATGTACAACTATCTTCATTCGAATAAAACGTTTAATTTAGTCACGTCAATCGTAGTTTCAATCACAGGTTATGTGCCCAGTTCAAACTAATTAAGTTTTGTTTAGTAAAAAGTACAGTTTCACTATCGTTTTTGTGGTAATAATGTCGTCGAACTATTTAGCTAACGTGCCAAAGTTAAAAGGACGCGAGAACTATGACGATTGGTGTTTTGCGGCGCAAAATGTGTTGGTGTTAGAAGGCATGGCGGAGTCCATACAATATAAGCTATCGGCAGAGGCTTCAGCAGCAGATTTAGCTAAAGATGCGAAGGCTAAAGCGAAGCTTGTATTGACCATTGATCCATCACTTTACGTGCACATCAAGCAGGCAGTATCAGCGTACGAATTATGGAATACTTTGAGAACAATGTTTGATGATTCCGGCTACACAAGGAAGATAAGTTTACTACGAAATCTCATCAATATAAGGCTGGAAAACTGCGAGACAATGACACGGTATGTAACTCAGATCGTCGAAACGGGTCAGCGGCTTCAAGACACAGGTTTCAAAATAACCGATGAGTGGATTGGTGCTCTGATGTTAGCAGGATTACCAGAAAAATATGCGCCGATTATCATGGCCATAGAACACTCCGGCATTGAGGTTAGTGCAGACGTCATAAAAACGAAATTGATTGACATGTGTTTGGAGGTTGGTACTACTTCCGGCTCCGAGAGTGCATTTATTGCGAAAAGAACGCATCGAGTGAGAAATGACAACCCTAGAAGCGGCCATAGTCAAAATCATTCACCAACTCGCTCAGAGATGTCATCAGTGTCAAAGAAGGCGATAAAATGTTTTCGGTGTAAACAAAGCGGACATTATAAAAATCAGTGCCCGCAGGCCGAAACAGTAAAAAGAAAACAGACAAATGCGTTTAATGCAATTTTTCTTACCCGAAAATTCAATCGAGATAGCTGGTACATTGATAGCGGAGCAAGTAAACACTTGACAGCATGTAAACATAACCTCGTAAATGTGTCGGAATTACCCAAAACCAAAGTTAAAAAAATTATTATCGCAAACCAGACGAAAGTTCCCGTGCAGTGTTCTGGCGACGTAAACATCGTTACAGTAGTGAACGAAGTGGAATATGACGTCGTCGTGAGAGATATTTTGTATATACCAGAGTTGACCACCCACTTGCTATCTGTGAGTCAGTTGATTGAACATGGCAACAGTGTAATTTTCAAGGAAAATATTTGCTACATATACAATCAACAGAAGGAACTCGTTGGCCAAGCAGAATTAGTTGATGGGGTATATAAGTTAATAACATCACAGTCACAGACAGAACAAACATTGGCAGCCACAGCAATAGCATCAAGCGATATATGGCATCGACGCTTAGGACATATAAATAGTGACAGTCTAAACAAAATGAAAAATGGGGTTGTAGAAGGTATATCATTCCCAGAAAAAGCAAACATAAGTAAATCTTCATGTATTATTTGTTGTGAAGGCAAGCAAGCCAGACTACCGTTTCAGCATAGTACGTCAAAGACTGAGGATGTACTAGAGGTAATTCACGCAGATGTTGGAGGTCCCATGGAGAAGCCATCCATCGGACAATCCAGATATTATGTTTTGTTTGTGGATGATTACAGCAAAATGTCATTTGTGTATTTTATGAGAGAAAAAAGTGAAGTACTCAAATATTTATATATATATATTTTAAGGAGTTGCAGACTATGACAGAAAAACAGAAAGGTAAAACGATCAAAATTCTAAGGACAGATAACGGAGGAGAATTCTGTAGTCTAGAATTTGAGAAGTATTTGAAGGAGAGAGGAATTGTTTATCAGAAGACAAATCCGTACACGCCCGAACAGAATGGTATGTGTGAAAGATTGAACAGGTCAGTAGTAGAAAAGGCCAGGTGTTTAATCTTTGATACCAATTTAGATAAAAAGTTTTGGGCAGAAGCGGTTAATACTTCAGTTTATATAAGGAATCGATCTGTTGTCAAGGGACTAAATAACGAAACTCCATATCAAGTATGGACAGGCCAGAAACCCGATATTAGCCATCTACGTATATTTGGTAGCAAAGTAATGGTTCACATCCCGAAACAGAGACGTTTAAAATGGGACAGAAAGTCTAAACAGCTGATTCTAGTGGGATATGCAGAAAATGTCAAGGGATACAGGGTGTACGATCCTAGTACTAATTCTGTAACAACTAGCAGAGACATTATCATCATGGAGGCTACCAATGATCCAGAAATGGTTCAAATAGGCTACAGCGGAGGAAAATGAGTATGAGGAAGAAAGTTACATCTCAGAGGAAGATGGAGAAGAAGATAGAAAAGATGAGACTTATGTGCCAGATATAGAAGCTTCTTCGGTAAGTGATTCTAGTGAAAGTTTCTTCGATACAACTCCAGATTCAGAGATTACAATTGTAGACTTAAATCAACAACAATCCAAGCCAAAGAGAGTAATGCGTCCACCAGACCGTTATGGATTTAATAATTTGTGTATTGTCGAATGTGAAGACTGCAATGACAAAGAAATAACACTCGCAGAAGCTCTCTATGGACCAGAAAATGAATTCTGGAGGGCAGCGATGAAGGAGGAATTGGACTCTTTTGAAGAAAATGAGGCTTGGGAGCTTGTAGATCATCCTCAGGACAGTTCAGTGATTCAGTGCAAATGGGTATTTAAAAAGAAATATGACAGCGTAAATAATGTTCGTTATCGAGCAAGATTAGTGGCGAAAGGTTTCTCCCAGACACCGGGTGTTGACTTTCATGAGACATTCTCCCCTGTGCTTAGGTATTCAACATTAAGACTGTTATTTGCTTTGGCAGCTAAGTTAAACTTAGATATAAGTCATTTAGATGTAACCACTGCTTTTCTGAATGGTTTTTTAACTGAAACTGTGTACATGAAAAAACCTATTATGTTTGAGTGTAATAATAATAATGGTAATGAAAAAAAGTGTTAAAACTTAAGAGAGCGATATATGGTCTCAAGCAGTCTTCCAGAGCCTGGTATCAAAGAGTCAATGATTATTTAATTCATTTAGGCTATAAAAAGTCAGATTATGAGCCTTGTTTATTTACAAATTTTAAAGATAATGTTAAAATAATAATAGCATTGTTTGTAGACGATTTTTTTGTATTCTCAAATTGTACCAAGGTTACAGAACAGTTAGTTCAGGAATTGAGTAATAAATTTAAAATTAAAAACCTAGGTCAGGTAAAACAGTGTGTAGGTGTAAGGGTTAGAGTAACTGAAAATGAAATAACTCTTGATCAGGAACAGTATGTAGAGAATATGTTAAAAAGATTCAATATGTCACACTGTAAGACTGCAGAAACTCCAATGGAGATAAACTTAATATTAGAGAAATCAGAAAATGTTTGTAATATGTATCCTTATCAGCAACTTATTGGAGGACTAATGTATCTAGCGGTTTTAACTAGACCGGATATAGCATATAGTGTAAGTTATCTCAGTCAATTTAACAATTCATACAACGAGACTCACTGGAAACATGCCAAAAGAGTATTGAGGTATTTAAAAAAACAAAAAATTATGGTCTTGTTTTTACATAAGATAATTTTTATATTGAAGGCTTTGTAGATGCAGATTGGGGTTCAGACTCAGTAGATAGAAAGTCTTATTCCGGCTATTGTTTTAAATTATCAAATACTGTAATATCTTTTGAATGTAGAAAACAAAGAAATGTAGCTTTGTCCAGTACAGAAGCGGAATATATATCTATGTCTGAGGCTAGTAAAGAAGCGATCTATTTAAAGAATTTGTTGGGTGAAATTGTTGGAAAGTCTGATCCTATTGTTTTGTACAATGATTGTCAAAGTGCCCAAAAATTAGTTTTAAATCCTATGTATCATAGAAGATCCAAGCACATAGATATAAGATATCACTTTGTTAGAGAAGCTGTAAGTAATAATTATGTAAAGATTTCTTATTTGCAAACTGCTGAAATGCCAGCTGATATTCTAACTAAAAGTTTGGGTTCTGTGAAACATTTTTATTTCATGAAAAAGTTAGGTATTTTGCCTGTTGTATAAATATAAGTTTTTTTTTTGATTTTGTTGAGCGGAGGTGTTATTATTTTGTAATGGTAACAAAATCATTAGTTCGTAGCGCCACCTGCTGGCAAATATGTACAACTATCTTCATTCGAATAAAACGTTTAATTTAGTCACGTCAATCGTAGTTTCAATCACAAAGGGTTAGGTAATGGTAGTAGAAAATCAGTCATAGAGGTCGCCATGTTCTTTAGAAATTGCATCTATGTAAAAAAACATAGCGGTCAACATCATTATTTTTAACCCCCGACCCAAAAAGAAGGGTATTATAAGTTTGACCTGTAGATTTGTGTATCTATGTGTCTGTCTGTGGATACGTAGCGGCCAAATACGTGAACGGATTTGAATGCGGTTTTGTTTAATCGAAAGCTTGGTTTGTCGAGATGGTTCTTAGCTATGTTTCGTCGAAATAGAAACAGGCATCCCCAAAATTTTATTGGTTATTTGGCGAAAGGTTTTGATACAATATTGATAGTAAAAACCTAAACAGGGGAAATTAGTGTAATCGTAGGTTCATTTAGTACAACATAGAAAAAAGGGAAAAAATTTAAAAAACAGAAAAAAAAATTAAATAAACCCCGATACTAGATGACGTCTAAAAAGGATAATAATATTATTATGTACTTATTGAAGTCGTTACGTCGGGGAACCTTTGTAGGTACGTTGATGAGTGCCTATTTTACAAAATTTTCGGAGCTAATTATTGAGGTCTTTGACTATACGATAATATCAAAATATAGTTATTTCGTTATTGGCCTTGATAAATTTACTTGCATTTTGAATTTTTCCTTTACTTAGCGGTCGGGGGTTTTTTAAATTTTATTTTATTTTTTCTAATACCGTGACTTCTTAAATAGTTTACTACAATGTAATAGGTATATTCAAAATCTTAGCAACCACAGCAACGCGTGGCCGGGTCTGCTAGTATATTATATAAAACTAGGTAAATGCTTGACTACATTTCACTTGATGGAGTGTGGAGATGTAGTCATATAGGTGGTAACGCGCATTAGCCTAGCAACCCATTCGCTCTTCTCTTGAAGACACCCACATCGTATTTGGCCGGCAATTCCGACGCAGGCAAGCAATTCCAGTCCTTCGCTGTACGCACTAAAAAAGACAAAGCATAGCACTTCGTTCGGACAAGTGGAGGGTCCACAACCTAAACATGGATACCTGCCGTGCGTTGGAATATCCGGTGATGGAACGGGAATGGGGAAATTAGGTTGTTTAATTCCTACGCACACTCATCAAAATGTATCCTATAGAATACTGAGAGGCTAGCAATTCTACGCCTGTGTTCAATACTGTGTTCGGCTGTGGAGATTAACTTCATCCAATTCAAGATCGTCTATAAGCCTCTTTGCTCGCTTCTCAATTGAGCCCAAAACCGCAAGATGAGACTTTGCGACACCAGCAAAAACGTGACCACAGTACTCCACACACGACCGGATCTGTGCTTTGTATGTAATACAAGTAGCTGTCCCGGTGTAAAGTACTATCGGACCTTCGAAAGAACGGCAAGCTTTCCTGTAACTGCTCTTGCTCTGGACTCAATGTCCCGACCAAAGTTGAGGTTCAAGGTTCTCTAAGACTAACAACTGAAGCTAGTCACTGTATTCCCCTTGGAATACAGTGACTAGCCTCAGTTGTTGTTGCTCCTACTTTTCAAAAGGTATCCTTATACATTTTGAAAAGTAGGAGCCAAGGGTGAACAAACATCCGTCGACAACTACTCGGAGGGCTCTCTAGCTCAGAAAGTCCGTTACCCAGCCAATCAGACCAGGACATATACCGTACGCTGAAAGCTTGCTTAAGGGGCTCGCATGCCAGACCCTGTCCAATGCCTTCGAGACGTCCAGAGAGACAGCGACCGCTTCTCCGTTCTTCTTGATGACCTCGCCTTAAATGTGTGTATGGTACGCTAGAATGTTCCCAGCAGACCTAATTCGGTGAAACCCGTAGTGTCGGTCACTGAGGAGATCGTTACCTTCTAGGTACGATAGACGCCCAAGTTCAATAAACGCTCCATAATCTTTCGGAGTATGGAGGTGATTGAAATAGGTTTGCAGTTGTCAGGATCGGCAAGGCTACCCTTTTTGGGCACGGGTTGCACTTTGGCAAGCTTCCACGATTTCGGCACTATTCCAATCTTGAAAGAGAGGCGATACAGACATGTCAAACCACTGGCTTTATTCACATCTAAACGACACAATGCTCTTCTTACCTCTTTGTTCGTTGTTTAGGCTTTGCGGTTTTTAGGTATGGGAATTCCGCAGTGAGAAAGATGTGCTGGAGAAGCATTGCCAGTTTCTAGATGCGATTTCTCAGCAAACAGAGAAGTAAATACATTCGCCTTCTCAGTTGCTGTGTGGGCCAGGGATCCATCCGGATTCAGCAGAGCAGGCAGTGAGGGTTGGCAGAAGTTCGACTCGATCGCTTTGGCAAGAGACCAGAAAGCTCGACTGAGATTAAGAGCTTTTCGCCATTCTTAGCGATTCGATAGAAACGAACCTTCCGCAACGCCTTCTTTAGGACTTGGCAGCTTGGTTAAAAGCTCTCTTCTTTAAGCTTACATCCGGAGTTTTGCGGCTTTGAGCATCAGCCCAAATGAGGTATGTCGAATGTTGTCCGGATCAGTTGTCAGCTACGTTTAGTACCCTCGTTGTTTGCCTCACCAGGTAAAAGAAGTCCAAGGATCCAGTCCTGATGACAGGCATTAAAGTCCCATATAAAGTCAAGCTACGCTGAAGGGTGATTTAGACCAATATCAGCAGCCTCACTGAGATACTCAAATAATCGAGTTGTCTCCTGGTCATCGCTGTGCGAACGGTAGACGCATTAATACAGGACGTTCCGTACACACAGATTCCGGCCCGTGAGCGAAAGTTGTGCTCTAACGAGTAACCGGTATAATCTAGGTGCGCAGCGCTCAAAGGACATATCTGCATCCCCGTGAAAAAGAACAAGAGCGGCTGCTCTGTCTCAAGTTGGTGGTGGACAGGTAAGAGATTAGAGTGCAAGCTCCTGATATTAGTAAGGTTCACTTTAAGTGAGGAGGAGCGCAACCACTGTAAATATTTGTTCTTTTTGTTGTACTTTTTCATCAAAAAAAAAATAAAAAAAATATAGGATGGGAAATAGCAGTTGAACGAGGCGGTACGTATCGAACCCGACGTTGAAATTGGTGATGTCAAGCCACTGGGAGCCCCCCCAGTCTGGAGACTGCGGAGACGCCTGAACCCCCAGAGATCGCCATCGGGCCTACAAATCTGGTCGCCAACCATCACCATGAAGCCACCCTGGGATTTAACACAGCTGGCGGGGCAGTCTTTCGTGGGTGGCTGACCCACTAATTGGGTCCCCAACTATCTGCGGGCGGCCAGCGGAAAGCTTCGGATCCCGCTACCCTCCTCGACTAGAAAACCGACAGAACAAACACCAAGTCGACGCCAAACCGGTTCGCCAACACCACGAAGCTGTTCAGACCCATTTGCCATATACGGCTTTATCGAGCAACGTGTCGAAACACGACTTGGTCTAGATGGACTAGCTTGGTCTAGACTAGGACTAGATGGGTGGTAACCCTACCGGCGACTCGATGTTATGGTCTACGGTCGGAAAAAAAAAAAATTATTAACATAAACCATCTGGACTTTTTGATTTAGATAAGAGGCAACACACGCCATAGTTATGTTTGCATAGTAATGTTTGATGGTCTTAAATAAATGTTTCAGATAAAGCACTAAAAACTCTGGTTGCATTCTGTGACTGAAAATCAAAATCAAAAATCTTTACTATAAATAAGTTTTATACAAAACATTTTTTTATTGTCAAAGCTACCACCAGCTCGGAAAAATAATTCCCATAGACCTGAGAAGAACCGGCTACAGAAACTCAGCGGAATAGTCATGTTTTTTAAGTAAATTCTAAATTACATAAATATATTACAATACTAAGTAATTCATATTAAAGTAGCCTGGCAGTATCGCTTTATACCGACGGTACATTATCCTCTAAGTACATTGTAGTATTCTTTTGCACACAAACGTTCCTTAGTATATTCTCTTAAATTTGTTAAACGGTAATACTTGAATGTTTGCTGAGACTTTGTTGTAAAATTGATGAAAGATTTACTCACTTTTTATATTGAGTAACAGGTAGCGCGAACTTGTGTTTGTTCCTCGTTTTTATAGTGTTTATATCACTGTGCTTAATATTAATAACATTGGCAGTATTTTTATGTACATATTTAAGATTTTCAAAACTGACCAGATTGTTAATTGCGCGGTTAATTTTTTTTTTTTTTTTTTATCGTTGGAAAAATGCGTTTCCGCATCGTCACCCAAGCCAGGAAGGCGATGGCCGGGTGGTATGTGCGGCACCCGGCGACTGCCTAAGGCACCCCACTAAAAAACCAACGGCTGCCCACGACGCTGCCATGGGACGTCACGGGATCGCTTTCGCACTCACCGTGACGCCCCGGCGTAACTCCTCCGTGTAAGGGTACCCCGGGCAAACAGTGTACCCTTACCTCATAGACCTAGTGCAATGGCGAGAGAGGTCGCCCCCCCCTCTCACCTAGGCCTACGGCTGGGAAGGAACGGGCTGAAACCTTCTCCTTCGCAGCCTCTCCCGCTGAAGCTCGATGTGACTATGTTGCCATAGCCACAGCCGGCTCCGTGCTGGGCTCGAGCCTTGCACACTCGGCTCCCCAATAGGTGGGTCGCTGAAAGGCCTCGGTCCGCACAGACCGCGCACCGCAACATTCCGGTGCAAGTGGCTCGGGTATGCCCCTCACCACCGCACCGGAAACAGGCGGCACTGCGGTCAACCGCGGACGGGCAAGCCGCACGCACGTGCCCAGGTGCCAGGCACCTGAAGCAGCGCAGCGGCTGCGCCTCCAGCTACTCCACCCTGGCTGAGCTCCAGCCCACCAGGACTCTTTCGACGTCGACGAGCGATCTCGCCGCATCAATGGGGAGTCGGGCAAAGGCAACGCCCATGTCCCCATAACCACCCCGACAGATCTCCCCCACGAAGAGGGCCTCGTCAGGGCAGTTCGTGATGCGGCAAATCGCATCGACCACATCGTCATGTGTCACAGAGTCGTCCAGGCCTTTTAGCCTTACGGCCACCCGCCGAACCGGCCGGACGACATCTGCTACACCCGCTAAAACTGGACGGATCTTCTCCGCCAGTTTTGACGCCTGCTCTGGAGTGCCCTTGGGCAACTCCAGAAGTCTGGCACCCGCCGCTGACCGGCGAATCTTAAGCCCATCTCTGAGGCCGATGTCGCCGAGATTGACCATCTCGGCGGCACGCCTCAGAACATGGGCATAAGTCACCCCCGCAGCTGCCGCCTCGTCCTGCAGCTTGATTAAGACTGCAGGAGAACGAGGTTTGGGCAGTTTCGGAGGACCCGATTTCGACACGTCCACCTTCGATTTCACCGAAGTGGACTTCTGCCCCTTGGAACTGGCCCTAAGAACAACAGGCTTTTGGGGAGGGCTCTTCTTTTTCCCCTTGCCTTTACCACCCCTACGGACAACCGTGGTCCAGGCCTCGGTTGTGCCGGGGGCCTTCGAGGACGACGTCTGCAGTATCGGGGATTGACACCCCTGCAGATTGTCCTCTTCAGGAGCCAAACTCGACTCCTTCCTCCTCCTGTCCGCCGCGAGCGGCGGCCGATGGATCCGCGCCGGGAGGAGACGCTCCTCTAGTCCTTCAAAGCGGGAGTTAATTAAAACTCCCACCGAGGACAATACAGAGCGCCTCAACTCCTCGATCACGCCTTGATCCACCGGCTTTGATCCCCCTGGAGAGACGGCGGGCCCGGAGGAACCCACGGAAGCACGAAGCTCCGCGAACTCCTTTCGGACCTTCAGAATCTCCTTCCTGAGGAAGGACACCTCACGGCTGAGACGGGCGTTATCCGCCCGTATCCGCCGTGACTCCTCAGGTTCCCCACGCGACGCTAGGACGTCAACTACGTCCAAGAGGCTGTTTGATGCCTCTTTAAGAGCCTTCACCATGGTGCCCTTCAGGTGGCCGCTCTTTTTGCAGACCTCGTGGATCGAGGCTGCACTCCTCATCGCTACGACGCGCAACTGCTGCGCATCTAGAGAAGAAGAAGGCTCCATCATGGGAAGCGCCTCCAAAGACAGTACGTCGTCTTCGGAAACCGGCGCACTCCCAGTCGGAGCCTTCTTCTTCCCGCGGAGGGCCCGAGCGCTCAGTGCGCGCTCAAACTCGGCCTCCTCCGCCTCCTCCTCCATGGCCCGCAACTCGGCCCTGGCCTGGGCGAGCCCACTTCCTCGTCCTTTGGGCGCACCACGTCCACGCCGAGCGGTGCTGCACTTAGCCACTGCAGCACCGTACTCGGGATCGGACTCTGATGCAACCTCGGGGGAACTTCGGATGACCCCATAGGTCCGCTTCCGTCCAGCGGACGGCTGTGGTTCTGACAGATCGTCTGAATCTGTCAGAACCACAACCGGACTCTCATCACCACGCCTCACACTATTTTTGTTTATCCTGGTCGGTGTGGTGTCGACCAGGGCAGGGACTCCTGCACGCGAGCGGTTTTTGCCCCCCCCAGAGTACGAGGGGAAGACGGCATCAGCGGCCGTGCGGGATTCAGCACCCGCCTGGGGACTTATTTTAAAATCGCTCATTTTTCATTCTTGTTGGGCGCCCTCGTCCTTACACGGTCCTTCGGCAGACGCCGCACCTCCGGACCGACACGAAACAAAGAAAAGAAAAGACGAAGAACACGACGAAGAAGAAAAGACAAAAACAACGACGACACAACACAAAAATAGGGTGATTTTTTATAGAGGTTTTCTTCCTCGCAGCCAGACGATCAGAGCAAGCTCCGTCAATCCAGCCCTCGTTCCCGCTCAGTGCGGGCTTCCGAGATCTTGTGGCCGTGCAATGCTCGCTCCGAAAAGCAAGCAGCCACATTTGCTAGTAGCTGTCCGCGCCGGCCGAAGCCGGTGCCCCCCATATCTGGGGGGACCTCCCCTATCCGCAACCCGGGGGACGCGCCAGATGGCGGCACTAGCAACCGCGCACTGGATCCTATCAATACCCTACAGTAATTTTTATTTTTTTATTTTATTTATATCTTTTCCACTTAGAATCATAATCAGTGATCACTTGTGTACGTCAACATGGAAGTGTCAGGAGGGCCTATTACGATACTAGATTTATCGTAATAAGCCAATCTGAAAAAGCACTTTCCATCTTAATGTTAAAGCTATGAGGGTTCCAAACGCGTCCTGGTCTGAGAAGAACCACACAACAAACTCAGCCGGATATATTTTTTGTTATTGTGATCACTGTTTCACAAACGTCAAACTTAAATGCAAATTTGGAACAACTAGAACCGTCGCAATCAATCGGAAAAGAAGCCTAATGATTTCAGGCAACGAAAATTAAATAATAATAACAGAAAAAATATATATATATAAATCTTCGGCCTGCCACA
The DNA here is from genome assembly GCA_959347405.1 of Napeogenes sylphis. NCBI lineage: Eukaryota > Metazoa > Arthropoda > Insecta > Lepidoptera > Nymphalidae > Napeogenes > Napeogenes sylphis. The sequence continues at coordinate 33,725,947 of OY365784.1, forward strand.
CAACCAGTCACCGCAAGCAGCACCCGTTCACGAGCATAACACAAGAGCCAGCCATCACCCCCTTCGCACATATTTGAGGGAGGGAGGCAACCCGACTCCCGATGCTACCGCAAGTAGTGACTTCTAAGGAATCGGTGTGATGCAGAAGGTCGATAAAGCAAAATTAATTTACAACAAAAAACAAATTGCGGAGATTACTAGCTATTCGCAATACAATACAGATTCATTCCCAGGCCATACCGTCGTCGATGTAATCCTTTACACTATAGTAGGATTTTTTTATTAAATTATTTTTAACATACAATTTAAATTTATTTAATGAGAGGCTTAAGGCTTCATTTGGGAGCTTATTATAAAAACGTATACAATTACCCTTAAAGGATTTACCTATTTTATGGAGCCTAGTGCCGGGCATAGCGAGTTTATTTTTATTTCTTGTATAAATTTTATGTAAATCACAATTTTTCTTGAACTTTGAAATATTTTTATGAACGTAAATTAAATTTTCATAAATATATTGATTGTAAACAGTCATAATTTTAAATTCTTTAAATTTATTTCTTAAAGAGTCTCTTGGTCTCATATTATATATTGCGCGAACAGCCCTCTTCTGTAATGTGAATATGGTATCAATGTCAGTCGCATTGCCCCATAAGAGTATACCGTATGACATTAAGCTATGAAAGTAACTAAAGTAAACTAATCGAGCAGTTTCCATATTTGTTGAACGACGTATTTTTTTAACCGCGTATGCAGCAGAACTTAGTCTGCTTGACAAATCAAATATATGAGGACCCCATTGCAATTTTTCATCTAAAGTAATGCCCAAGAAAGTAGTAGATTTGACCAAGTCCAAATCCTCATTATTTAATTGTACATTGGTTCTAACATTTTTAACATTTGGTAAACTAAATTTGACACATTTTGTCTTTTTTTTATTAAGCAACAAATTATTGGCGTTAAACCAATGTACAACATCTGAGAGAGCATTGTTTACATCGTCAATAACAGATTGCCGTCTATTAACTTTAAAAGTAAGAGAAGTATCATCAGCAAACAACACTATCCCATGTTTTTCCCTCACTAGATGAGGTAAGTCATTTATGTAAATGAGGAACAGGAAAGGCCCTAAGATAGAGCCCTGTGGCACACCTATTTTTACCAAAGAACCAGGGGAACGTTTTCCATTTACATCAACTTTTTGAATTCTATCATTAAGATATGAACTAATTAAATCTAGGGACTTATTTTTAACTCCATAATGTTCTAACTTTTTCACAAGGATTTCATGTTGAACGCAGTCAAACGCCTTAGATAGATCACAGAAAATGCCAAGTGCATCCTGTGATCCTTCCCAGGCTTCAAATATGTTTAGTAATAGCTCTACACCAGCATCTGTTGTAGAGCGACCGGCAGTGAAACCAAACTGGTTTTTGTGTAAGAGATTGTTTTTACTGAAATATGCCACAAGTTGATTAAGAATTATTTTCTCAAAAATCTTACTAAAAGTGGGTAAGACTGAAATAGGTCTATAGTTACTAGGATCTAATGAACAGCCGGATTTGAATAATGGAGTTATTTTACTTTGTTTCATTAGATCAGGAAATATACCATATTCTAAACAATTATTAAATATTAATGCTAAGTCTGGCGCTACAATGTCAATTATGGACTTAACTATGTCAACAGAAAACCCCCAAAGATCACTAGTCTTTTTAACGCTAATTGATCTAAATACTTTGATTACTTCCTGAGCATTAACTTTTTCAAACTTAAAACTACTAACACATTGATCTACATTCTCTCTAAGTAAAACCATAGCTGCAGCGGTAGAAGAATTTAAAGATAACGTTGTAGTCACTGGAATATTAGTAAAAAAGGTTTCAAAAGCAGTAGCAACCTCGAGGTCAGACGTGACATATTTATTATCTATATTTAATTTATAGTCGATCCTCTGGGATTTAGCTCTTCCAGTTTCCTCATTAATTATTTTCCAAGTTGTTTTTATTTTATTAATGCTATTTCCTATTTTATTTTGAATATGTTGATTTTTTGCTATTTTACATTGTTTTTTAAAAGATTTGGAAAATAATTTTACCTTATCCCTAAACTCATTACTAGTATTAAACATCAATTCCGCATACATATTATATAATTTTTCTCTATTTTTGTGTAACTCAGCAGATGCCCAATTACTAAACACTAATTTATCATTAACAACCACTGTTTTAGGAGTAAATATAGAGTTAAATAATTTAGTGAAAGTACTAAAAAAGTCATTATACATAATATTGGGGTTTGAATTTTTCATCAAAGGCAAATAGCGTACTAACCCATTTTTAATTTGTTCGATACGTTCTACAGTCACTGGTATAAAACTTATTTTCTGTTTTGATTTTTCTTTCTTGCTACAACTGAATTTAATAAATTGGCCATAGTGGTCAGAATCTAATGTATTGAATAAACATTTAAAATTTGGAATAACACTTGTAAAAATGTTATCAATACAAGTGGCACTAGTGGTTGTGACTCTAGTAGGCTCCATAAACATGTGTAAAAGATTATAAGATTTGAACAAATTTAAAAACTTTATACTTATTGAATTTTGTTCAAGAATATTAATATTGAAGTCTCCACAAATAATTACCTTTTTTTTGTGATAGTTTATACAATACCTCATCCATAATCTTTTCAAAATGTTCAAAGTTAGATGACGGTGGCCTAAGATACCATAAGACATTATACTATGAAAATAACTATAATACACTAACTTATCAGTAATCTCTTCAGTTAGGGATTTAATTTTTTTAACAGCGTACGCGGCCGAGCTAAGTTTACTAGCCAATACAGCTATATGAGGGCCCCATTGAAGCTTAGCATCAACAGTGATTCCCAGAAAACTGTGGATTTCACCACTTCCATTGATTCCTCATTTAAAAGTACATTCATTTGTACCTGTTTAATATTAGAAGTTGAAGAATCTAAAAATTTTAGTCTTATTAAAATTAAGCAACAGATTGTTAACACTAAACCAATGCACTATCAAAGAGAGGGCCTTGTCGTCGTCGTCTTACATTACCTGATGCCGTTTTACTTTAAATATTATAGAAGTATCAACAAACAATACTCATTATGTTTGTCTACAACAGTAATCAGGTTATTTATATAAACAAGGAAGAGAAATGGGTCATTTCGTCCGTCGCATTTCTATATATATATATTTCTATAAAATTTCCTAAAATTTAACCTCCATATCAAACGGAGCCCCAGACGTCTTTTTCCTTTCAATTCTATTAGACAAGTAAGAAATCAACAGAGATGAGACATTTTGAAAATAATAGTATTTGAAATGCAAAATACAAAATACAAAATACCTATTTACATTTTGTATTTAAATAGTTTTTATAGAAATGTATTTTCTATTTTATTTAAAATACTTTTAGGATTTATTTTGTATTTTCAAAATGCAAAATGCTTAGGTATGGTGAAAGTGAGAGTAATAATGTGTCAGCTGGTAAATCTGTGACAAGTCCATGCGCTACAAGATGGAATTCATATTATAATTGTATTATGGATCTGCTAAAAGTGTAGGAAACTTTAGATTGTCAGTTTTTAAAGAAATGGGGAATTGCAGTTTTTAATTGAATACACTAACTGTACAAAACCCATAGCAGAAGGTATAAGAAGCTTAGGGGGAGACAAAGAAACATATTATGGATGTCTGCTACCTGTCTGTTATAGTGCAAATATGAACACCACCATCGACCTGCAGGGCTATTCGCTAACTTTGACTTTTCTAATGACCATCAGCTGTGACGTCATGGCAGTTTGTTACTATAGTTACATTATAGGAAATTAGTTGTTTGACAACCATTATGTCCGCACTTACTGATAGTGATTTTCATTTTAACTGTCAAAAAAGATACGCAATAGCCCTGCTGGAATCTTTGCAATATTTGAAGGATGATGATGTCTGCCTACAATCATTAAATAAATATCCTACTGTAAAAATGGTATTCTTGAAGTATAATACCTGCCTGCCCAGCTCTGCGCCGGTAGAAAGGCTGTTTTCTTATGGGGGTATGATTTTGAGACCGCACAGAAGAAAGATGAGTGACAATGTCTTTGACCAAATTGTTATGTTAAAATCCGTTAAGAACATTTAATTGTTGTTAAAATAACACTGATAAAAAATTAATAAGTTTTAAAACAAAAGGTATTTTATTTTAATAAAGTATTTTGCAAATACGTATTTTATATTTTGCATTTAAAATATAAACTGAAAAACTATTTTGTATTTTGCATTTGAAATAACAAAAAAAGATAGGCATTTACATTTTGTATTTTAATACATTTCATAATATATTTTGCACATCTCTGGAAATCAAGAGTTTGAGATCAATGTTCTCAATACCATAGTGATACGATTTCCTGACCAATGTTTCATGATGATCACAATCGAAAGCCCTACAATATCTTTACGTTCCTTAATTTTTAAATAATTGTTGACAAGAACTAAAGAGCCATCGCGTATAGCATTCACCTTGCAAAACGAACTAGCCACCTGGTGATTCTCAAAGTTAAACAATATTTCATGGTTTTTAAGGCAATGTCTGTAACACATTTTATATTAATTTTATTACTTTTCATAAAGAACTCAATATCACGTGGCACAAGAGACAACCTAGTTAGAGCCTGTTTAAAGAGTTCTGTACTATGGCGCTATATTTTCCATTTTCTTCCTACTAATATTATAAAGGCGAAAGATTATGAACATGGATGGAGGTTTTTTGTTTCACGAAAAACTACTAAATATATTTTGATGAAACTTAGCAATGTTATAGTTTATGTACCAGAATTACACATAGACTATACAAGTACTAACTTTTGAACATGGTTTTGTCTCTAACCTAACATAGATCGTATCGCGATCACCTAATTGCCACTGGTGCTCCTGTTTTTAATCGTTTGATTCATTAAATTTTATAAAAGCTTTTGTGAAAATCGTATGAGGTATTGTTAGATGCTTCTCGATAGTGCAAGTAAAGATACATAAAGAAAAAGAAAACGGCGGATTATAGACGCCATATTGTGTAGTATAACAATTATTTTTACTACCCAAAACCCATGGAGGAGCCTATTAAAATGAAGGGCTCAAAATATAAATAAAAATAAATTTTTAATTCTTCAACATTTAATCTCAACTGCGTAGATCAGATAAATTAATAACTATTCAGCAATAAGCACCTATTTAATAGACAAACATTTTTTACTGTAAGGTCTAAAAATAAATTTGCGGGAATCAAACATATTTTTATTTTTTTTACAATTAAGGTTTCAAGTTAAAACCTATTGGCATTGCTCGAAGCGATTTCGGCATTTGACTACGCAATAGCTAATACATTCTTTGAGAAGAAGGACGAACACCTAATCACCTATAAAAGTGGAAACCATGCGACCCAAATAGATTTTTTTCTTCTCAAATGACAAAAGTTAAACACTCTGAAAAATTGCAAAATTATTCTGGAGAAGATGTAACATCGCATCACCGGCTCCTAGTTTCCACCATCAAAGGAACAGTCCAAGTAGATAAATACAAAAAAAATCTCCCAGCCAAAATAATATGGCATTTGATGGAAGTTAAAGAGCTTCAGAATCTTTAACGAAACAAGTAGTAGATAAGATGTTAGACATGAAAGGTATGGAGGTGCAAAAGGTACTTAAGTTGAAGAAGAATGCTTTTAAAGAGTGGCAGTGTATAGATGATAGAGATAAAGAACGGAAGGAGAGTGCAAAAACAACATACACGGTGCATAATAAGGAAGCAAAACGGATTATTGCAGCTGCTAGGGCGAAGGTGCAGGATAAACTGTACCATATACTGCAAAGCCCGCAAGGACAAAATAATTTGTTTAAAAATTTAATTAAAAATTTTAAAACCTCCGATACAAAAACACCTCTAAAGAAAATAGAAATAATATTATTATGTACTTATTGAAGTCATTGCGTCGGGGGACCATGGTACGAAGTTAAGCATTGAGGACTTAGACTATACGATTGGATGTCGTAATTTCTTTATTTGCATTTAGTTTACAAACTTACTTGCATTTTAATTTCTTAATTTATTAAACGGCCCCCCGACGCAACGAATTCAATAAGTACATAATAATATTATTTTTATTCTTTTTAGAGGTCTTTTTGAATCGGGGTTTTTTTAATTTTTATTTTTTTTTCTGCTTTTTAAAGTTATGTTACTGGTTTCTGAATTGTACTAAATAACCCTACAGACACACAAAATTTACAATTCTTTATGCATTTCTATTAGTCTATCCTAATATTATAAAGAGGAAAGATTTGTTTGTTTGTTTGAATTGAATAGTCTCCGAAACTATGCGATTCTTAAAAAAACCTTTTAGCATTAGGATCCTACATTATGATATAGAAAGGTTATATTTAATACGGGAAATATATTTTTTATATTTAATAAAATAAGGATCCACGTGAAAGTTTCGACAATGTAATTAATTATAAATGTATTAAGTAACATGATTCAAGACTTTTTCATATGGGTAGGTAGATACTAGATACCTATCTAGGTTTCATATATACCAATATTAATAAATATAAACATTTAGAGTTAAAATGATTTACAATCATTAAAGTCCTTACATATATTATTTTGCACGCATTCTATATAAATAGAATAATCAATATCCATTTTATTATTGGCTCTTTCCTTTAAGAGTTCATATTCAAATCTATCCCAATCATTGTTGAAGATTTTCGCTTTTTGCCTAGACTATTCTTTTTCCTTTAAGAGTTTAATCAACGAAGTACTGAACCACACTGGGTATTTTTTTTTATAATTTTATTGAAATGGGACAAACTCTTTAATAACGTGTTTCATAATTTCATAAAACTTACGGACTTGTTCGTCCACTGTAACACAGTTTGCAAATTCCACTTCCCAATTAATTTGGACTAAATGACAATTATTTTTTTTGTAATCAGCCTTAAAGAATTTGAATCTTGCATTCGGCTTTGGAATCAATATTTTTGAAGACCCAGTTGCAATTTTTACAAGCAAAGGAGGATGATGTTTATCAACCACAGATATAATTTCTTCTGATTTGGAAACTGAAATCAATTCAGAAGAGTTAGACAAAACTAAATCAAGCATTTTAGTAAAGCCGTTAAGTATATGATTACACTATATAAGACTGCTAAACGACAGGAAATCAATAAATACATTTTCAATATGGTTGTTATAATTGCCCGGAATGTTATGCATATTTATATGATTTAGTGTCCAAGCAATTTTACTCGTCTTAAAGTCACCTATACTTTATGTATATTAATTAAGTGCAATTATCTCATTTTGTATTTAAAAATACCATTTTACTATAGTGCTATTGTTTGTACTTTGTCTTCGTGCTTAATTTCATAAGAACAAAGAAATATACTGAGCTGTCAACCAACGGATGTCGAATTCAAATTTCTTCAATCCCGGGGAGTATTTTATTTTACTTTTAATATAATTACACTTACATTAAACTAACAACTACTCATTTTATAGTGAGTTACGTCCATCCACAGACTCTGGCACCGTTATTGACTCTCTTTACTTGACTAGTTGGAAGTAAAGTTGAAGACAAAAACATTGGCCTCATACAAAACTATTACTTTCACTTTACCTTACTTATATACATAAAACAAGCATTTTGAAACTCCCATTTGTATCTAAAAGGTAATTTGTACCCAGGTTCAACAATGGAAAGAATAATTGCAACTCGCAAGGCCTCTGCAAAGGATTTGGAGCAAAAGTTAAAACTGGCTTTAGATGAATTAAAATCTTCTAAAGATTTATGCAACAAGCTACTGCAGGAACGAGAGGACAGTGAAGAGGAAATTAAAGATATTGTAATAAAAAACACTAATCTTAAAGGTAAGCTCGCTGAACTACATACCAATTATTTGGATATTGTGGCTCAGCGAGATCAGTTAAGAAATATAGTGACTGCATTTGACCAGTGCAGCAATGAGCATGAGAGGGCATTAGATCGCATATCAGAGCTTGAGTCTGATTTGGTGCAGGCTAGGATAACTATTTCAGACCTAGAAACCTGCAAATTAAATGTAGAAAGTCAGCATACTCATAGCTTATATGAGGAGCTGGTTGAATGCAACTCACAACCTACTCAATCAAATTTCATAAATGTAAATTCTACTATAATTGATCTAACAAAAGATGAGTCAAGTATTGTGCACCCCATATACTTTTCAAGTCATAAAAAATTAAAAAAGTATATGAAGGTTAAGAAATTAATTAAAAAATGTAATAATCTCATCAAAAACAAGTTTCCTGCAAAGAAAATAAAGAATTTACAAATTGAACGCTCCACATTAATTAAAAAAGTAAGTGTTTATAATAAGAAAATGATTGAGAGTAGGTCACTGTATGAGCGAGACACCCAAAACTTGCATGAGGAAATCTCTCAATTAACTTCTGCATTGCATTCAATAAGTAAAAAATATGAATCTTCTCAGAATCAAATTAAGGAACATATTGAAGCTACAGGTAATTTAGTTGACCTATGTAGTTATAACTTAGAGCGGTTTGAGTCATTAACTAATAATTATGTTAACTGTAATTGTTTAAGTGCAAAATTAAATGTTGTTTCTAAACTAAACTCTGAGGTGTTGGGTGATTCGGCTATACATACTAAAAGTAGTAATAAAAACATAAATATAATGAATAAAAATCAAATTAATAATAGGTCCTCTGTTGTGCACAACCATAATTACTTTGTTTTTTCTGACCAATTAGGTCAGGGCTTTGGGTCTCTTTTAAGTAGGGAATTAAATAATGTACATAATATATGCTCACCTGGTGCTAGTTACCAGCACAATATAGATAAAATAATTAATTTTGACTCAAAGTTGACTGAAAACAGTACTATTGTACTATTACATGGAGATGGTTTGTCGATTAAGAAAATTGAAATAATTAGTAATATTGAAAAATTATTGAAATTACATAATAAGAATAATTGTAAAATTGTAATTTGTGCATTTCCATATTCATCTTCTTATTCAGACAAACAAAATAAATATATATATAATTTAAATTTGACATTATATAATTTGACATACCGTCATAGTGATGCATTCTTTTACTTTGATGTAAATAAATTTATTTATAATAGGTTTAGGATGACAAAAGGTACAATGTATCTGCCTTTATATTATAAAAAACAAATTGCTACTTTAGTAGCATTTAATTTAAAAAACTTCGTTATAACAGATATAACGAAAAATAAATGTACTTTAAATAATATATTACTAACAGAACATAAGCGTTCCACTTTAAACTAATGGATAAGACAAAGCCTAAGTTGTTAAATATTGTCCATCAAAATATACAAGGCTTAGGTGGCAAGGAATTGGAAGTGGAACTCTTTGTTCAAAAATATGACATAAGTTTATTGTGCATTACAGAGCACTGGTTATCTAAGAAAAACAATATTATAAATGTAGAAAATTATAAATTGTCAAGTTCGTTCTGTAGAGAGAAAGCTATTCGCGGTGGCTCACTTATCTTAGCTCGTAACGATGTAGTGTTAAAGTCTCGATCAGATATAGTGGCGCTCTCTGTCGAGCGAATTATTGAACTATCCTGCATTGAGCTCAATGAACATATTATTTTGTGCGTGTACCGACCCCCCTCTAGTGACTTTGATGAATTTGAAAACAAAATGGAGGATATTTTAACTAAGCTTTGTCATAAAAACAAGTCCGTGATTGTTTGCGGTGATTTCAATGTAGATATATTACAAGAAAATTCGTCTAGTGTACGTTTATTAAATTTGTTTAAATCTTTTAACTTACTGAACTCCTTTTTTGAACCTACTCGTATTACTAGTATTTCCGCGACTTGTATTGATAATGTGTTCTGTCGCTGTAACATTTATGAAGAAACAGTAATGACAAATTTAAGTTCAGACCACTGTGGTCTAAAATTTTCTCTATTAATTAATCACGAAAGTGAAAAGCCCCAAAAGTTTACTTGTAGACCAATTACAAAAAACCGGGTCCTAACATTTAAGAATACTGTTCAGCAAAAAGTAGGTAAAGTAGACATGAGCGATGATAATCCAAATAATATATATAATAACATTTTCGGTTTTTTGTTACAAGAATTTAATAATGTTTTCAAGCCAAAAACTATGACTAAATACCTAAAACTTAAATTTAGTGATTGGGCTACCGTGGGAATATATAAAAGTAGAGATAAGTTATATGATTTATATAGTGAGAGGCAATGGAATCAAGATCCGGTATTCTTGAATAAAGTTAGGATTTTTTCTAAAATATTTAAGACCGTTTGCATACAAGCTAAGTCGATTTACATAAGAAATAAAATCTTAAACTCAGAAAATAAAATAAAGGCAACTTGGGATCTTTTATCTAGTGTTTCTGGGAAATATAGGGCTGCTAATGGACCTATTAAGTTAAAAATTGATAATATTGAAATAAATTCAAATTCAACTATGGCGGCTATTTTTGAGACTTTTTTTAACGAAATTCCTTTAACACTCACGGGTAATTTAAATTCTTCACCACGTGATGCAATCGTCGAATTGACGAATAACGTAAGAGTCAGTAATAAATGTTTTGTTTTTAAACCTGTTACATCATATGAAATTGTTAAAACTTTTAGAAATCTAAATATGAAAAAAACCGGTGATCTTTGGGGTATGTCAGTAAAATTACTAATAAGTATTATAAATGATATTGCTCCACAATTATCCTTAATTTTTAACAAATGTATTGAAACCGGTACTTTCCCAGACTTAATGAAAAATAGTAAAGTAGTTCCTTTGTTCAAAAGTGGCGATAGACTAATTCCCGGAAATTATAGACCTATCTCTATTTTACCCACTTTAAGTAAAATTTTCGAAAAAATTATACTAAACCAAATGTCAGAATTTGTTTATAGCAATGAAATCATGCATAGTGAACAATATGGTTTCACCAAAGGCAAATCAACAACTGATGCGGGTGCCGCGCTTCTTAAGCACATTTACGACGCATGGGAAAAGTCACAGAATGCAATCGGAGTGTTTTGTGATTTATCTAAAGCCTTTGATTGCGTGGACCATCAAACATTACTTTGCAAACTTAATCACTATGGCGTGCGTAATGCTGCGCTTGATCTTATTGCCTCTTACTTGAATCAAAGAGTTCAGACGGTTGATGTAAATAATTGTAAATCGGTTGGATCTCACCTAAAAATGGGTGTTCCACAAGGATCTATTCTAGGCCCTTTCTTATTTTTACTCTATATTAATGATTTGCCCTTTCACGTAAAAGGACTATGTGACATTGTACTTTTTGCTGATGATACCTCACTTATTTTTAAAGTTGATCGTAATAAACCTAATTTTGACAAAGTTAACTGTGCTCTGTCACGTGTTCTTCATTGGTTTGAAATTAATAATTTGGTATTAAATACTAAGAAAACTAAATGCATGGAATTTACACTTCCTAATGTAAAAAGTCGGGATTGTAGTTTATTCCTTAACAATGAAGTGTTAGAACTGACTGACTCGACAACTTTCTTAGGTATAACTTTAGATAAAAAGCTCCAGTGGAACCCCCATCTCTCGACACTCGCAAGCAAACTTAGCTCAGCCGTCTTTGCAATTAAAAAAGTAAGACAATTAACAGACGCTAATACGGCTCGACTCGTTTATTTTAGTTATTTTCACAGTATATTGTCTTACGGTATCTTACTATGGGGCAGCGCTGCCGAAATTAATTCTATATTTATTTTACAAAAACGAGCTATACGGGCTATTTGTAACTTAAAAGCTAGAGACTCCCTAAGAGAAGTTTTTAAAGAAATCGGTATTCTTACGGTCGCTTCTCAATACATTTTTAATAACTTACTATAATATATACGCCAAAATTTAAATGACTATAAAAAAAACAGCGACAGACATACTATCAATACAAGAAATAAAAATAGGCTTGTAACGCCTAAATTTAGACTTCAAAAAGTTAAGAAATCCTTCATGGGCTTGAGTATACGCATATATAATAAGGTTCCACAAGATATCTTAGATCTTCCTTTTCTTGGTTTCAAATCTAAAATTAAAAGTATATTATTAAATAAATCTTACTATAACATTCAAGAGTTTTTGGTTGATCGAAATGTGTGGAACTTGGGTCATTGTATCATAAATCTTGGGTCATAAATCTGTATTGTATTGCGAATAGCTAGTAATCTCCGCAATTTGTTTTTTGTTGTAAATTAATTTTTGCTTTATCGACCTTCTGCATCACACCGATTCCTTAGAAGTCACTACTTGCGGTAGCATCGGGAGTCGGGTTGCCTCCCTCCCTCAAATATGTGCGAAGGGGGTGATGGCTGGCTCTTGTGTTATGCTCGTGAACGGGTGCTGCTTGCGGTGACTGGTTGTGTGGCAGGCCGAAGATTTGTGTGTATATATGTATATATATCTATATATATATATATTTACTGTTATTATTATTTAATTTTCGTTGCCTGAAATCATTGGGCTTCTTTTCCGATTGATTGCGACGGTTCTAGTTGTTCCAAAATTCCATTTAAGTTTATAAAATAAATAAAATTGACTCATTTGCAGGGTTGATGTTATAATTTATAAGTCAAACATTGTTAAATTTTATTTAAAAAGAGCAACTGTTGAGTTTCTGGCCAGCTCTTCTCAGCAGAACAGCATTCCGAGCTGGTGGTAGCTTACTCACAGACTGACTATACTGACCAATTTAATGTAATTGACGATTCAAAAGTGCGTGTAAATGCCTACTTGAATAAAGATATTTTGAATTTGAATTTGAATTTGAATATAATTATGACTGAATCCTATTTTTTTTTTTATGGAAGAGGAGGGCAAACGAGCTGGCGGGTCACAGATGACTTGTGATCACCGCCGCCCATGAACTCTTGCAACATCCGAGGATTTACAAGAGTGTTGCGGGCCATGTAGGTAGGAGTAGACGAATTTTTTAAGGTATCCGTACCGTATTATTATTGAAAAGTATATTATTGATATTATTGAAAAGTACCAAGAATTCCAACGACCACTCTGTATAGCATTCCTAGACTTCCAAAAAGCTTTCGACACTATACTCCACTCATCAATATGGGAAGCTCTAAACTCACAAAAAAATAAATATATCCGAGTGTTAAAACAGTTATATGAAAACAAAACCAGTAGAGTGAAACTGGAGACTATAGGACCCCCCATTCAAATTAAAAGAGGGGTAAGACAGGGGGACCCCCTGTCTCCCACAATTGTTATAGCAGTATTAGAGTATGTAATACAGAAACTAAATTGGAATAAGACGGGCATAAATATAAATGGAAATTATTTAAATCACTTAAGATTTGCAGATGATCTTGTCTTGTTTTCAGAGAACAGCGTAGAGCTAGAGCGCATGATAGTTACACTTCAAAAAGCAAACTTCAGTCTGGTTTAGAAATCAATTTTTCAAAAACAAAAGCGATGACAAATTCATCTAAAAACGAAATTAAAGTAGAAAACACTGAAATAAAATATGTAGATTCATACACTTACCTACCTAGGTAAACAGCTCTCCTTTGATATCAAAAGTAACGACCAGGAAATAGATAGAAGAATAAAAGGAACATGAAGAAAGTATTGGATCTTAAAAGAAATATTTAAAAGTCAAGATGAGAATTAAATTAAATAAAATTAAATAATTATTATTATTATATTATTAATACGATATAAAGAGGTAAATGATTAATTAAACTAAAAAAAAACATGAATATATAATAATGCTAGCAAATTTTCTCTCCTTAAAAACAAAAAAGCTCTTAGAACAATCTTTTTTCATTCCTTTTCTTAACTAGCCATTCAAATGCTACACTAAGTAGATCTTCTTCAGAACATATTTATTCCTTCGCCTCCCGAATAACTCAGCCCCCAAACTTATCAACCTCAGTGTTATCAATTAATACAAAATCATATCAAAACAGGGCGTTCGTATGTAGATTTTAAGCTGTATGACGTTCTAACTTTAATCTTCTCTCACTAACAACCCCCTAAGCGTTATACTAAACATTCTAATAAATTATACAATGTATAAAAAGTTTGTTAAAAATGTTTTTAATGAAGTTTCCGGTTCTGGTACATAATATATAAATTAAGGAAATTAAAGTCCTTACTCTTCTAATTATAGAAGAGTAATGACATTTGTCAGAATGAAAGTCGATGCAGTGGTAAATTATTTTATTATAACTCTAAATAATATTTACACGTTTCAAAACATACATCATATAATAATCGAAATATTTAACATTGATTAGTTTTAGTTTATAACTGTAACATACGAGTATAAGACTTGTGGGGAACGGGAATGAAGGCTTTGAAAAATAATACATTCTAAGAACTATCGGACTCCAGGTCGTGATTTCCTGTTTGAGATCTGAGATTTGAGTGTAAGCTTGTTCTTAATTGAAGTAAAATTTGGCAAGGGTCAAGACTATCTGAAAGGCACTTGTTTCATTTAAAGTACAATATTTTTAGTTGTGTTTTTAAGGACAGTCCGACACCCCTTGAAACCTTGAACAAAGGCAATAGCTGCAGCTATAACTTGCAGCACTGATCAATTAGGTTGATTTACAAAATTATACCAAATTAAATCATTAAATAATTGCCACGTACAGCATCGCTCTTTATTTATATTTTTATATTATATTATACATTTTGAATATTATTGGATATATTGAAACGAAATTCCTGATCTAACTCACGACTCGAAGAACTTTTAAAATCTTTTAAACAGTAAAATGCATCAGACACCACAATTGAACACATTGTCTCTGCTAATGGCGTATGTTTTCCAACACAAATTTAGCTATTACTCATAAGACATATTCTAACACAGACTTACTTGCAGTTACAAGACTAAGAAGTTGTAAATATTTTAAGTTATCTAGTTACATATTATAACTGGACAACAATGTTTTACATAATAAAAAAGTTAAACCTCTGGGCAACATTGAGATGTTAACGATTCTAGAAAGGCAAAGACATTGTACGCATCGTTTCAGTCGTTTCCGATCATAAAATGACTGATTACTTATGACTAAACCTGAATCCTAAAATAAGTTAGATCAGGAAAGACGCTAAGACACAGACATGAGTTAAACAATAAACACATTCATAAATAAGACAGATTATAAATAAGATAGACATTACATTTGATCTTGAATTTAATTCAATAAAATTTAAATATGAGCCAAATCATTCATGCAATTTAACGATTCTAAAACAAATCATTTACAAAGAACAAACTCTTAAAATTGTCATTGAAAAGTGAAAAAGAGATATTTCACAAAAATCCGCGTAACAATGATTCGAGTCCGCTGACTTTACACAAGTTATTATTACTGGATATTATTAATAAAATTAAAATGAACTTATATTAAAGTATATTTAAATATTAAATAAACGTATCGCTTATAAATTGTGAAGAATATTGTAAATTTAATCGTGGGATTTAATTTAAGGTTACATGGGTACAGGCGTGGTTGTTACGCCAACAGTACAAATATAATAATATTGTAAGACCGGTAACAAGTAAACTAACAAATACGCTAAAAAATACGTTCAATATAGATACAAATTATATACAAATGATTAAACGTTAGGTATACATAAACCACTAACAAAATCCTTATAGTACATTAGTTACATGCTATAAAGTAAAACGATATCGTATACTGTACAATATTACGCTGGCCTGTAATAGACATTCCAAATATTTTAGAAAACCGCCATCACGCTGTTGTTACTATTATATACTTTGTTTGTGGTAGAGAAGTATCTAGACTATTCCGCGCCATATATAACTAAATCGTTCCTAAATTCTTATAAATCAGTTTTCTATTTGACATGACTTTCAATAGACTAGAAGAATATTGTAGATAACACACAAAACATCATATTGCATAAGAATTGCAATAACGTGTATAAAATTAGCTAAACGTGAGAGCTCTAACTAGACATGTTTAAGTTAAGAAAGCCCGAGTCTTAAGTCAATAAGAAGTATTAACTTTTTTTCTGAGCATCCAAATATTATTGTAAATATAATAATAAAGTTCTGTTATATACAAAAATATGAAAAAATATTAACAAAATATTAGTGTTTCACTTTTCAATCATATGTTTCTAGAGTGGTTTTTAGTTGGCATGTTTAGTGGTTCATCAAATTAATAAATTATAATATAAAATCCTCAAGATATAAGTGTAAAATATGTATAGAATAAATAAGTTATAAAGAAATATTAAACATTGCACGTAGTAAATTAAATTCACAACATACCACAGGACACGACTACCATAGTAGTAGTAACATAGAACCGGTCACCACCGTATTAATGGCAAAGTTACTAAGAATACATTTATAATAATACTATACTACAATTATTAAATATCGACACAATAATGTTTTTCAGTTGTTTAGTTGCGAATCAAGGTTACTACAATATGGGGAGTGTCACCGCAGCCAACAACAACACACCGCAACGCGAATCGTTATCAAATAATGTCTACGTCCGGTTAGCGACACGACTACTGGTCTTCGTTAACTTGTGGGGGTGGTGGAGGGGGGGTGTGGAGTGTGCAACAGTAGCCACAGTATTATATAAACTAACGCGTATACTAGCAATATCGTAACAAGATGTTTGATGAAAGGTAGTTATAATGGAATTTACCAGACCTAGGAGCGGAGGGGATTACGGTTTCTTTTTACGATTACGACGTTTGGAGACAGCAGCTTTGGCGGTGCAGGCGCGGGCTCGTCGTTGTGCTTTGGTGAGAGTTTTTTTTTTCTTGCGGGCTGCGGGCTGGCCGCCGGAGGCTTGATCTCAAACGGTGTCGATGTCCCCCACGTTGATGCGGTCCTCGGATGCAGTGACAGAGAAACCAAGGATGCGGGCGTCTACTTTCAACATCTTGTTCTTTTTTGACTTCTTGCCTTTTCCCTGTATTTTGTTGATAGTGAAATAACATTTGCAACCTTTTTCTTTGTTTTATATATATATATATATATATATATATATATATATATATATATATATATATATATAATACCTTGGTAAGTACGTGTACGTACCTCCTGAAAGTCGAGTGCGGCTCGAGGGTTGATGGCCATGGCGGGGGAGCACAGGTCGTCGGAGGGGGTCACCATGCCCACACGAAGGAGTTTGGAGCTAGAAAAATATTAATGATGTATAACTTTAAGTTTATCAATTAAAACATCTCTAAGCGGCGAGCAAGAGTTGAACATGCGATGTCTCTAATGTACAAACTTTATAAGCTGGTACTTATGAGAGATAATGAATTTATTAACAAATTATATAAACTAACCGTCTCTCGAGGAATTGTCTCGCGAAATCACTGGAGTCTTTGGACTCGCCCAGGTAGCATTTGACGTAGTCCTTGACCTCGTACGGAGACTCAATGTCCTTCAAGAAGCCGACAAATGTTGGCACTACGAACAGACATAATAAATACAGAATGAAAAAATAAACCGCAACAGGCAGGTGGTTATTTTTATTAACTTATTAAATACCGTCAATCTTAGAGCTCCATGAAGACAGCGCAGTAGAGGACCAAGTATCGAACTCTGCGCAGGGAGTGTTCTCTTTCTTGGAGACCATCGCGATAGTGACCTTTTTTTTCTTGCTGGTCTCCGGCCGAGATGTTTCCTGAACCTTATCTGACTTTGAAGTACTGGGTTGAGTGTCCCAGAAACCTCCCGTACTCATCATGTCTATTGTAAAATTTAAAACATGTTATTTATTCCGTAATTGCACTACAAGAAGTTTTGATAACAATAACCGAATGATAACATTGTGCGGATGGTACTTTTTCATGCTTGTTGGGGGATTTTAGTGCACATAATAAATGATCATAAAGATAAAATATGAATTGTAATAATTTAGAATTGATTTAAGTACATATTAAGTTTCATAATAAGAAATTCTGTTGTTTGCTCAAATTTTTTATTTATTTACACTATTAAAAATATTCTAACATAAGATTAATTTGAAATATCGATCTATTGTTGTTTGACACTTGTTTTCATTCATAATCATTTGAATATAATTCTCAAAATAGTATAATTTTTCGAAGTTTATTGCTCGGTGTTGAACACCACGTCGTATCAAATCGTCGTATCGTCTTCTAAATCGATAACAATAAGCGACTTTTGATCACGACTTTTTTCAAATGTATTGCTAAGGAGAAATTTGGGACCGACCATTTTCGATAACAATAGCCGGCTGATAACATTAACCGTGATCACAATAAGCGGCGTCCACATATTTTTTAACGGTCAGTCTTAGTATTTGAAAACTACATCTATCTATATCGGATGAGTCTGTTTGTTTTAGGACCTGGCTATATTCGGCTGCATCTAAACTTCTGAGTGAGTGCGGCAATGTTCATTACCTCCGTTGTGCGAGCTGGTCCAAGGCGCGTGACTGGGACCCGCAGCAGCCTCCTCCACCACTACAGCCTGCGAGTGCGATGCGGACGACTGGCGACGGGTTTCCGCCTAAATATAAACATTAGTTACACACTAGTTGTAGCAGACGACTACGTCAACTCACCCGTTAAAAATTTATTCAGATAGTTTGCTTCTTTACTATTTTATTAGATGGATAGACTTCTATCACGTTGTTTAGTTTTCTGGCTGATTTAGATAGATCATTACTTTAAAGTATAAATAAAGGTTAACGGAGCTAGAGCACGGTATACCAAAAAAAACAACACTTAGAAATCTTTTCAAGTAAATAACTTTATTGAATATATCCTTAAATAAATAATGTGTATGATTATTTAATTACTTAATAATAAAATTACAACAAAAAATACCTTACCTGAATTTCAGCAAAACTTTGAGCGGACCCGTTGGTCGGTCTGTCCCCGTTCTTCTTAGTCCAGGGTACACTGTTAGTGTGTATGTCCTGTAGCGTACCATAATGGGCAGTAATATTATCAAAACAAGAAATAAAGTCCACAGAGTCACCTAAACATTTACATCTAACAATATCAACATATTTACATTGATGACCTGTTCCCTGGCAGCTACGGCGGCCTGTTCTTGCGCCAACAGCAGCATCATATGATGTTGTTCCCGGAGTTGTTCCAACTTCTTCTCTCTCTCCATGCGCTGTATCTCGTCGAGCGGCAGACCATCCCGGTGCTGAGTGGTCTGCTGCGCAGACCAAGGCGCCTTCTTTGTCTCCGTCATGTTCCGTAGCTGATGTTCCTGGAATTGTGGATTTTGCACGTCACGTTGTCTTTTAATAATATTTATTTATTGTTTATTATATTACCTGATGCTTCTTAGATTCAATTTTCCTCTTTCGGGTTTCTTCTTCAGCCGCCACTTTCTCATCTTCTTTCCTGTTCAACCATTCAATATCACCATTAGAAATAAAATCATTAAACAATTAGTTCTTAAGATTACTAAAGGTTAAAAAGGTAGTTACAAAGAGAATACAAACTTTTTGCGTTCAGCTTCTTCAACGATCTTAGCTTCTTCCAGCTTCTTCTTAGTTTCCTTATTACTCTTATCAGATCCCTTCACAATAGTAAAGCCCTCCTTAATCCACTCCTATCAAAAAGTATTAGTATCAATATAAACAATAACTAATTTCAAAACAATTGCTTAACATTCAAACCTTTTTCTCTTTTTCAAGTTCCTTCTTATTTATTTTATCGTCTTTTTTTCCCTTAATCGGTGAAATTTCTTGAGATCTCTTCTGAAAGACCAACACAATATTACAAAATATGTCAAATCATTTACGAAATATATTTTCTAAGTTTTGTCACCTCTTTATCGTCATCCTTGCTTTTAGAGTCATCTTCCTTTTTATCTTCCTTGACCTTTTGTTTCTTAGTCTTAGTTGTAGTGTCTTTGGTCTTAGTTTTCTCAGATTCACTCTTTGTTTGCTTGGTAGCTTTGGTTTCGGAGTGAACTTTAGCTGACAGTTGAGATTTAGAAGACGTCTCTATAGTCGGCGTTGGTTCTCTTTTATTTGTTTTATCCTGTTTAAACTACAAAAAGTTTTGGTTTTACAATTTACTCTTTTTTTAACTTCCTAGCATATGAAAAATTATTTATTACCTCTCGTTCTACACTTGGAGCTTTAACTTCGCGTGATGCAGAAGAGAGCTTGTCGTTGATCAACAACTTTTGCAGTTGATTGAGATCAGGTGTGGGTTGAATGGTGGTAGAGAACGCACTCTCGCTCACGGCGGTGTCCTTTAAGAACGCACCCGGATTTGGTACGTTCTGTGAAGCCCTGAGCTGAGCTAAAATCTGATCCTCGGTTTTCATCTCCTTGGCTATCTCTTCTGGTAATAGCGAATTTGAAGAAATCGCAGATGACGGCTGCAACTGTAAAAAAAAGGTTAATATAATTTAAAGACGAAGTTAAGGTAACCCTAAGTCAAAACTTTAGTATTTTTTTCAAATTACCTGCCACATTAGTTTGAAATATTTTAATAGTTTCGTCTTGATATTAGATAATTTTTTATATTTATTGAATGTTTGGTTTTATTTTCATTTTATTGTAATAGTTTATGAAATTATATTTTATTCTTTGTTTAACGTTATAATCCACGTCTCAAAATCCAGTTATGGATTGAAGTAAAAAAATTGTGTTTCTAAATGGCTACAATATAATATGGCTGGCTTTTAAGATTACACACTACGGGTAAGAAATACCACATTATATATAAATATATTATCTCATCTATGGATTATTGCCTTAAATTTATATTTTAAGGCAACAATTAGAATATTTAGTAACGACGTGATTGGAGGATTTTACAGAAATTTTGGACAAGGAAGAAGACGTTATTCTTGACAAGATTTGTGTGAGTAACAGAGACACTAGACGGCACTCAGAGGAAGGAAAGAATTTGTCTTCTATTTTCTTACTCAGCCTACGAAACAAAGCTACCATAGCTAGTTTACTATATTATTTGGAGAAATAGTAATTCAAGTTAAATAACCAATTTAATGTTATCATGTTCTTATGCACGTTTACACAACTCTGCCGGGGTAAAGACTCACCTGTGCCTTTAAATATATACCTAGAGAAACATTTACAATTCAACAACTGTGTATTTGGAAATACAGATCTGGGATGTATAGATAATAACTGAAAATGGCCTTCTTTATAGAAGGCATCTACTGAATGAAGACTGTCAGAATTGTAGAGCAGCTCTTTGTTATATTGCTTTAAATTGTTTATGTAATAATATGTTACCTCTGCTTATCTTCAACTTTTTGATATTCTCATTTTCAAGATTGGATATTATTTGTAACTTTGTTTACTTTTTGAAAACTATTGATTCCTCGAAAAGTGGCTCAGCCGTGCCATTTATTTCAGTTCGAGATGTACTAGATGACTAATTAACTTGTCTTACCGTGAATTGCTTAATTACCGCGAATTACCGTGTTTTACCGCGATTACTGCAAAGCATTCAAAACGTTGGGTCAAATTAATGAGAAAAAAAAATAAAAATTTAATTGATTATACGCCAGATAAATGCGTAAAAATAGTTTAATTTAGATGTGTAGTACTCGTGAAAGAAAATACTATACTTATACAAATAAATCTGTAAGTACAAAAAGACCTCTATAAATAATATTATTAGGTACTTATTGATATGCTTGCGTCGGGCTACCGTTAAATAAAGGTAAAAACGAAATGCAAGTAAATTTCCAGGGCAAATAACGAATTAACGCGATGAGCCTAGAAATTCAAAACGAATGGGTGACCATAGGAGATTTTTGTATTCTACTAGCCTTGAAGTGGCGCACCTTAATTTATGATTGGTCCCCAGCATTATTAAAATTCTATCTTAATGCATTCCAAATGACTCTCCCAGATCAAAGTAATTTAGTAAGATGGGGCAAAGCCACCGAAAAGTCTTGCAACATCTGCGGGGAGGCAATAGGAACCGCGAAACAACTATTAGTAGGGTGTAGGGTACTTCTAGATAAAGGTCAATACTCGCGTCGCCACGACAAGGTATTAGAAATTATACGGGAAGCGGTTAGTCTTTCAGTAGCAAGAGCGCGGAAGGGTATAACAACCA
Organism: Napeogenes sylphis; assembly: GCA_959347405.1. Lineage (NCBI taxonomy): Eukaryota > Metazoa > Arthropoda > Insecta > Lepidoptera > Nymphalidae > Napeogenes > Napeogenes sylphis. The sequence goes on from OY365784.1 coordinate 33,748,149, forward strand.
CCAAACGATCTGTAACCAAGGGTTCACACATTCAAGCTCAATAAGTATTACGAACTGACCAACGAACTGATCAGGAATAAATATATAGTTAGTTTGAACGCGGTAGAAGTGGGAGCGAGAGGTATAACAGCAAAATCTCTCTATAGCCTACTTAAAGACCTTGGCCTTTCTAGAACAAGCATCGGTTCATTTCTAGAACGTATTTCAAAGGCGTCATTAGTAGATTCTTTCCAAATTTGGTTAGGTAGGGAGAGGAGTGTCGAGGGTGAAGGTGAGCGTTTTTGCGCATAATAAAGGGGCCCCTTAAACCTACTCCTGGGTCGCAAGTCCCAGGCACTGCTTGAACTCCTCTCCTTGCAACGCGATGAGCCCGGCACCCGCACGGTGAATCCATGGATTGCTAAGAAGCTTCGTCTTATGTCTCAAATCGTATATATCTTAGTTTTAAAAAGTTTTGCAATACCACCTGCAACAGTCCCCCGCCACAACGACTTAAATTAGTACATAAAAATATTATTTTTATTCTTTTTAGAGGCTTTTAGGTATGGGGTTATTTTTAAGTTTTTAATTTAATTTTAATTTCGTGAAAATAATAAATTCTTAAGACTTAATTAGGATGTGTTTTGAAAAATAAATATATATAATACAGATACGGAACAAACACAAACGTGAGGCAATAGTTAATATAGAGCAGCAGTATGTTAATAGAGCTGCGTGCTCTTTTAATATCAAGCCACAGCGCACACTATACCACAGCTACATAGTACACTATGTAATAATAACATTCGCCGCAGGGTCGAGTACATTTGTGGAGACGTATTGTAAGACAACGTGGAGACACTTATTACTTTATAGTTTAGTTATTTTTCATTACTTATCGAAAATATAGATTTTATCAATATTACTTATACTTTGTCTTTTATTTTACCATTAAACATTTTTTTTGAATTAATTAATATGATTTTTCAAATATATTTTTTAATACACAATTAAGGAATGTTTCTATAACAATTCAATGATACGGTATATGTTATATGGTTTATTATTAAGAAGTGTAACCCTCTCTGGCCCTAACTTCTTGATCGAGTGTTTGATGAATTCTTTAGCCATAGCATTCCATTCTTCCTTGAGTGCATTTTGAAACTCCTGAAGGTTGGCTGGAGCAATATTTGACTTCTTATTTTTTAACCCAAAAAAGGGGTGTTAAAAGTTGGACCTTTGTATCTTTGTGTGTCTGTCTGTAGCAACGTAGGAGCTACACGCGTGGACGGATTTGAATACGGTTTATTTTAATCGAAAGTTTGTTTTTTCGAGATGTTTCTTAGCCTATATTTGGTCGAAATAGAAGCAGTCGTCTCCAAGATATGGAGCTGTTAGTGGTGCTGGTGAAAAGTTCTTATACAATATTAAAAGTAAAAACCTTGTTTGTTCGTAAGTTCATTTACTGAAACATAGAAAAGTATAAAATAATTTTAAAAGCAGAAAAAATAAATAAAAAGATTTAAAAACCTCCGATATAAAAAGATATCTAAAAAGGGTAAAAAATAATATTATAATGTACTTGTAGTCGTTGCGTCGGGGAACCGCTAAATAAAGAAAGAATTCAAAATGCAAGTAAGTTATCAAGTCAAATAATGAAATAAGGACCTGCGACTATACGATTCCACTTCTCGCACCTCTTAAAGATGATGTACAACTTCAACGCTTTCTGGCTCGACCAGATCCTCGTCGCCGTTCCTAACCATCGTCTCTCGATAGCGCTTGTACACACGATCAACTAAAACTAAACTAAACTTAAGAGCGTAACAAAAATCGCATAGTTTCTATTATTATTAAGGAATGTCTATCAATTCATTGGCGGGAAATGTCTCAATAACTCAACGAAAGCCGAGCGGGAATCATTCAGTCAGTCCTAGTTTTTGGGGTCATCTTATCCAATTAAAAATAAATATTATTAATAACATTTTAAATTATAATCTTATTGACAAACATACTTATTTATTTGCACTTAGGTAGGTACGGCAGGAGTAGAGGTGATTAAAAAAAAAATATTCCGCCGATGATAATAGTAATAGAAGAGAATACAAGTGAGTTGTAAAATTACCTACGATTTTGAAACAATGAAAAGCAACTAAACAAGATTGATTGTAAAAATGAAAAGTGTGTCTATTTCAATATCACTTGTTGTTTTCTAATGTCTTAAAATCTGAGAGAATCAAAGATATTATGAAAAAATAGCTGATTATTTAAGAAGAAAATACTATCATTAAAGCCGTGGGAAGAGCTGTGTACAAACCGTCGCGTCGATAGAAATTGTCCGTTCTATACAAATACAAGTGAAATACAAAACGCATAGGTTGTTTTAAAGGTTTAATATGTCTGTTTGTCACAATAAATCTAGGTACTATGAACATGAATCTAGCAGCGCTAGCACTGCGAATTTCAAGTTGATTTCAGTAAAAAAAAAGTGCTTTAAGTGGTGCAATTATAATAGGCGTTTTAAAAAGTATTCGCCTGCAATGTGTTATTATAATGTGCATCGAAGTGTTAATCTATACATGTAATAAAACAGTAAAAATCGAGTGTCTGTAGGTACATTAAATATTTTTCAAAAAAATTGATAGGTTTAGGTTTCAAAAAAATTGATAGGTTTAGGTTTAGGCGATTAAAGACGAGTAACAGAAACCAAAAAAAACCAAACGGGACAGTTTCCCAGTAGTCGCGGGTTCGATTCCCTGCCCGTATCGGTTAATTTTTCATTTTACATTTATATAAATTTAAATAAGCTTAACATGTCTATACATGTTTATAGATATTTTCAATACACCAAAAAAACAAGTTTTGGAAGTTTTGTCTGTTTGTCTGTCTGGTACCTACGTTATACCGTCAAAACTACTGAACGGATTTGAGCGCTGTTTTCACAAGTGCATTACATATAATCTGCATACACAAGTGCACAGTTCACAAGTGCATTACATTTAGTCAAAACTTTGTTTCGTCAAAATCGGTTGAAAGTATTGTATTCTAGGGAGTGAAGACAAACTTTCCGATCAACATAACAAGGCTGTTTTTTTACCTATACAGAGCGGGCAAAGCCGCTGGGCAAGGCTAGTATATAATAATATTATAAACCAAGTCAAGATAACACAGATAAAATAACAGACTGTAATAAAACAAGTGTTATTTGTTTCTTCCGCACTTCAGACACGCGTCTGAGAATATAGTATACAAGGAAATGTTAATGTTAACCTTAGTCACAAACAAGTATACTTGACAATGTGGTTATTGCCACATGGATAATAAATAAAAAGAATACAACTTCATTTCGAATATTGCGAGGTTAAAGTTCAGTTAATAAAAATATATAATACACTATAAGGAAACACTTAAAAAAAAACAAATCAAACAAAACAAATACTTAAAAGATAAAGAATAAAATAGCATAATAGTGTCTCCATACATTTTATTACAAAATAATAAAGAAAATACATTTTTGAACAAAGCAGCGCTTGAAGGAAATAAAATTTGTTAAAGTTATTGCTATTATAAGACCACTACTACTAACTACTACTAACTACTAGTTCAGCCGACAACAGCGGTAAGTTTATATTAAATAAAAACACGAAAACTCTACCGGTGTTATAAAGATCGTTAGACTGAGCGGTGTAGATAGTAGAAGCTATATTGGTATCGTTATTTTAGCCCACTTCCTTGGATATCCATATAAATGGACTGAACAAATGCTTTGAAACTATTTTAATTGTTGTTTTTACAACAATATCCTCTTCTTTCTTCTAATTAAAGATGCTTTTAGCTTGTAATTAAATTTTCTTTTGTTATTAAATTTTGAACCTGACTTTTTAAACAAATCCAAGGATGCAGCTTATAAACCTGGGAGAATCACAAACACTGTCGATGGACTTCGACATAATTGTTTCGGCTTAGGCTTAAATATCTTCAAAATATTTTGCACATCAAATGCTATACATTTACATAAATTAAGATCTCCAGCACGAACATGTTCATTGCACAAGATGGACTCAATTACAGTCCATTCTTTTTGCCTTATAACACCATTAAATAAACAACGACAAATAGTTCCCACGACAATATTCAAAGCAACTATTGCCGGAACTGCCTGTACAACCATGTAAATGATTAATTACAATTATTGTTATTAATATTATTGTTTTGTTTATTTTTTAATTGCCTAGCTAAAATTATCTTTAATTATAAAAAAAGAAAAGTATATTGTTTTACAAGCAGCAATTAAAATAAATTCAAAGCATTTGTTCAGTCCCTTTATATGAATATCCAAGGAAGTGGGCTAAAAGAATGGGACCAATATAGCTCCTCGCTACATCCCGAATTATAATCTTTGCGTTTTTCTGAGTTGCATTTTGCATACTCAACTATCTACAGCGCAGCGCTATATATTATTAAACACTTTAAGAATCACTTAATGAAAAACATTTCTCCGGTGCATCCTTAAAAAACGAAACTTACAACAATATTCACACACGACACACAGACAGACAGAGACACACACGCACGCACGCACGCACACCCCATTCCAATAGAAGAATCAAGTTAATATTTAAATATTACTTATGCATGACTGAATTTTTTTAAACTTTATTTTCATTATCACTTTCCTGTGCATTACAATTGCACTACCAAAAATGAATTGTTCGGTGATATCATGAAAAAATATCAAGATTCCATTTTATTGTTACATATATAATGTTACTTGATTTATAAAATGGAGAAATATGTTGCGGCTGTAGTTTGATAAAATGTATTCCAGTGTGGTACAGTCATTGTTGTTTTCAATCCAAAAACAAACTACTTCCGATACATTACTTAAGATAAATATTCAAGTTTAATTTACTGCCACTCTATATAAAAAGGTGCTCTATATAAAAAATCATTTGATACAATTATTAAGTTATATATATTGTTAACCCAGGAAATTCTCAGAATTATAAGAGAATTTCTAGAGTGAAAGATCTAGAAGAAAAAGCAAAGTAAAGAATGTTTGATATAATATTAGTAGCAGAAGACTTACTGGGAAGTCTTTTATAATATTTACCAATAAACTGCAACTAAAGCTAGTACTATGTAATTTCATTGACACTTTGGTAACTCAGCAGAAGGTTTTACAAATAAGTCTTAGTATCAACTTCAATCCAAACGATTAAGTTACTCTGACAACTACACTTCTTAGATGCTTTATATTAAAATTAAAATCTTAATTAAATAGTCAGTCTTAAACATAACAGCCAAAATGAATTAGATTCACTGGAATTTTATGACGTACAATATATTACTAACACACGTATAAAAAGCAGAAAACTTAACATTAATATAATAAAAATAAATAACTATATAACAACAACAAAATAAAAAATATACAAGAAATAGTTAAAAATGTGGTAACGTGATGTGCCGGTTCTCGAATTCGTTTTGGGGAGCAACTTTAAGATACTATTTTATATATTGAGATTGCAAATAATGCAATAATAATTCAAGGGTTATCCCTTAAATAATATATAAGACGAATAGGAAATCTTAATTGAATGACATATTTAAAGTAAGTCACACGAGGTGTTATACTATCCCGTCCCTATATAGATATATTTTACTGTATAGATAGAAAACAAAGTTCACTAAGTTATAGATAACCTCAACAGTAGGTATCTCAACAAACGGCAAACACTGGTAAGTGTATTAAAATAATAGTAATAATAATAATAAAGATCTGCTGATATTGATATGATGATATATAAACATTCTATGACACTCGCATTTAATATTAATTTCACGTTTATCGACACAGAAATTTTATTAAATATTCAAACTTCCATAATGTTATTTGTTTAATAAGTATGCATAGATCTCTGATCCGATCTGATCACCGGCACATCATTTCATAATTATGACATAAGGACCGGTTCTATTTACTAAATACTGATGAGATTATTTTCATTTAGAACTTTAGAAATCGTAATTTCACATATATATATATATATATAAATTTATTTATAGAAGAACTGAACTGAAGGTAATCGTATAGGAAGTCTCACCTTTATATAATATTTATTGAATAGCGGCTATTACTATATAGCGACTTTATGGAAACGGCCCTAAACAAAGTACTTCAGAAAAATGTATATCCAACCATCGGCCATAGCAAAATAGAAACTGACATAACAAACTATTCGAGGTGACACAAGTAATCAACGCCGGGTAAGACACACTAGGGGCTACGGAGTAGGTTTGTCGTATGGAAGCTCCCTCGTTTATTCATTCTGAAATATTTAAAAACAACAATAGTGTTACACAATGATATCATAATTTTCATTATTATCTATTACACAACAATATTTGAGATAAAAAACAGAAAGTTCCACGAAGGAATCATGAACTACAACTGGAGTTAGCAACGTAAGGCGAGCCGGAGTTGTCTAACTACATTAAGCACAATCAACTTGATAATAATTATTATTTATATACGTTAATTTGTAACTGCTTTTGTGATTTTAAGCCCGCTTGCTTCTTGTGAGATTCCAAGTTGACTTAAAAAAAATGTTGAGAAATAAGTTTAGTTACTTTCTCAAGTTAATCTCTACCAGTCCCTGAATGACAGTCCCGTCATCGCTTTAACTATATAAATTTATATTTCCTTTGTTTTCGGTCCATACGCAAAACGGCTGTTATGTTTAAGATATCAATTTATAATAATTATATATATATAGTAAGGAATCATCAGTTATACAACTATCTACAATAATTAAGTTTTGATGATTATTCTTAAATATCCGTTACTCATAATACTTTGTTACGCTTACGACTTGACTTTGACGAAAACCTTAAAATAATACATCGAAATTGTAATGTCGCTGGCAGAGAATTCAAGCTTTTAGAAGAATGTACCTACATTATAATGATAATTTAATGGGTTTTCTTTAGCAAATAATTGCGTCAATTAATCTTTTGCTTAATCATTTTTCCAAAGAGGGCCATAGAGTTATTTATTATGCACAAAGTAGAAGAGTGTCCGGTGTGTGAGCGCGAGTGTCTAACAAACAATAAAAGAAGAAAGGTGATAGTATAGTTCAAACTTATCTTTTTCTAATCACATGTGAAAGAAAGAGAGACAGATAGGTAGACTCATTTGTTTTCTCCTTTTTTATTTTTGAAGGACACCTTTTAGTCTGGCTTCCCTACTCTATTAAGAGAACTATATTTAATTCTAGCGGCAATTAATGAACCTGCATTTTTAGGTATAACCTTACATCAATATATACCATTAGAAAATGACACATCTAACTTATATCGTCACACATAGATTGGTTATCTAGTTGGTATATTTTGCTTATTCACTAGTATTACGAGTTACGTCAGTCTGCTCTGGAGACCCGGGATGGGTGGATTCGTTAAACATAAATATTACACGGGAATTCTAGAAAAGCCTTTGTACAATCCTGTAGTTTCTCATATAGTAAAAGTCTTGACGATGATTGGTGTTGCAGCTAGATATTTTATTTCACTAACATCAATAACCATATTGTCTTTAACAGTAAATGGAAATATTAATAACACAATGTGCGATTAGCACCGACCAAGACACACAGCAGCCCAGCCCAGCCCAGTTGACAACCGGAAATAAATGAACCGAAAAATAATGAACGAAACAAGTGTGATGGACATCATAAATAGATAAGACGTTGATAAAGAGCTTAAGACCACTTTTTACTACTGGAAAATGCCCACGGAAATCGACGTAAATCGAAAGGAAAGGGCTTACAAATGGGTATACTTTCGTTCATTCTTTGGTTATTTCATTCACTGGAAATAGTTAAGTTCCACATTTTAGTAAATTTGCGTTTTTTTTTGTAGGTAGCGGGCAAAATTTACTACCTTTATAAATAGATGTTTAACTTGAATAGTAGTAGTTGGCGTGTAGTACATCAAGGAATATACGAACACAAAAATGAATTGTTTATATACCATTTATTTTATTTTTTAAACTTATCACTCTCAGTTATAGGCACAACAACATAAATGAACCACATTGTATAATAAAACAGTAATTTACAAATACCTATAATTATATTAGTGCAATTCAACAAAGATGTGTGCAAGTTGTAGCAAAAAATATATGCTAAATAATACCAAACGAATTAGAGCTACAAGTGAATATAAAACAATGAAAAAGACCATTGAAAACTGCCTATGAGCCAGAAATTAAGACAAAATAGTCACGTTTGTGAGAAAACCTATAACAAAAAAAAATAAAAATGTTTAAAGAAAAGAAGTAATCATGAAATTTTCGGACAAAACTTTTAGATATCCCATCATATTTGCATTGAATTTAATAATAGAAGTCATCACCCACTAAGGGAGACCTAGATTAACTTTTATTTGTTTTAAACAAAGCTTATATTTAATTGATATTACCACTCGATCATATTGAAAATAAATCATTTAAAATAATTAAAAAACAAGTAAGATTGAAGGTAATATTTCAATAGACCGATAAAAATTTAATACGAATGCACCGTTTTCCAATCAATTTAAAATTGAATATTATGTCTATCGGCGAAGGGATTTTCCTTCATTTAAACAACCTTTTGCAACCGTCCTAGACTCTTAAGTTTACTGTACGGGAGTAGTAGTCTTTGACATTATAATTTTTTAAATAATTTTATATTTTGTGCCACTAATTTATTCTTACACATTTTCTAAAAACTTTCCCAAGCCACTCATTTAAAATTATAATAAAAACAAAACTTTCACCTTAGCAGTTAACACGAACTACTGTAACTATGTGTGTCAGCAACAATACTTCTTAAAAAGGCTAAAACTTTAACTTCAGCAACCAACACGTCCTACTGCGACCATGGGCGTCAACAACAATGCTCCTTCAAAAGGCAACAACTTCAACTTCAGCAACCAACACGTCCTACTGCAGCCATGTGTGTCAGCAACAATACTTCTTCAAGAGGCTGAAACTTCAACTTCAGCAACCAACATGTCGTACCGCAGCAATGGACGTCAACAACAATGCTTCTTCAAAAGGCTGAAACTTCAACTTCAGCCACCAACACGTCCTACTGCAGCCATGTGTGTCAGCAACAATACTTCTTCAAGAGGCTGAAACTTCAACCTCAGCAACCAACACGTCCTACTGCAGCCATGGGCGTCAACAACAATGCTTCTTCAAAAGGCTGAAACTTCAACTTCAGCAACCAACACGTCCTACCACAGCCATGTGTGTCAGCAACAATACTTCTTCAAGAGGCTGAAACTTCAACCTCAGCAACCAACACGTCCTACTGCAGCCATGGGCGTCAAAAACAATGCTTCTTCAAAAGGCTGAAACTTTAACTTCAGCAACCAACACGTCCTACCACAGCCATGTGTGTCAGCAACAATACTTCTTCAAGAGGCTGAAACTTCAATCTCAGCAACCAACACGTCCTACTGCAGGGATGGGCGTCAACAACAACGCTTCTTCAAAAGGCTGAAACTTCAACCTCAGCACCGATCCATGTCCAACGTCCAAGTGTGTCAATAAAACAGCATGTTTAAAAAAAACTTGCCCTTAAAGTAAAAAAATTTGAAGCACAATTGTTTGACTCTGAACTTTGATGAGCATATCTTTTAAATTATTTTATGTCGAGGAAAATAGATTTGAACATTTTAAAATGTAAAAGATTTCCTACATTCGAAAAACGCGTCGAGTTTAAACAATCGAACATCGAGTTACAATTGTTAATTAAAAGAAACTGGAAAAAAAAACTGTTTTTTTTTGTAGTTTATAAAAACATGAAGATATCTGGTCACTGCTCACAGCCGTCATTAGATAAATGATAACACAATTACAAACAAATTTTAATAGGTACCATAATTATATTAGTATTTATTTATTTTTATTTTAACAATTAGGTACATTCGAGGTACTGAGGTGAGAAACTCGACTTATAAAACTATTGTAAACTAATAACACTAGATACTTAGAAAAAAATATTAATAAAAGGAGGAAATTGGAGAGTAAATGGAATTAAAAATATTTGGTCTGTTTAAAAAACCGACAGTTACAGCGTCAAGACGTCATATGTGTAAGATATCAATATACAGGGTTATTTGTAATTAGTTCACATCTCTTGCAGGCAGTCTCTCTTTAACAATCCCAACAACATTAGTTCTACGACTTTTTAAAAATCTATATAAACAAGACAATAAACACGAAACAAAAAAAAATTGTTCCCTCTTTTACTTATTACTCTGTATTTTGTATGAAGTGCTTAAAAGGTCAACGCCCGGGGGCCAAACCTAAACTCATAGTTAATATCAGTTCATCGGCAACAAATAAATTTTGTACGAGAAAACTAAAATTTTAAAAACTATGAATTTTAAATCAAATCAACTAATTAAAAATAACCCTGTATACATAATATGAAAAATAGTAAACATGACTAAGTCACATTCTACGCGCTATTCAACATATTATGAATTGTTTTGTATATTGAAACATAAAATCGACGCCTATAGTTTTTTATTAGGGAAATATTGAGACGGAGTTGTAGCTATATATATATACATACATACATTCACGCACACTTACATACTGCAATTAAACAAGTCTATGACACACAAATAAATGTCTAAGAAATAAATAAATTTTTATTTAAATGCAAAGTTATAAATGCCATTGTATTTATCTTTGATAAAATACATTTGTAATAAGTTTTATATTTATCGTGACAGATAAATTGTCAGTTTATAAATTTTAACGTAATATTACCTAAATATTAAAATACTTCATAAAAGAAATCGGTTATAATATAAAAGGTAACATGGCAATTTTTAGATATAGGGAGTGGTGGGGATTGTCTGGTTTCATATGTTGACTAATTCGTCTTACGCAAAAAAAATAAACAAACATTTTAAAATAAAAATACAACAAACTTCATCTAAAAAAATACTATAAAAAGTTATAAAACGTATCATGATTCCTTTAGGAAAGCAGTCTGTTAGACGAAATCTGACGTTTTTATCTATTAGTGCAAAGTTTTACTCAACAACCATATTAATAAATGTTAAAAAAAGTTCCAAGCGTTAAGGAAACGTCGAATTTCGGATGAAAATAAAATCGAAAGTGTCATGACAATAACTATATCTTTATTAATGCCAACACAATAAAGACCAGTCTTTAGTTATATAAAAGATAATCTTGAGTGATAGAACGATCGATATTAATTAAAAAAAATGTACATAATAAGTTAAAGGTATAACACTTTCGGGTGTGCGAGTGAGACAGCAGCGTCGTAATAAAATTCGTTTTACCCCAAATACCAGTTTCTAGGGACTCGGAGGTTATAAAATCTTCATTTGTATTTTCTTGTAATTATAAAAAAAAAATGCAAAACGAATTTTAAACAGCACCTGGTAGGTTTTACGAATTGAGTTCAAATCTGTCATACCTGATCCCAGAAGAACATGGGTAAGTTGTTGACGCGCTCGCGCGGCATTGTCTGCTGCATCCACATCAGGTCGGGGTTGGGGCCCGGCTGACCCCACAGTGAGTCCTGTGAAAAATCCAGCTTTAAAGTACCCACTTATGGCAGTAGGAAATAACTGTGCGATTTATCTAAGCGTTGGTGCATAAAGTAAAAAATATAAATAAACCTAAACAATAAAAAAAACACTGGCAACTAAACATTCAATAAAACATCAAATCATAATCATGTTTAATATTATTAATAGGTACCATCGGACGCTGTACTCGGGGTGGCGGTATCCCGAACCGTGGCGGTTCGTTTCTATTAGTGCTTAAAATATTCGGTTGGTCCTAAAATATGTCAAACATGTTGTAACAAACTACTTACATATTAATATAAAACAGAAAGAAAGAGATAGAAACAAACACATCAACACTCAAACCAGGTACGACCTGTAGGGGAGACCTGGGATGATAAGAACTCAACGGTTGTGACTAATGGTTTTTGTATGTTAATTTTGATTTGGCAATCAAAGATGTATCCGGATTAAACTGAGGAACAAACTATTATATTTTCCAGATCTTATATGGAGATTAAATGTAATTTATATATTATATCTTATTCCAAGTAAAGCGCCGAGAACCCGTGCCTTTATTAAAATATTTGATTTGATGTTTGCTTTCGCCTCGTAGTCCGTACGTCATCACTGGTCTCCCGTACGTCAAGACAGACAGACAGACAGCATGCTTCGGAAGGGAAATAATCGAGATATTAAACAATATCTGTAGTTATTACCATAAAGTGGTGGGGATAGTGCGGAGGAACCTGAAGTGGCATGAAGGGCTCGGTCGCTAAATGTATGTTAGTTACATTGGTTTTAAACGCTCCCTAGAACGGGGAAACCAAATGTAGTATTTATTATTAGCATATAATAATATAAGCAAATGTTATTTATCATTATCGTAAATAATAAGACCAGATAACGAATGTCACTTCTCTGTTCGGTTCGCTGAGTTGCCAGGACTTATACATTAAGCGCTTCTGGTAATTTTATTTACATTAGTGGCATTATAACATACAACTTTAATAACATAATTACGTCACAGACAAATCCATTCCCCAGGTCCTGCAAGAATCCAATCAATAACAAAAATAACAACACTATCATTTGTTTTTGGTTAGATGCTATCCAAAGAGATATTTATAGGTTCTTGATGTCGTCCAAAGTTTTAAAAATTATCTTATAGCTCTTTACAAATACACAAGTGAAACACACCATATAGACCTATAATAAGTCAGGTTTACAATACGTTAATGGATTTTTAAAACAACTCCGTAAATTCGGACATATATCGAACATTTCTACATACTAATTAGAAACCATTTTAGTCCTCTCAATACAAAGTTTATTAAGACTAGTACAAGCTATATAGGGTTATTTTTTAATTAATTGGCCACCTCTTACAGGCAGCCACTCTACATCAATTCTAACAACATTCGTTCTACGACTTTTTACAAATCTTATCAAGATTTTTCAACAACACAAAAAACGAAACAATTATTTTTTCGCGTCTATTCCGTATTAGTCTGTATTTTTAGAGTTAATGCCACTTCAGAGAGGCAACAAATATTTTTTTTATGGTAAAACACATATTTTAAAACTATTAATTTAAATAAGTCGCAGAACAAATGTTGTTAGGATTGATGTAGAAAGGCTGCCTGCAAGAGGTGGCCAATTAATTACACATAACCCTGTATAATAAAACAAATTAAAGCGCTCCGTGCGACGCTTCCGAGCCGCAGCGAAAATTTAACAAACATTTACTTCATTCAAAGTTTGTACGTAATATGAATCACTAATTCAGAACTACAGTCAACAATTCCCGACAGTTTACTATTGTTCTGTGCGTTCAAAGAAGATTAATGTTTTACATGTTATATGTCCGACGAGCCAGATTTATGTTTATACACCTACATATATAACATAAACATATATATAACCCATTTTTTATATTTCATATATACAGCTATATAAGTTTAAAGTTTAATATAAAATAAAGTTAACGTCACTTACTTCCATGGTGAGTGCCGGCTGCTGATTTATCATATCATGGTTTTGGGGACGAGATTCAAATCCAGTCATCTGGTATGGCGGCAGTACCTCCTAAAACACATTTACAATTTCTATTTACATACATCAATAAAAAAACGCCTCATTAAAAAAAAACATATATCATTTATAAACTAACATCCGAATAGTTGAACTTGATTGATGGATTCAGTTCAATATAAAAATAATCTTTATTTAACGAAATTTTGAAAAAGAAATATATAATATTTCTGAAAAATACTATGATTCTGAGTTTCGTGGAAGTGCGATAGAAGCTACCAGAAGAACGAGGACGACAAGCAGAAAGACATGCAGGCAGAAGTAAAGGAGAACATCAAACAGGAGCACAGATTACACTTATTGAAACTGCAATGATTCCCGACCTTCAGTACTTCCCTTTAACTCCACATATTTAAAGACCCTCAATGCTTCATTGAGACACAATACAGTTGCAAAATAATAATGTATCAACTACGACTGACTACAGTTAGGTTAGGTTAGGTTAGGTTAGGTAGGATACTATATCATACAGCGTGGCAACGTGGCAATGTGTTCAACATGCTTTCAAAAATACCAAGAACCAAAAATAAATAAAGAAAACAAAATTATAGCATAATATAATGAAAAGAAATGTAAAATTAAGTTTAATAAAACTCAAGATAATAGCACCATCTACATTAAAAATGTAATAGTTTTAGGGATTTATAAAAATTTTTAGATTCAGTATTAGTAATATTAGTAATATTAGTAACATTAGTAATATTAGTAATATTAGTAATATTAGTCCGCACGTAAAGCGACGTAAATTTCAGAAAAACAAAACACCTTCAATCTATGATCCTCATCGCCTTCTTTAACAGATTAGAAGAAAATCCTACATTTTACAGACAGAGACACATATCTTGTTTTAGAAAATATACAAGACATTTATTTCTTTGAATAAATGTATCATTTATGTGCTCTGAGAAAACATCCAAGTTTAAATTAAAGCCGAGAACAGAAAGTGATATTACTATTCACTTCGCAAAGTACATAGAACATCCCTTCATACTTATAAAGAATAGATGGATCTTCAAATATATAATATATAATTATTATTTTTTTAACGAAATGATTTTTTTTTTAACTTAATTAGTTGACTAAATAGTACCGTAGTAGAAAAATCATTTCTTTTTAGATTTATTTAGTTTTAATTAAAATGTCAAAGAAGCATTAGCGACTTGGATTAAAGCATGCTCCGTATCGACTGCAACATGGTCCAGCCATTCAAACAATCTGCTTTTCCGTCATCCTGAAACGACGACTGTAAACTAATCACATAGCTATTAAAATAAGGAACTCACCATTTGTACAAACGGTACGACGGGACCATAAGAGCCTAAGGGGCGCATATGAGTTTCGCAGGCCCTACGCACCATCAGGCTAGGGCTAAAGAAACCAGCTCTATACCAGCTGTACATCTCCTTAGCCGAGAACGGACCTTGGACGACTTTCTGAAACAATAATATTGCACACACGTGACTTAGTGGGGCCCCGAACAGGGAATACAAGTGGAACGCCAAAGGAAAGCAAGGCGAGGAAGGTTCAACTCCTCTGCCGGTTTTCATTCACCGAGGTGAAGAAATATTTCGCTTCTTTTGCTCAACTCGCCAACTTCATTTTTATTATCGCTTACGTTAACTTAGTGTCCGGCTATGAGCCATTCAAGTCTGGCTGAACTATCTCTAGTCTTGAGAATCATTTATATACATTTTACGACCTTACATTCCACTTCTCACATATTTTATATCCATTCATGTGTTATAGTAGTTGTTAAGTTGATTATTTACAGAAGAACGCTTTATTAAAAGTATTTTAATAATTCCTTTGTTTTTCAAATGTGTCAATATAGTGATGGCTCACGGATTTCAGAAGTCATTTTATTTATTTAATTACAATATTGAAACTTTGGAGATCAAATAATAATATACTGTACTTGAAACACGACAACCTAAGGCAAACCAATATATCTTAAAATTATAGTAATCGAAACATTTGAGTCACAACGGGAACTTGACATAATGTTATAAGGGTGAAGTACTAAACTGCCGTAACATAGACGTGCAAAATTTAATTCCAATCCTCTTGATGAGTTACTTCCGATAAAACATTTGAGCATCTTTTGCAGAGTGAGATGAGATACTCTACTGGATCCTTGAGCCTTGCCTTTATTCTTGAATAATAATTTGTCGAATATCTTCGACTTATTGAATTCTTTGAACGCAAATTTTTAGTTCGGTTCTCTAACTTTCATTGCACTGAAACGTATATTTAGTTCTAAGTACGTACAGTATCTAGTATATATAATTGGTAAGATTGTCCGTATGTAGCGCTAGCAATCCATGATTTCTATATTCAGTCGTGACAGTTTCCATGTTACATATTTGATAGACCAACGAAGGTCACGGGTCACTGAAGGAAAGCATCGCGAAGAAATTTCATACCTTAGAAGAAAATCTAATAATAATTATAAATAAAGCAAATTGGATAGGATCAGTGCTACGTTACATGCCTGTGAACTGCTGGATCCAGGGTGCGAATAACGGCAGTGTCAATAAATTACTATTAAATATTACACGTTGGCTTGGTCTACGAAAATTAAAACATCCACAAAAATCCTTTTACAATTCCATATAAGTAAATGTTAATAGCCGCAGTCGCAGTACAGTTTGCCTGCTATTTGGATATTAACAAGTTGTAACAAGTTTATTTAAAATATTTAGAAAGTTCATGTCGTTTGGTTTGAATTCAAAACGAATTAACAATAATTAAAAAATCCTAGACCCTTTTCTCGATTTTCTCGAATTTGTTATATCCTGAGATGCAATGTCTCTGTATTGTATTCTATTTCAATACGTGGTGGCATTTTAAAATGGTCTTACTTTTTTTATTTAAAATTTTACTATTTTAACATATTTACTATATGTTTACCTCCCGTCCATATCTGCTAAATAATTGAAATTAAAAAAATAAGTAAATAAACCAAATGTATTTATCTACACTAAATGCAGCTACTACATGATCGAGCAGAGTCATGCAAACAGGCCTGTGGCTACTTACTTTGGGATCTTCATAAAACCACTGGTCGCCCAGGTTAGCGTTGATGCTGCCACCAATATTAGCACCGTTGTTTCCGCTTATGCCACCACCAATTGCACCCCCAATGTTGGCGCCAATTGTACCGCCAATGCTGACTCCGATATTTCCGCTAATTGTATTTCCAATATTACCGCCAATGGCACCACTAATTGTGGCCCCCATGTTGGTACTTATGTTGCCACCAAGATTCGTGGGCATGTTGGGGCCTATGTTAGTGGGCGGCAAAATGTTGCTATAGATGGAGCTGAACCCGGGACTGGCGTGCTGCAGCCCATGCATCGGGAACATGTTGCTTTGAGCTGTGTGAGTCGAAATCTGCATGTCGTTGTTTTGTAGTTGCTGTTGGAATATCAATATAATAATGATATCTTAAAACAAGAGTGTTTTTTCAAAAATTTAATGCGATGTGAATATTTATGTAAACAATATACTTATATGTTAGTAAAAGTTTTGGGAAAAAACAAAGAAATAGCAATTTACTTGAGGGTTATTCTGTCCCATAAAGAGGGAACTGTTAGCCATATTGGGGCTGGGCATGACCGGCATCCCCGCGTTCTGTTGATATGCACCCATGACGCGAGTCTGCATGGCCGAACCTATGGCTGGGTTCAGCGTGTTTAGCACTGGAGGCAACATCGCCTGCATTGGCAGCCCCATCCCACTGTTGCCGGAAGCCATTGTGAGCCCCAGTGATGAGTTGAGTGCCTGGTTCGGAATGCCCACGTTCTGTATGCCCTGCCCCGTGTTGAGAGCGATCCCGTGTTGCGGCATAGCGGGGCTCGCAATACGTAGCAACTGGTTTTGATTCAGGATACCAGGATTGTTCGCGTTGGAATGATGCCCCATATTGGATCGCATATGACTATCCTCTAAGGTCATATCCATCAAATCCTCGACGATTTTGTCTTCGTTGGATTTGGAAGATTCGCTGAAAAATCGTGTCATATGGAACATAGGTTTCAAAAATCAAATTAACAAAAATATGTAAAATACAGTCAAAAATACCTTTCAACATTCTGAGCGCTCATTGGAATGCCATGCAGCATTTGGAGCAGGCCCGAAGCGTTTACGTTTTGTCGGTTCACGGCCGCATCGTTACTCGCTGTCACTATGTTCTGATGTTTTTGTCTTAATCTGTTATTAGGCGTGATCATGACAGATTGAAAGTTCCCTCTGTCGTCACTAGAATCAGCGTAATCAATATCAGAACGCATCAGCGCGTCAAAGGTTTTACTCTCCGAAAACTTTTGTCTCAGATCATTTTGTTTGACGTCGTCTGTAGCAGAGTTACTAGCGTCGGGTTCCGGCTCTGGAGTATTAACACCTTCCGAAGATTCATGATCATTCAAACTCTTATCCAAGTTACCAGTTCGTCTAGTAATGCTCGATCCCCCACTGCCTTCGTCTGATCCGGTGCTTAAAGACTAAAAAACATGATACTAAATAAAATTACAATGTATTACGAATACTACATACCTATATGGGACAATTATAACAAATTACCTTTTTATATCGGTTATCGCCAGCCTCAAACCGTTTCGGTGATAGCTTCTTAGCTTTCTCTGAAGCCCACCACTCTTCAGATCCCTCTTCCACCGTTTTTGAACGAACAAAACTACCGCCATGTGTGTGCGAACGAGTTAACGCTAAACAAACACATTTAATTTGAAATATAATGATGAACGAAATGAAATTTATGGTTTATGTCAATCAATGGCTGTAGAAGAGTTGTATTGTGACTTGTGTTAATCTATTTCGTAGAAGTTAATAATATGAAATTGTCAATATTGGGACGAGCAGCAACTAATATCCTTGTGTTTACAATGAACAAAAATCTAACAGCTACCTATTTAATTTAGAACCTAGGGTTATGTGTGTTAGTTCTTTAAATAGCACACCTAGTTTTATACCTATATTAGCATATTATTATATTATAAAAATATATACTTTGAAATAAGTATCTTAAAATGAATGAAGATTTAAACTCCGTGTAACAGTGACTTCAACGCCGAGACCTAAAGATCAATAGATAATGATTCTTGTGCAACAATAAAGATTTAGTCGTTAATAGAAAAACGACAATAACCCATATACCAGAGAATTAAATCGTTACTATTTTTATTTCAGTCTTTGGTTGGTCCTTCAATTACTTAAACGATGAGGTTATATTAACACAATGGACGTGTTTAAATGATGGTTCATACTCTTACAAACTCTTGCATACTCTTTCATACTCTTGCAAAGATCTATTAAGTAAAGTTGTAGTTATTTTACTTTATATTGTAGTTATTAACTTGTAGTTTAAAACT
This sequence comes from Napeogenes sylphis, assembly GCA_959347405.1. Classification (NCBI taxonomy): domain Eukaryota; kingdom Metazoa; phylum Arthropoda; class Insecta; order Lepidoptera; family Nymphalidae; genus Napeogenes; species Napeogenes sylphis. The sequence continues at coordinate 33,767,216 of OY365784.1, forward strand.
TGTAGAAAATCATTGATCGCGCAGGTCGAGATCATTAATTATGATTTGTTGTCGACGGCTTTGTTAGGCAGAGAGTTAAGTTGTTAAGAAGATCTTATCTCTATAATAAATACTTACGATACGTGGACTCCTGACTCTTGGGAATGTTGGAGTCGTCATTGCTGTACCCGTGAAAAGCACCCGAGGAATCGAACGTTCCGGCCCCTGCTTCCGCGCTGTCTATCGCCCTGGTGACAATAATCCACTCGATACCAATGATACAGTATAGATGATTTTTAAAATATCAACATTTTCAAGATTATATTTTTCATTAAAAAGCCCGAAAAGTCGAAATATTTTCTTAAATTTCTGGATTACTAGATCTGTTTCCTAGATCCTCGAATCAAGCAATTGTTACTCTCCACGAATTAAGTGTAGTTCTCATAGTTGTGGGAACTTACCACTCTGGCAGGTTATCGTCGTTGGTTTGAGAGTCGCCGGCCCACTGCCGGCGGTTCGGGTTCCACGACTGAGGTCGCTCTTGAGACGGCCTCTCACTCCAATCTCGTTCTACATAACACGTGTTCTTTATCAATACATATTTAATATTATAATATAAAACCTCTTTACTGATAAGCTCATCAATGTCCTCTTCGAACTCTGAAACTGATCTTTCAAGAAAAGTAATTGTCTATTTTTGTTAATGTCAAAACATTTTGCATAAACGTGTAGACTTTGAAAATGCAAAATTAAAATTTTAAAATTCAGTCAATCTATATTTTTAATGTTGACTTGTGTCTGTCTATACAGGGTTATTTGTAATTAATTTTCCATCACTTGCAGGCAGCCTCTCTACATCATGTGCTTTATGTATCACTTTTCCGCTGCTACACTGAGTATACAAATTGCACAGAGCACTCATATTATAGACTTATCTTACCGTTAACGAGATGAGCAAACCAACTAAAAAAATGAACTCACCTGAACCTAAATCAAATGGTGCTGAGAAGGTTCAAGAAAAAACCTCATCTGTTTCACAACGAAGAAAAAAGAATACTGAACTTGAGGATGTAAATGAAATCTTGATGTCGTTTAAAGATGAAGTTCGTCAAATACTTCAAGAATGGAAAAATGATTTAGTATTACAAATTTCTACTGATTTAAAACACATGAAGCGTGAAATTGCTGAAATAAAAAGAAACAACTCGGATATTATAAAGTCTACGAAATTTTGGCAAGAAAATCAGGAAGACCTAAAAAAGTTTATGAGCAGTTTAGAAAAGGAGAAAGAAATACTTTCTAGACAAGTGGAAGAATTAAGCCATAAAATGGATAAAATACAACAAAAAGAACGAGACAGCTGCCTAGAAATACGTAACGTACCTAGCTTTGTTAACGAAAATTTATCTACCCTAGTTTCAAAAATATTCAAAACTCTTGAAGCCAATATTTCGGATAGCCAGATCTGCAAAGTTTATCGACTACCAGGAAAAACTGAACATAAGAAACCCATAATAATGGAGTTGATAAGTAAACAAGTTAAAGAAACAATCGTCAAATCAGTTAAAGTGCATTCTAAAAAAATGAGGGGGATCGTTTGAATACAAATATTATAGGTTTACCCTGTCCAAATCCTTATATCTATATCTCGGAATATTTTTCTGATGAAATCAAAAACCTTTTTTTCTTGGTCGTTAACTTAAAAAAGCAAAAATTCCAAATTTTGTTGGATATCTAATGGAAATGTGTTTATTCGCAAGACCGAAGGTGAGCCACATATTATATTACGAAGTGAAGGTCAGATCAAAGAACTGCTTGTTAATAACTAACATTAACGTAATATGTAGAATTTATCACTTATATATGTATAAGTTATCATATTATAATATATTATATATTTTTAAAACATTATTCTTATTTATATATATAGAACATTCATATATTATAGAATATTTATATTATTATATGTTCAATAGAATATTTGTGTATGTATATATATTTAAATCAAATATTAAAATGAAACATATTGTGTTAAGCATTTTATGTATTTCATATAAGATTGTCTGTGCTATTCATTACTCTGTTTCAAGTTCTACTTCTACCTCCCTATTTGTATTTTGAATAAGGTATAAATTATAGTCATTTATTGTTTGAAATGTTTGTTGACACGATAGTATTTAATAGTTATTTTTTGTATTTCTCTCATATTTTAATTTTAATTTACCCACCTATTTGTACTTTTTCACTTAACGTACAAAAGTTAATTTCCAATACATTTGATGTTTTATAAACCGCTCATTTCGATACTCTAAATATTGATGAAAATATGAACATTACATCTTTCTGTTGTTCTCCGGAGGAATTAAAAAGTAGAATAATTGATAAAACCGATAGTTGTATTACCTTCTTAAGCCAAAATATTAGAAGTATTTCTTGCAATATAAATGAATTACAGATTTTGTTGCATCGACTTTGTCTAGATGTTGTTATCGTAGTGTTAACTGAATGTTGGCTAAATAATAAAACTAATGTCCCTTACTTGGCAGGGTATAGATCGTATTTTTCAAAAAATAATTCTAAATGACGGGGTTATGGTGTATTGCAAATCAAATCTAGACGTTATCATTGATGAGTTATATTGTCTGAGGCTAATGGGTAAAAAATTAAAATAAACCAGGATACTATAATATTAGCAATTTATCGTTCACCGTCTTTACATAAATAGTAACTTTTGTGTAAATCCACAACATTATTTGAACATGTGTGCGTCACATAGAATATTACCTATCCACAGGTTTCCGACTAGAGGAGATAGCTGCATTGACCATATACTGTCTGGATCCAAAAATATATCTGTGACTGCCATTATAACTTCAAATGTTACCGATCATTACTCATGTTTTATGCAGTTTTTTACTCATAAAAAGATCAACCGTACAGTAACAACTCGCACGTCAGTACTTTATGATAGCATAAGGCATGATTTGAAGTTATTTAACTGGAATCTTGTAACATAAAATTGTGATCCTGATAGTGCTGCAGATATCTTGATAGATAATATAAGTGCAACAATAACAAAATACTCCTTCACCCAATATATTACACATTCGAACCGTATTATTAAGCCTTGGATTACACCAGGTCTCCTCCGATGTATTCTTAAGCGCGATCGTTTGCATAAAAAATGCCTCATTTATCCGGATAATATTAATCTTAGGGTTCGTTATAAGAAATATCGAAATACTTGTAATAATTTACTTAAAAAACTAAAAAGGCTTTATGACAGGTCTCTTATTGAAAAATACAAGTTTGACTGAAAAATGATGTGGAAATCAGTCAAACCTATTTGTAATTTAATGAGTCCAAAAAACGAGCCATTAGAACTCATAAAAACTAACAAATCGGCTATTGAATCAGCAAATGAAGTTAATAATTATTACTCCAACCTTGGTCATAATCTGGCTGAAAATAAATTGGCAAAACTAAATTGTTCTGAAAAATACCTTGCATTTAATACTACTCTTACTTCAAGCAAATCAAATTCCTTTGTAAAGTTACTAACAGATGAAAGGGAGGTTAAAAATATAATTAACAGTCTTAGATTATGTACACCTGGTATTGATAATATATTTGCTGATACACTTAAACAAAATTCAGATATATTAGGTGCTCCTCATGTGTGTAATTTGTGTTTAGAGAAGGGCGTTTTTCCAAAATCATTTAAAAGAGCTATAATACATCCTATTTTTAAAGAAATAGATCTTGTGTAACTAATTATAGGCCAATTTCAATTTTACCAATTATGTCCAACATTCTTGAGAAAATTATAAATGTTCGTCTTAAAAATTATTTGTCTTCATCAAAAATATTATCTAACCAGCAATTCCGTTTTAGATCAGATAAATCCACTGAAGATGACCTGATTAGAATTGTCGTAAATTCTGTTAATGTAAATAATAAGTGTTTGTGTGTATTTCTTGATCTTTCAAAAGCTTTTGATACAGTTTCTCCTTGTATTCTTTTAACCAAATTATATAAACTAGGTTTTAGGGAAGTTTCTTATGATTTGTTTAAAAGTTATTTATCTGATAGGCGACAATACGTAAAGATAGGAAATACATTAAGTTCAGAAATAGACATTTATTATGGCGTGCCACAAGGAAGTATTTTGGGTCCTTCCCTTTTTATCATTTATATAAACGATCTCTGTTCATTACAACTACCTGGTTGTAATATTATAACATATGCAGATGACACGGTTTTACTCTTTTCGGGGCGTGATTGGGAGGAAACTAAAAGTATTTCTGAAAGTGGTACTACCAAGGTTCGACAATGGCTAGATAGAAATCTGCTATCTATAAATTAAAAAAAAAACAAAATTTCTAACGTTCAGTACTAATATCACAACGTAACCCAAATCTTCATTTTCAATTAAAGATTACTCTTGTGTTAGAGATTACTGCGAAACATCTAGAACTTGTAGTGATTGTATTTCATTAGAAAGAGTCTCCCAAATTAAGTATCTGGGAGTAACGGTAGATAGATACTTAAAATGGGAACCTCACGTCACTAACCTGGCCTATCGTATAAGGTCAATGGCGCGAGTTTTTAAAACTTTGAGACATTTAGGTAGCCAAAGGTTTTTAAATAATATATACTGCGCTTTGAGTGAATCTCTAATACGATATTGTATTTTGGCTTGGGGTGGTGCTACTAAAAAAGTTTTACTCATTGCTGAAAGGGCCCAGCGTATGTTACTTAGAATAATAAACTTCAAGCCACTTAGATACTCAACTCGTGATCTCTATAATTGTAGTAATGTATTGTCTGATAGACAAGTATTTATGTTAAAGCTTCTTCTAAGTCAATTGAAAACAAAAATAAATAGTAGTTATTCTAAACGTAACAGAATAATCTATACTGTTCCAAAAACTAAAACAGGATATGCTCAAAAAGCTCTTTCCTTTTCTTGAACCATTTTTAACAAATAAAGTGAATAAAATATTAGACTTTCAAGATATGCGTCCAAAAAATATTAAGAAGGTCTTAATAAAATGGTTAAAAACTTTAGATTATGATAGCACAGAAAATCTTTTGTCATTTTTATAGGCAATATTTGATTTATATCCCCGTATATATCCGAAATTATATTGAATTTATATAAATATATTAATCTATTATATTAGTATTATAATTATGTTTATTTATATTATATATATATATATATATATATTTATTTATTTATTTATATTATATTATATTATATTATATTATTATTTTAAGGTTATTTACAAGTATGTTGTCACCATTTGTGATAATATGAGATTAGGTAATTTAGAAATAAAAGTTGCATCGTAGGTGTAGTAGTACGGTCAAAGAGTTCACTGGATATCTCAGCACAGGGTATCCTACTGAGATATCTAGGGTAAGTAGCTGCGTTCAAACCATCCCTCCTGACTTCTCATAAAATTTTATGTAGTTAATTGTAACGTCTCCTGTACTTGATGTCATAAAATAAAATAATAAATAAATAAATAAAATAAATAAATAATAGAGACTAGATGGGAACCTACACGCTCAAGATGAGTTGATAATTGCTAGATTAACATTTTTTCAAAGTTTTTCGTCAAATTCAAATCATGATTTAGGTGTATAATAATAAATGGTTAAAATAAGCTTAATATTGAAAAACAATCACTTTTGTTTGGCAATGAATAATAATGAAAAAAAAAACATTTCTTTTTGTAATAATAATAAACTTTGTGTAATTTTTACTGAAAGTAAGTAAATTATATATTTTATATACGAATTAAAATAACAAACGTACAGTGATAACGATTATATTTGTGAAAATAATATCACCTATATGAAAAAAAATAATAAATAAATAAAACTTTAAATAACATAAATTATATCTTACTATAAAATGAATAATAAAGTTAAACAGAACAAATAGACCTAAAGAAAAATCCACACATGATGAGAAAAAGAAAAAACAAGAGTCTGGATTATCGGTATTTTATACAAAGTATTATAACCGAGAAATAGAGTTTTCAACAGCAAATATTATTCAGTTATAAATAACATAAGACAATTTTTTATACAAAATTGAAAAATAAAACAATAACTCCTATTATCTTTTTTTTAGTATGGAAGAATCTATTTTGTATCCGCTAACTGTCCGGTCTAACGTCCTTTTATTTTTACAAAGTACTGACAGTCACCGGAACTGTACATTTAAAAGACGCATAGATATATATGTTAAAATTTTAAACAAAGAAAGACAGATTAAAAAGTTAATCTAATTTTATCTTTTACAGATTATAAATAATTTAAAAAAAAGATTACTAATTTACTTTCATTTCATTTCATAAGATCTAATTTTACCTTTTACAGGTTATAAATGATTTAAAAAAAATTAATAACTAATTTCAGACTGTAACTAGCTTATGTAATATTTAGCAACGAACTTAAGACGGTGGCTTTTTTTCTGTCGGTAAAACCTCACATTCGCATCATAATAATTCACTTTCAACATTTCTTCCGACCGCACCAAAACTTCGAAAGTATAACTTCAAAAACTGTTAACGATTATATTTGTCTTTAGTTATTTAGGATCATTCTATAAATCGTCGTATATAGTTATATAGCCTTATATTTTATTATATTTTATACTTTATTTTATTTAAATTAATTTTTATTTTGTTCTTTTTTTCTCGTGGGCAGGCGTGAATAACTGTAACAGTACACGTACTTTGTGCTGTCTTAATCAATTTATTTAAAATAAATAATTATTCATTATTAGGTAATTAGTATTTTACAGCTACAGACTATTATAAAAAAATATATAAAAGCAAGAATCCGCATACAGCTACTGAAGAACTTTATCCATTGTATACCAAAAATATTAAAAGAAGAAACTGCTAAAGCTATAAATACACAAACGGTAGATAAAACACCTGGGTCCGATCAAATATCCAACGAATTGCTCAAATGTACTTTACCAGTAATTGCTCCAACATTAACTGACTTATTTAACGAAATTATAGAAACCGAAATCATTCCACAAGACTGTACAAAATCAACGATCATACTGTTACACAAGTAAGGAGATAAAGCGGAAATTGGAAATTATCCCCCAATCAGTTTAATGCCCAACATTTAACAATTATTTTGTCCAAAATTACTACAGTACTTGACGAAAACTAGCCAAGGGAACAAGCAGGTTTCCGAAGTAAATTTTGAACTGTAAATCACATCCACATTCTAAGACAATTTCTACAATAATACAACGAGTACAATAAAATCTACTTCTAGGGATTCGTAGACTATAATAAGGCTTTTGACTTCACGGGTGCGTCTGGGAAACTCTGCGAGGTCAAAATATTCAGGACAGATATATAAGAATCTTAAAGAATATATACTCCAAAAGCACAACACAAGTAAGATTGGAAAAGTCAGGCGAGGAATTCTCCATAGAGCGAGGTGTTCGTCAAGGCGATCCTATCTCATCCAAATTATTTTCGGCAGTACTGGAGATGATAATCAGAAACCTAGAATGGAAAGAACAAGGGCTCAATATAAACGGCGAATATCTAAGTCATCTACGTTTTGCAGACGACCTAATACTGTTCTCTGAATGTCCTAGAACATTACAACAAATGCTGCAATAGTTATCGGACCAGAGTGCAGTAGCAGGACTAACAATGAACATCACAAAAACAAAAATTATGACTAATTCCTCAAAGACACAAAAAATCACAGTAAACTTTCAGGAAAAAGAATATGTAGATGATTAAATATACCTAGGACAGTCAATATCACCTACCAAAACCATGCATAAGGATATCGGTAGAAGGATAGCTAATACATGAAAAAGATACCGGTCACTAAGTGCAGTTATGAAGGATAGGACCATGCCAACTAAAGCAAAAAGGAAGGTCTACAACATGTGCATTCTGCCATGTTTAACGTATGGCTGTCAAACTTGGGCATTAACAGAAAACTTAACAAATCAAATAAGTGTCTGCCAAAATAGTATAGAGAGGAGTGTTATTGGAGTCAAAGGAAAAGATAAAGTTAGACTAACAGAAATTAAAAACAAAACATAATTCAAACAGACAAATTCATTATATCGAACACTGAAATGACGATGGACAGGACACATGGACGATGTTAAGGGCAAATCAAGAAAAATGGACGAGAATTGTAACAAAGTGGTCTGCAAGAGATAGTAAAAGAAACCAAGGGAGACAAACTAAAAGATGCTAGGACGATATAAAAAAGGTGGCTGGTCCAGAATGGATCCGAGTAGCAAAAGACAGGGAGAAATGGAAAAACTTAGAGGAGGCCTATGTCGCAAGACAAGCTGTTTTTGAACCGAACGTCGATATACTAAGTTAAGAAAAAATATATACATTATATACACATATATGTTTATGTGTGTGTGTGTGTGTATATATATATATATATATATATATATATATATATATATATATATATATATATATATATATATATGTATATTGTTACAAGTTTTAACAGCACTAAAGGCTAATTTTATTTTTATTTTTTTATTTATTTTATAGTAATAATAAATAATTGTCACCCTATGAGTGCAATCTTGATTTCAATTTTACCTACACACACCTTTTATACGAAAGAACAAAAGAAATTGTTTATATTACTTTATTACACATATATTTGCCCACATCACTTGACTTCATTAAAGTCTATTGTGGAAGTACAAAGGTCAGTCAGTTCTCAATTATTAGCACGAATTTACAACCCAAAAGAAAGAATCGCCATTCAGCAATTGTTAATGTTTTGCTTAAGTGATGAGTTGCATTGCACAAATATTGCATTATTTATTATTATTTTTTAATTACAACATGAGGAAAAATAACAATGCTTGTGGCAGGAACTCAAGTCATTACCTCGTTCGAAATGAATTTGAATGATTTCTCAGATAAAATCCGAACCAATGGTTAGATAGAATATTAAAAACCATATACAAATGAAAGACTACTGAGTGGAAAGTCTTGCATGCATGCAACTTACCCCACTTGTCAGCGTTAGAACGATTTGGATTAGCGCGCGAGTTTTCTTGACGCCACTCGTCACCTTCGTCGCGAGATGTCTGTCGCCAATTTGTGTTATTTGCTTGACGTCTAAGAAAAAGAAAATGGTTACACCAATACAGAAATTTCTGCAACTTATCATTAATGAGACTAAAAAATAATTGCCAATAAACGGTAATAAATAATAATTCAAAATAAATAAGCCGTTTAAAATTCCGCACATAACATTCAAAATGTTGTATTGAAATTATTTTCTGCGATTCACACATAGCCTGTAATCAAGTTTTTTTAAATATTCTAGTTGGTTTGTCCTGTTTTGGAAATGCTATACCTGCGAAACATTTTACTAGGAGTCCAATCGCCTTGATCACCCCCGGTTCTGTTTGGAGGCCCACTATTATTGCCCCCACTCCAGGGCCGAGTGGCAGGCCCCTCTTCATCGAGCCCACCGCTATACCCGGGCATTCTTGGAATCCCGGAATGCAATGAAGTAGCCCCTCTAAATTATAAAAAAGAAAAGAAAAAAATAATAAAATAAAAACGTATTAGCTGGTAGCAATTTGTTTATTTTGTTTGAGTGATTTCTTTGATCGTTACACACACATGCCACAATTCAAACTCTACGCTCAGTCAAATAGTTCTCAATCATTAAACAGTCACTATCAGTGCTTGTCGTATACGCATTGATGTTATATAAGCCTATGACTCTAGCTTTGCTTAGACTCCTACGAGATGAGCCGAAAGTGAAGCAATGATAGTTGAAGCGAAAAAATGATGCGTTTTTATGTTCGCAAAATTATAGGGTAGATCGTTAATTAGTGGAGGTGATTCGAATTATAATTATAACGTGTCAAGTAACTCTTTATTAGTATAATTGCCAAGTTTTATGTAAGTTTTTGATTTTGATTTTTTTTTATTATTTTTGAACTATCATCGATTAAACAAATCAATCCGGAACGTCTGGTTAATGGAAAAAATCGAGCACGCCTTTGTAAAGTACCTTACCAAGCAAAGAAATCGATTCAAACAATACTCCAAAAAATGGCATGCGTTTACAAGTCCAAACAGGATTTTATGCCGTGGCACAAAAAGAGCACACAGAAGACCCACAAGCAGAAAGTTTACATGATAACAGTCGGCTGGAAAAAATATGGCGACAGTGTTTTGTGATGATTACAAAGATCTAGGCGTCTCTATAACTCGAGAATACTACCCATCAATCCTAGCTCTCTAGGAATATCTTTTAGAGAATATATCATGGAAAAGCGAAGAGAAAAATATATCAAAGGTGTACTGCTTTTAGATGTCAACGCCCCTATTCACAAGAGCAGTGTTAGCTGTTAGCTGTCCTGTAAAAAGTGGTTTCGATATTTTGGAACACAGTCAACACAACACCTACAGTCTAGATCCCAGTAATTATTATCTGTTTCCAGTTTACTAAAGAACTTCGTAAGAAGAAGATTTCAAGTGGCGAAGTAGTTAAGGAAGCAGTTTCAACTTATTTTCCGGACAAAGAAAAATTTTTTATGAAGATAATAATATACACCTAAGTTAATTGAAAATCCCGAAAAATGTATTAGGGTTGCAGGTGAATATATTAAAAATAAAAAATAGTTTTGTATTTTTTTTATTCTCACATCTTATACTCCCTTCCGCGAACTTAAAAACGCGTCCTCATACGTCACACACTTTTCATACCTATTGCTTGACGAAAGGCACAAATGCTTTTTCATTCTCAAACTCTAATTTTGGCGAGATATTGCAAATATTTGCACTAGTTTGCTTAGTCACAGCTACTCAGTATTGTATCGGACAATCAATTTAATACTATATATGGTTTTCCACACATAAAGGCATATTTGAGAAGAAATATTTATATATATGATACTAAACAATTATTTAGATAAAACTACATATAAAATTATATTTTATTTGAGAATAGCACTTTCTAGTTTGATAGCCTTATACAATTTAACACAAATGCTGTTTCCCCCCAGTTCCACAGGTGTAATCAGCAGATATAGAAAATATAAGAAGCTATAGAAGTACTATCAGCTGTGTTTTCAGTAAACAATTTTCTTTTTAAACAGATCGTTTTACTGGTAAAGTTAAGATATTGTTTGTTGAATGAGGAAATGGTGACAATGTTAAATTTTGTTTTGATATTATGAAAAAATATATAAATACATAAATTGTAGGAAATTTATTCTACTTTAATTTTGTACATAAGTATTTTTTTCAAAAAATGCATTGGAAAGGAGATATTTCGAAAAAACTGGTTTTGGCCGCCATTTTTCCAAAATGGCGGCGCGAGCGGCGGAGATACGAGGTGGCAAAATTGAAATTCGAAAAGAGCATACCGAAATCTATAAAATAACCAATTTCCAAAACTCCCGGAATTCTTTCCAGGTAACCCCCTTTTTTTCGCCCAAATGACTGGACTAATGTCTAAGACCATTGAATTATTGGAATCACAGAGGCCTCTAGAATCCACTATTGCACAAAAGATGGAAGATTTTGAAGCCCGCCTTACTGACATCAGTCCACGTACATCCAACATAGAAAACTTATCCAAGGATTTTGTGGCCTTCCGTACATTTGTTCATTCTATGCTCCATCTGCTTCGTCAACAAATTACTGAGGTGAGCCTTGAGATGGATTCCATAGAGATGCGATACAGGAAAAAGTTCCTCTTGCTGGGCGGTGTTGTTGAAAAGGATAATGAAGATGTTCCCAAAATAACATCTGCTGTGCTCAGTAAGTACATGGGATTAAGCATCACTCCTTCTGACTTAGCTTTGGCTCACAGGCTAGGTAAACCTGGCAATGGACGTCCACGTCCTATTTTATTCCGTCCCTGTAACCTAATGTTAAAAATGACTATATTGAAGAAAAAAGTTTCACTTAAAGGAACTAACTCCGCATATCTTATTCGAATTCCTCACGAAATATCGTCAGACACTATTTATGGAAGCACGGAAACACTTTTCTATGAAAATTGCCTGGACCAGGGAAGCAGTTGTTCACATTAAATTAACTGATGGTAGTTTGAAGAAAGTTAGAAGCAATGATGACCTCGCCACCTTCATTTCACTTCACTGCAGCTCTCGTAATGATCCTGAGTCTCCAGGAATGGTCTCAATAAATTCAGCAGCTACTTCGGCTCCGGCTCCCAGTCAATCAAAACCAGAGTTAATCTTAAGAGCCCAGCATACAATCAAGCACAAATGAGAGCTATTATGCTTTATTACCACTCAGTGAAGGTCTCCTTTGTTATATTATTCATTATTTTATCCATTTAAATATTCTAATGCTTCTCCTATAATGCTCAACTAAAACGCTTGACTACCTTGAATAGCTTTATGTACATTTAGTTTTGTGTGCTTGGATTACTTGCTTTTCTTCACACTCATTATCTTAATATTCTGATTGTTTTGCTATTTTTAATATTCTTTTAATGTTTCTATTACTTCCTTGTTACTTTCTCAGCCAGCATTCTATTATCTCAATCATATTTATTTCAAACTACTGCTCTGTTGTTTTCACTAAATTGTCTTACTTATAATTTGGATTTTATTACTTATTGTATGTTTATACTTAAATTAGTTTTGTCTGACATAATATAACCTTGAATCTTTAAGTCTTAACAGGAATTAATATTTTTATAATAACAGTAAATTGTCATATTGCCGTCAAACTGACATTTACAGATTAATTATAGCAATTAAATCTTATTTTCTCTGTTTCAATTTAGTTGCAGTGCCATCTATTGGACTTACGTTACAGTTTTTATTACTTTTATTTTATTTGTTTTATTGTTATAAATACATTTTTTTTAGTTTATATAGTTTTTATTTTATTTTAAATTATTTTTTTTATTGAAGCATTTCATGACCTTTGTTAGTTATTTTTTATACAATTACATAATGGTTTTAACTTTCACTGTGTGTGTATGTAGTTTGCTATTTTCTTTTTATCATTTACAATTATTTTTTAATTTAATTTATATAATTTAATTATCATAGATCATGTTCTACCTGTCATTACTCACATTATCAATTTCTCCCTTTCCACTGGTTCCTTTCCTTCTGCCTGGCGTAATGCGCTTGTCATACCTGTCCCCAAAGTATCTAATCCTTCTTCGTGTGCTCATTACAGACCCCCCAGACCCCAGACCCCAGACCCAGATCTCTATTCTCCCATTCTTGTCTAAAATACTTGAAGGTGTTGTACATAAACAATTCTCATCCTACATTTACAACAATAATTTCCTCAGCCCATTCCAATCTGGTTTTAGACCTGGTCATAGTACCACCACTACTCTCCTTAAAGTGGTTGAAGATGCTAGGGCAGCTATGGAGGAGTCACGTCTGACAGTCCGTGTCTTAATTGATTTCTCCAATACCTTCAACTCTGTCGATCATGACATCCTTTTGGCCATCCTTTGTCAACTGGGTATTTCTACAACAGAACGAGACTGGTTCTCTTCTTATCTTCGGGGTCGTCGGCAGGCTGTTCGCATTGATGGTAATTCGTCTGATTGGTGCAACATACCTGCCGGTGTTCCCCAAGGCGGCATACTTTCCCCATTATTGTTTTCGATTTTCATAAACCTCATCACCTGTAACCTTAATTGCTCTTACCATTTGTACGCGGATGATCTTCTGTATACGCAAGCTGACTGTGGTAATATAAATGCCACAGTGGTTGAGTTGAATGATGCCTTAAAGTATATTGCTGATTGGTCTCACAAATTTGGAGTGGCTGTAAATCCAAAAAAATGCCAAGGGATTATAATTGGTACTTCTCGCAGAATTAGTACAATTGATCTAAAAACAATTTCTCCTTTAGTCTTCAATAATTCTCAAATTCCTTTCCTTTGTCGAGTTAAAAACTTAGGACTGCATATTGACTGTACGTTATCTTGGGAACCCCAAGTAGACGAAGTAGACATCAATGTTTCGCTGCTAAATAAACTTGAACGTCTTCTCAATAATTGTATACGTTTTATTTTTGGTCTTCGCAAATACGATCACATCTCCAACTATCGTTCTAAACTTAAATGGCTTTCTGTCAAACATCGCCGAAGTTAAAGAATTTTGTGCACTCTCTTTTCTTTTTTATATGATCCATGTTCTCCTAATTATTTAAAATCTCGTTTTCATTTTCTTGGTGATACTCATAGCCGTCAACTTCGCTCCACTGAAAATTTAACACTTCGAATACCTCTCTGTCGCGCTGACATTCAATTCAACTCATTCACTACACAAGCTATTAAACTCTGGAATGCATTACCTACCGACATTAGGAAAGCTCCTAACAGAAATATTTTTAAATGCCTTGTCAAAAACCATTTGTCATTTCAAGCTATTCCTTTGTAAAAAAATCTTATTTAACTTTATGTTTTATCCTATTATTCCTTAGAAATTTTTATTAGTAGATTAGTAATATTTTTTTTTCATTTATTTCTCATTTTTTTTTTATTTGTATATGTATTTACTATTTTATTTTGTTTTGTTATGCACCTTGATGTATTTACTGTTTATTTGAGGGCTTGCTGGAAGAGAATGCTTGTGGCATTATGCTTGCAAAATTAAATAAATAAATAAATTTAGAGCGATGGAAAGTGCGATTTATCCTCAATAATATTCTTTTTACATAGATAAATATATATACGTTATGTATATATATCATCAGGTTATAAGAAGTGTTTATGGACTTAATATACCTAGAAAAATATATATTTTTACTTGTGATACAGCAACTTGTTAACTTATTAATTTCTTACTATTTATGTCATAACAAATGTATTAAACAAAATTTATTAAACAGAAATTATAGGCCTATCTCTATTTTACTTACTTAAAGTATTATCTTCAAAAAAAATATTCTAAACCAAATGACAGAATTTGCTTATAGCAATAAAATATGCACAGTGAACAATATGGTTTCAGCAAAGGTAAAGCAACAACTGATGCGGGTGCCGCGCTCCTTAAGCACATTTACGACGCATGGGAGAAGTCACAGAATGCAATCGGAGTGTTTGATTTATCTAAAGCCTTTAATTATGTAGACCATCAAACATTACTATGCAACTTAACCACTATGATGTGCGTAGTGCTGGGCTTGATCTTATTGCCTCTTACCTGAATCAAAGAGTTCAGAATAATTGTAAATCGGCTGGTTCTCAAATAAAAATGGGTGTTTCACAAAGATCTATTCTTGGCCTCTTTTTATTTTTACTCTATATTAATGACCTTTTACGTAAAAGGACTATGTGACATTGTACTTTTTGCTGATGACACCTCGCTTATTTATAAGTTTAAAGACGCAGACGAAAAATTATGGGAGATTTTTATAAGTTGTTTTAAATTATGATAAGGATAACATATGTTGTATCTTATTATAATTGTACGTTATGACGTTTCGTTTTTCCAAAATACAATTTTACTTACCTATAAAAAAATTTAGTTAAATAAAAAGGAAATTTCACTTAATAAGTAATGTAAGAGCAGACACGTGCTTGTAATATAGTAATAATAACGAATCATTTAGAGATTTTCAATAAACTACTTTCTACTCAAATTAATGTTTTTTTATTTACATAATAAAAATCTCGAATATCGTTTATTTGTTATGAATATTAGTTATTTAACTCTGTTGTTACAACAAAAGATCTAAAAATTTCGAATCATTGGACGTTTTTTAAAATTTGACTTTAACCAGTTTGAGCTCTAATTTTCCGTAATTGCAGTTGAACAAATTATTTAGTGTTCAAAGTATACTAAATATCAAATATTTAAAAACATTGTAAAGATCGAAAATGATTATGAATAAACTTAAATTGCTACGTTTAATTAAATAACTTACTGAATTACATTATGGATCAAGGTAAATAAACAGCTTTGATATATATTTTACTTATAGCAGGCCAGTGCGATATGCAATGTTATAAAGAATATAAGGTTATTTTGTTTTCTCCTTGTGTACTGGGTTAGACAATTTCAGACTTAGAAGTATTCTTATCTCCTAAAGCTATATACCTAATAAAATGACTGCAGCTTCCATTCTAATTAAAAAATAAAACTTCTTAACACTCAACCTTAATAAAAGAAAAACTCGAACCTAAATAAAAGTAAGTAAAGTGATCTCACATACTTTGCAAACGCAGAAGTACAACACGAAACACAGAAAAGGAAAATAAACACATATCATTTAAATATATTAAGCCTCAATCAGTCACGAAATATATAGAAAACATGAAGTACCTTCCCGCAGATACAGCGGAAGCGTGTCTCACGAACGGCATCCGCGACCGACCGCGTACTTCTACCGGTGTCCCTCGGCCGCGGCCAACCCCGTAGCGCTCCGACCCCGCGCCCGCGCGCGCCTCCCGCTGCAACAGACCCCCACCCCCAGCCTCTCGATAATACTCTTCGTTAAAATCTAACTCTATTGCAACTGGACTTGCCACCAGCTGTGGTAAAACGATAGCCTTATTTATGAACACAAAAAATTGAGGTGTTATTTTTGTATCAATAAGACGTTTATAAGCGATTCAAATCATTATTCATTCATTTGACAGGGTCTGGCATGCGAACCTTATAAGCAAGCTTTCAGAGAACAGTATATCTCCTGCTCTGATTGGATGGGTGAGGGACTTTCTGAGACAGAGATCTCTCCGAGTAGTTGTTGACGGGTGTTTCTCCGACACCTTAACGATAAATTCCTGAGTGCCTCAGGGGTCCGCTCTTTCTGCAATTATTTTTCTGCTGCACATTAACGATCTGCTGAAGCCAGGTATCTATGGGTATGCAGACGACAACACAGTTGTAGAAAAATTTCTGCCAAGTACTCGAGCTAGTAGAGATCAAGTACAGTCTGAAAGAGAAGCTATGGTGCAACGTTTGAATGACAAACTTCAGGCAGTCTCTGCAAGAGGCAAAACCATTCTTGTCAAATTCAACATCACCTAAACGCAGACGTGTATATTCACCGCAAAAAGGAGCCCTTTCACCTTGGCTCCTTTCAACTTTCCAGAATGTATCCTTGGAATACAGTGACCGCGGCTTCAGTTGTTAGGCTTAGAAATTTCCTCGTACCTCAACTTTGGTCGGATCATTGAGACCAGAGCAGGAGCAGCTGCAGGTAAGCTTACGGTTCTTGCGAAGGTCCGACAATACTTTACACCGGGACAGCTACTTATATTATACAATGCACAGATGCGGTAGTGTGTGGAGATCTGTGGTCACATATTTGCTGGTGCCGCAAAGACTCATCTTACGGTTCTGAACTCATTTGAGAGGCGAACAAAGAGGCCTATAGGCAACCCAGAGTTGATTGAAGCCAACCTCCACAGCCTCGAGCACAGGAGTAAAATTGATAGCTTCTCAGTATTCTGTGCGACACATTTTGGTGAGTGTGCGCTTCAATTACACGACCTATTTCCATCACCGGACGTTCCTCTGCCTCTCAGTATTTTCTTTAGGATACATTTTGGTGAGTGTGCGCCGGAATTGCACGACCTAATTCCCCCGTCCCCGTTCCATCACCGGACGTTCCGACGCACGGCAGGTATCCATCCTTACGCTGAGGACATTCCACCTGTCTGAACGAAGCGCTTTGCTTCGTCTTTCATAGTTCATGCAGCTAAGGAGTGAAACAGCTTGCCTGCCTCGGTATTCCCGTCCGATTATAGTGTGGGTGTCTTCAAGAGATGAGTTAATAGGTTACTAAGTTAATGCGCCTTACCACCTATGACTACATCTCCACTCCCCATCAGGTGGAATGTAGTTAAGTATTAATTTAAAAAAACATTTATTTATTTGTTTTTTTTCTTTTCTGGCATTTAGGTACAGAAAAATAAGCTTATTTACAGTATATAAAAGAGTATACATTTAAAAGCAAAGTACATTAAATGCTCAAATATATCAATTTTTAAATTAAATAAAAAAAACAAAAATGTGAAACTCACCGATTCTTCGTCGTAAGTATTAAGCGCAACAGGGGGTTTCCCCCTCGGTTGGTATAGCAAGTCGAAGTATTTTAGTTCTTCCGGCGCTTCCGCTGTTCTATCGTACAACGCCAACATTTCTTCTCTGCCGTATCTAACCAACAGAGTTAATGAATTACGATATATATACCGTGGTTGGTAGATAGGAATATTCTTAACATAATATTAAGTAAAAGTAACCTTCAATATAGGCACCTTAATTTAGCGAGCTGGACTTTTTGGTGTTGACTACTGTTTGTATTTCTTGCGTTTGTTCCTGAAGTGCCGGCTATTGGCGATGCTCCTATTGCCGCCGTTGTGGCCCCAGGGCCTGTCGGCAGAGACGCCCCCGACGGGCCTGAGTTAGACGAGGAGCCTGTAGCCACATTTAAGGACCCGGCTCCCGAAGATCCTGCGGAGATGGAGCCGGGTCCACCGAGCCCCTGAGACCCCGAGGGTCTGTTGTTCGTCGGAGCCCCGGGTCTTGTGGCGTTCTGATTTGGGTTTGCTCTCCCAGCGCTGCGTTCGCGTGCTAGATTGCGGAGCCATTCTGGACCGAACTTAATAGGATTGTTGCGGTCACCCATTATTCTTTTGTTTTACTTTCTTGAGTTGAATTATTTGAATAAGCGCTGCTAGCGGCAACTGCAACGAAGAATCAAATATGCCGATTAATTCGACGTCCCTTAAATTACAAACGAGTAGATCATTCGATAATAAATATCCGAGAGACTATGTCATATCCAATGGCGTCGGCGCTATATTAGTATACACCATTCCATAGCCATGCCGGATGAGGTGGTGCCTCCCTAGCCCGGATTCATCAGTTCACACATTCAGACATTTGCAAGTAATTCTCAGAATATTTGAATAACATTTTGAGTACGAGATCTCTCTCAGTTGTTGTAAACAATTTTTATTTTGCGAACATTGTAACTTATTATACACTTTCATCTATAGAGAGAATAATTTCAATTCAATTTCACGGGAGAGAATGTTTCATAAGAATTGTAACCAAACTAACTATGGTTAATTTAGTGTTAATATTACTTCTGTCACTTTATATTTCTGTATACATTGGTTTACTTTTAGCTTTAATCTAGAGAGTTTCATATAAATCTTATGTTTTAAACTTACTAAAAGGTCTTTTTGTTAACTTTGTGAAGATTGTAGGTTTGTTTAAAATTGATATATCTAACAAGAACAAACAAGTGTTTTTTTTTTTTTAATTTTTTTTAGAAATCGCTACGACCTATCAGTTGACAAATACACGAATAATAAGAAGGGTACAATGAAGTGTGAGTTACAGAGTTTAACTATTAGTAAGAATAAAATAAGCAGCTTGTTGTCCTAAGTCCTAAGAAACGAAACCAAGTTATTTGTGATGTCATCATCATTCTATACTTGTATATTACAATAATACAATTTGCATTTTAAAGTGCGGTATAATTCTTAAACCAACTTTCATTCGAATGGTTTGGGAAGTCTCTGACGAATGACATTAAATATACAAAAACTACTTATATATAAGTACCGCAATAATTTTAAAGCGAGGGAGAATAAGTAACATCAACGACTTCCAGTTAAATTACAAATGTGTAATTATAATTAAAGTTCGATTGCTATTCGGTGCATAAATAAAAACTGGTTCGTGTTAGAAGAGCAGTCTAGTTTATAGATAAACTTATTTCAATTCAAAGATTCAACGACAATTTATAACTGAATTAGACACAGTCTTGCACACTCCAATCCAATAAAATACTATAATTACAGACATCTTCTGAACTACGCTCTTTGAAAAACAATGAAATTTATTATTGAAAGTACATATTTCAATTTATTAAATAATACTAAATAACCTGCCTTTGTAATATGACGTTAAACAAAAATTATTAATTAATGTAATTATCAAACTCAAAGCAGATATTTTGTTTGTAAAGCATAATTAAAACTGTATAGGTACTATTCGGAGCAATAAAATTTTAATATGAAACAAATATATTTTTCTTGACAAATATTACCTTCATTCTAATTTGAAGACACGAAGTTTAAGCTGGTATTAAGAAACCGTTGTACAAAGTATTAACTGAAAAAGACCATCTGATCTACCAATAAAGCGATGCAACGATCTACGTACAAACGAACAATAATAAATATCTTTGCGAAACGAAGAAGTTAAATTTGTATTAACAATAAGTTGTCTAGAATTGAGAATAATTTATTCGTAATTGAGAATGGGACAGACACTAGATATTTGTATTGTTTATTTGATCGTTTGTAAGAATAAACAACTAATAGCCAAATCACTATCTATTAAATCCTATCGAAATCGGTTAACATTGAACGATTTATCTTAGAATACGATAGTGTATAAAAAGAAAAAAATATACCTATTTTTTTTTTAATTACTTTACTTGGATAAAATTTTGTAATGTGTAATAAGTAACCTTAATTACAGTTGGGTTAATTACAATGATTATTTTTTTTTTTTTTATTGTCTATTACATATTTTTTAAATAAAGAAGCTCTAGTTTCTACTGATATTATTGTATTTAAATACATTGGTCAATTAATTATATTAATCATCATGTACTGATAAATAAGATGATATCCTTTTCATTTGGAATAATTATTTGAGTTGGTAAGAAATAGAAATTATTGTAATCAAAAAATAATAATGATGCATAAATGTGGGATTATAACATAAAGTATTAATCAACAAAGCAAAACTTAAAAAAATGGTTTTATGAAAAATTTTAGATTTTTTTACATTTACCAATTCTTTAAATAACTAAAGTATATAATAAAACTTAATAAAACTTTATAATTAAACTAACAATTGCATAATATTTTAGCTGATATTTATAATAATAAAAAGATAAATTGTACAAATATTAATAATAATAATATAATAATTTATTTTAATAAAAAAAATTGCCAAGCCAAATGAAGTCTGAAAAAAGTTATATATATTTTTTTACTAATTAGTACATATTTGAATAGATGCTGAGTTGTTAATAATTTACATTAATTATATGAAACAAATAAAATGTTCTATGGGTTTCATGATCAATGAATGAACCAATTTGATCATATTGATATAAATAGAGATTGAGAGATTAAATGTTTAATCAAATGGCATTTCTTCCACCACAACTAAATAGAGAACTGATCAAATTTTAATAAAGGTTGATAAGAACACTCCAAGATGATGTCACATATTAAAATAATGCCCTAACAGTTACGCATTATTAAAAAATACCCAGAAATGTAGTTAGACTATACACAATAATGTTTAGGAAAATGCTTTGTACAATGTTTACTTATTTATAATATAAAGATTTAACTAGAATAGTGATTGTTCTAATGTAATAAAATATAAATTGTTTTAATGTTAATAGATTTTTTAGTCATGAAAAGTAGATCAAATAGTAACCTCGGGTAATTTCAATGTCAATATTAGTTACTCCAGTAATCAAATAATCAACATCAATAAGTAACAAAAATAAACGGTAAAATATTTTAGTCATTGTGGTGCTTTTGCAAGCCATGCTCTTTGACTATTTAATTTTTCTTGACATCTACTGTTAGTACATATAACAGAGTGGTATGTAATCAAATGCATAAACATTGTGACAAATTTGTTTAACTTATTTATTTTATAAATATTTTTTCAACAACAAATATGTATTAGAATATATAATAAAATTCGCAATAAACATTCGCATTTAAAAATGATTGCTAATTATTACTTCATAACTTATGTGTATGTACAAGCAAACAAACAAACTAACATCCTAACCAAATATAAGAAACTTCTAATACTAATATCATACCCCACTTATGGCATTAACCATATAAAAAATAACAATGCCAGAATATCAAAATTATTAACAGTAGTTACATTCTGTCTGCAATAAATTGTCTTTTAGAAAATCACTAGAATACTCCTAAGAGTTTGTTTTGAGATGTGCATGTAGTGTTACATATTTATTTATGTTGGCAGATATTTGAGTTATAAGAATTAAACTACATATAATATGAATTAAATTAATTGAATACAACAAATGTTTTTAAATAATGTCTAAAATATTATAATTATTGTGAATCTAGGTGAATATCATCTGACCATCAACTTGTGTTGATAAGAATTTATCAATATAATTCCAAAAATAATATAAAAATGTAACATGCAATTTAATTATTATTTTATAAATCAATAAAAAAGTTATATAATACTTTGTAAATATTTACTATATATGTACAATACATGCAATAAAATACATACAAAGTGGAAAATATTGAATGCTGCTTAAATCTTAACAATAAAGGGTACATACCAAATAATTTCGCAGCTGCATATACTTCTTTGAAAATACATTGTTTCACTATTCAATGATAGTGTTATTTGAGAATAACAATGAGGGTACTTTTAAACCAACGAAGCACTAAACTATTTGTATGGGAAGGTTCTCCTCACTTTTTAATGTTTTGCCGCAACATTATTTCATAATATATAAGTTAACAGTTATATTATAGGCTACTTGTAAAAAGTGATAACAAATAAACAAAGAAACCCTGTAATAAGATATTTATACACACCACCAAGAATGCCCTTCTTTTATAAAATAACATACCTTACATAAACCCTTTATTTAAAATTTTAGTTATTCATGATGGCATAGCACACATAATACGAGAATCGCATTCGCCTCGTGCTTGCTGTCTCCAACAGATTGAATTGAAACACAAAATTTCCAAAACTGCAAGAGTCAAGGTGGCAGGAAGATATTCATCAGGACGCGACTCAAAAAGCCCTTCACTACTGTTTTTTTAATAATTGATTTGTTAATTTACAAAAGGGATATTATGAAATGTGATCATAATTACCTAAGAAGTAGAGATGTGATTCAATTTCAATAATAGATACACGCACCACGCACGGCGACAGAGAAATATGGCCGACCAAAGTGTATTGAAGAAGAACGTCAACGCATGCACGAAGTAAAACCATAAACAATCAATGCTACCAATACACCAAAACGAGCTAATGGCATTGCCGAGCAGTAGATTTCGGTTGAATAGTGTTATGGTGAATCTAACGTAAAAATAATAAAATATCGACAGTAAACCCTTCGGATCTACCTTTCTGTAAATATTTGGTTTTATTTAAAATTAAAGTGTCAAATTTTATTTTAGATTCATATTATTATGTGTTTTAACTTTTTATTATTTTTACATCTTTATTTAATTTGATAATGATAGCTGTTGCTAATGTCATTACGTTATAGCTTATAAGTTATAACATACTGTAAATAATAAATACGCTGTAGTCTTGCGTTCCTGCAAAAGTTGAGCAACACTCCGGTTATGATGTATCTGTCTTTACGCTTTTCTACTGTATTTACATTTTTTTTTTCTCTGTGACAATATGTGTTTTATTCATCTTTTCTTCAACTATATAAAGTACTGCTTACAAGTTGTGTAAAGTATGTGATATCCAAATAATGTATTTTGATTTGCTATTGATCAAAATATCATTTTTAATTATATTTATTTCTAAAATTTTATGTTGCTTAATTATTTATGTTACTAGTACCAAAAAAAAAACCTTTAAAACTTATTTCGAAGCTATCATAACCAATAACTTTTATACATGATAAAAAAGTTACATCATGCTGACATAAAATAAGTAAGTTCAAGTATCCACAATCACGTTATTGCATCCTGTCCAGAGCATCTGGCAAGTACTGATTGCACCTTCCCAGGGATGCGAATAGTACTCCACGCTGGAGTTCACCTGGGTTTTATGTTTTATGGTTGAGTGAAAAACCATCGCACCCAGTTCAGAATACAGAGTTTTCTGGAGGCAGTCAGAATGACAGCCTCGATACAATGCTTCGAACTAAGGTCACGGTATCCATACCTGGGATGTTAAGGCCGTTCTGAATTGATAAAGGTTTGTTTTGAAGAGTAGGAATGGGATGTAAAGTAAACGCGAAAACCTGAGTTTTCTTGGCATCGAACCTCATTCTCTGAACCCCATCATCAAGTATTGTCCTGAACACCTTCCAGCTTAACGATAAATTCTTTTCTTTTTCCAGCTATTTGGTACTGCATTGACCCAGATTGCCCAGAATATCGCCCATGGACCATACGATCATCTGCTTGGCAACTAATGTTACCAAGCGATATCATATCATTGATGTGCAGGAGTAATAGGGTGGGTGACAACACAGACATGGAACACAGGAAATGAATCAGCTGATAGTCTTGCCGGTTATAATAGTTAATAGTCCCCAAAACTGTCCGATAAAAAAAAAAAAAAAAAAAAGATCAAAAATAAAATTGAAAATAATTGGATGTCTCATTGGGAAGAGACATCTCTTATAAAAGGAAAATAATATAGATTGTTATTATTATTATTGCATTTGAACGTTGCATTAAATCTTCGATCTACTTCGATTTCACTGTTGTTTCTCCCGAAAGACACTGTTTTGCCTAATTATATATACTGTTAGATAAGAGCTTCTTCGATTGCGCTGTCGGTAGGGGCCTTGGAAACTTGGATTACGGTGACCTGTAATCCTTCAAACTTTTAATTTTAAAAACGATACTCTTTCTGATATTCCTGAGATGTTTACAATGTTACTTTTAAAATGTTTCTTTACTAGGAAGCCCACTCCATGTAGGCCTACAGCTCCGCCTATGTATCAAAAAATATAATCCTTATATTCCTCTACGTTACAGCCATTTTTTTATTATTACTATTTTTGTTATTTTCCCTAGTCTGATAATATCCCAGTTCAAGTTTTGTAATGCATTGTTTAGTTTTATCAATCTTGTCGTTTTCGGTAAAGATCTTACGTTGTAAGTACATATTTGGGGGTGTAATTACTTTCGGCTTTACTATCTTTTTTGTTTTGTTTGGTTTTAAATGGAGGAGGTTATTGCCATTGGTCATTATCTTTATATATTGTATGGTATATATATATCAACACAAATATTCGTTGACTCTGGTTCAAGTCAGAAAAGTACATTCATCGAAAATTTTACATTATATTAAATCGCCTTAGAATCTAACATGGACGTTTCAACGAACATCTTCACAGAATGAAATTAATGTCTTTTCCAACATGTGATTGTTGTAACTTTGACAATCAGACTTTTAACCACATTTTCTTTGATTGCCCCCGCAATTTATCATACACAGACTAATTTTAATTGATGAATTATTAAGTGTTTACAAAGAAACCCTGGAAATGCCGCTCTCTACACAGGATTTTCTAAAAAACTAAGGAACGTATCTCATTATCTACAAATTTATAATTAACACTTGAAAAATTTGAACCGGATTAGAAATTAATATAACAATTTCATGATACGACTAACCCGGAAAAACATATAAAAATTGATTATATAATATTTATTACTTAACGACAGACAAGGCTAATGCCTCGTTATTATATCATCTTTATTCAGATGACCGTTATCAGAGTAAATTATAAAAATACACAAAAAATAACTTGGCAGAATGGCATAAAGCTTTAGCCTTTCCCTCGACCAATGGAATAAAGTATACAAATAACGATGGTCGATGTTTTAAATCTGTGAAGTATATTGGCAAAATGTAATAATAAATACTTATCTAATTTCTTTAAGCTATCCAATACTTGGGGAAAAGAGTCATCGAGAAAAAACGAGTACAGTTTAAAACGATAAATATGACTTAGTTTTTGCCCTCGTCAAAATGAAGCAAAGCTTAAAGTGTTAAAATTTTTTGAGAATAGTTTTCGCCCTTTCAAGAAAACACTTAAGAGAATTATTAACATGCTGATTTTGAGAAAGAGGAATCATTATTTATATCATGTAATAAAACTTTAATATGTTATATTTTAGTACTACATTGTTTGATAAAATCAGTTTTGGAGCCAGGGCTAATATCTATGACAACCACAACAACCATATACATGGATTAGTTGAATTAAACCTAATTAAACAATTATACTGACCATTGAATGGTATTTATGGGGAGATTTGCTACGTATATATGCCAGTCATAAATGGCAGCAGCTTCTTTGTTTTTATTTTATTGAACGTATAACTTCCAACACTAAAAAAATTGTTGTATATTTAATATAGTTAAGGCAGCCTTTATACAACTTTAATATGGACTCCAGTTGGTCCCTGAGACACTTGATGATCCGAAAAGACATCAAATAGACACAGAAAAAAAAAGATTAATGAGATGTTACTGTATCCTTAATTGTATTAAATACAATGAGATTTGATACCCAAATTTATTTGTATTATAAATATAATGGTAAACTGCATATTAAGGGTCATATTGATTGGGGGGCCGTCGCCGAGAACCTCCTCGTGTGCCCGTCTGTTTCCCTTGTTACTCGGATTCGTCCGGTGGCATCGGAAGCGGTACGGGCCGGTGCTCCCTGGGCAACAACGGTTAATGTGATCCTTCGGGTTTGCATAAGCCGTTGGCTAATACTCGGCGCGGTCGGCCATGGGGGTTTGTGCCCGGTTCATGGCTGGCTGGCGGGCAGGCTGCCTTTCGGGGTGGTCTGTCTGCGAGGTGGGCTCGGGCCTTTTGGCCTGGGCACTAAGGGTGGGAGGGCGCAGGCCCTCTCTACCGGGGACAGCAGCGGGGTCGCCCCTGGTACTTCTCTGTGCGCAAAGTGGACTGTGGGGCGGTCCCGTGGTTGTGTGGGGGGTACGTGGCGGTCTCTTTCTTGCTGAGGGGGAGGCCGTTGCGCGGATAGGGTGATGGCCCGGAATAGTCATCGTCAGGTACAATAGCGCTTGACGATGATTAGTCCGGGCGAGGTGGCGGCGGAGCTCTTCCTAGGGAGGGCTTCGTTGGCTGGACCACGTCCGTTTTCGGACGAGGTCCGGCCCCGGGAGGTTGAGTCGGATCGGGACACCTTCTTCGTTGAGGGAGTCCTGATTTGGCTCGGCCGGCTTGGGTGGAGGGCAGGGGAGCCCTTCGCCATTCAACAAGCCCCGGAGTGGGACGCGCTCAAGTCAACCGGGCGCGTCACTCCATGGAGGTGGTGGCTGCTCACGCGGCCTTCCGTCGGAGCAACGCGGTTGTGTGCGCAAGCGTTCCCGTGGCGCTCCATTACGACGGAGAGGTGTTGACCGTCTGGTTTAGTGAGTAAGAGTCTCACATAACCACTTCCATCTTCCCCAGGATGGAGGTGTGTATCCATGAGGATTCCAGACGTTATAAAAAAAAAAAAAAAAAAAAAAAAAAAAAAAAAAAAAAAAGGGTCATTTTGATATGATTTTACTAATTACAGATTTTCTACATAGAAAACAGATATTGTTGCTTAAGCTCTATCACCACATAAGTAATTTTTTAGAGGTTTTGATATTTTGACACCATTTGAAAAATAATTGAAAGATGTGTCATTTCAACCTATCAGAATCAATATAGGTAACGATATCAGAATCAAAATAGGTAACGATCTCCTCAGTGACCGACAGTACGGATTTCGCCGAAATAGATCCACTGGGGACCTTCTAGCGTACGCAACACACATTTTAGGCGAAGCCATCGAGAGGAACGGAGAAGCGGTCGCCGTCTCTCTGGACGTCTCGAAGGCTTTTGACAGGGTCTGGTATGTGAGCCTTTTAAGCAAGCTTTCAGCGTACGGTATATCTCCTGGTCTGATTGGCTGGATAACGGACTTTTTAAGATAGAGATCTCTCCGTGTTGTTGTCGACGGGTGTTCTTCGGAACCCTTGACAATAAATGCCGGAGTACCTCAGGGGTCCGTTCTTTCTGCAACTCTTTTTCTGCTGCACATTAACGATCTGCTGAAGCCCGGTATCTATGGGTATGCAGACGACAGCACAGTTGTAGAAAGATATCTGCCAAGTTCTCGGGCTAGTAGAGATGAAGTACAATCTGAAAGAGAAGCCATGGTGCAACGTTTGAATGACAAACTTCAGGCAGTCTCCGCATGGGGCAATGCCAATCTTGTCAAATTCAACGCCACCAAAACGCAGACGTGTTTGTTCACCGCCAAAAGGAGCCCCTTCACCCTGGCTCCTACTTTCCAGAATGTATCCTTGGAATACAGTGACTGGCTTCAGTTGTTAGGCTTAGAGATCTCCTCGAACCTCAACTTTGGTCGGTACATTGAGTCCAGAGCAAGAGCAGCTGCAGGAAAGCTTGCCGTACTTGCGAAGGTGCGACAGTACTTTACACCGGGACAGCTTCTTGTATTATACAAAGCACAGATCCGGTCGTGTGTAGAGTACTGTGGCCACATATTTGCTGGTGCCGCAAAGACTCATCTTGCGGTTCTGGACTCAATTGAGAGGCGAGCAAAGAGGCTTATTGGCAACCCTAAATTGGTTGACGCCAAACTCCACAGCCTTGAACACAGGCGTAGAATTGCTAGCCTCTCAGTATTCTATAGGATACATTTTGGTGAGTGTGCGCAGGAATTGCACGACCTAATTCCTCCATCCCCGTTCCTTTGCCGGACGTCCCGCCGCACGGCGGGTATCCATCCCTACGTTGTGGACACTCCACCTGTCCGAACGAAGCGCTATGCTTCATCTTTTCTAGTGCGTACAGCGAAGGACTGGAACAATCTGCCTGCGGCGGTATTTCCGGCAAAATATAATGTGGGTGTCTTCAAGAGGAGAGTGAATAGGCTTCTAGGTTAATGCGCTTTACCACCTAAGACTACATTTCACTTTCCATCAGGTGGAATGTAGTCAAGCATTAACCTAGTTTTGTAAAAAAAAAAAAAAAAAAAAAGAATCAATGTACGACCAATAGAATTCTTTTAAAATACGAATAATTTTAAAAACACCATGTAAGCCAGCAATTTGTCCACAAATTTGGTTAAAAACATGATAACAACATTTTTTAAAACCATGTTTGTATTGTTTTTTTTTTATAAAGTGCAATAAAGAATATAATAAGAATAATATCATGGCATAAGTCATGATAAAAAGGTATATATAAAACTAGGGGTCGCCCGCGACTCCGCCCGCGCGGTTTTTAGTGTTTCCTCAGCAGAAAGCTCTCAACAAAGAAATCATTTCCCGTTTTTGCAGCATTTTTCATTGCTGCTCGACTTCTATAAGTCACAGCGAGATGACATATACATTTTTGAAATGTTTCTTCCTCTGAATCATTTTCCACTTCACTTGACCTACTTGATAAATAAATTGGTTAACAATCAGCACATATTGAAGAATAAGATGCTATAGAAGTACTATCAGCTGTGTTTTCAGTAAACAAATTTCCTTTTTAAACAGATCGTTTTACTGGTAAACTTAAAATATTGTTTGTTGAATGAGGAAATGGTGACAATGCTAAATTTTGTTTTTCAGCAGGTATATTTACTTTGGTTTAATTTTGACTTGCACAGTTTAGTCACTCGGTAATTTAGTTTTAATACACGAAAATAAAGGCTCTGCCTTATAATCATCACATTTAATAGGAGAAGAATTGAGTCCTGGTTGAATAATATCATAGACATTTGTATGGGCAATACCCTAGTATTGCCCATATTGAAGTGATCACTGAGTAAGTCCTAACTAACTTACTCAGTGATCACTTCCTTGTGAAGGTTCACCATTTTTTGAAACATTACTACTTTTGATAGCCAATTCTGAAAGGGCTTCATTAACCAGTGTCAATCTTTGCCTTTTGACTATACACATTCTCAACTGGTATTTTTCGGAGGCACAACTCCTTTCTTCAAACTTAGATTATATTTTTATCCTTGCTGTTTTGTTATATTATATTCAATACAATTTGCTGTATAAATAAATCGAAAACTATAAAAATTTCGTTAAACCAAAAAAAAAAGTAATAGGGTTTTTATATAAAGTTATACTGAACTCTTATAAACTAATTTAGGTTAATTTTAAACCATAAAAAAATATTCTAATGTTCAATAGCTAATGCAAAATTTACTTCTTACTAATTTACACTAAGACTTATATAAATAAAGTATAATTACGTTAAATTGATGTTCACAACAATATAAACAAGTTTTAGGTCATATATTATCCCTTTTAATTACCGTACATCATTGTTTTTTAACGGACTTCAAAAAGGAGGAAGTTCTCAATTCGGCTGGTAGATATATACCTATACATTTTTATATATTACACCTATTTCTCCAAGGTTTCTGAACCGATTTACGTAATTCTTTTTTTTTGTTTGATGCGGTATAGTTTCGAATTGGTCCCATAAAAATTTGATTCAGGTAGGCCCATTAGTTTTTATTTTATAAGCGTTTCCGGAAGGAAATCTAAACAGCTGTCACTAATAACATCTGTTGTTTTGGATATGATAATTTCTTAAAGACTGTTCATGGTACTTCAGCATATTGATTTATGATGGTTATAAAATTACGGTCATTCATTGAACGAAGTCTTTGTGAAGTCTGACGCGCTGCTGTTAGCCGGTTCACACGTCGCTGAGCAGCCCCGGTTGCTGTTTCGTATTACTTCTAATGATCACCTCTATGAGCCCTCTGCTCAGTCGACTCGTTCTCGAGTCTCATTAATGATATCGAGTATATGAGTCTTCTGCTCAGCTGACTCGTTGGCCAGACGCTCATTAATGAGGCCAAGTCTATTAGCTCTCTGCTCAAAATACTCATTCGCAAGACGCTCTTGGATCTTACCGAGTCTAGAATTATGCTGATCAAGAGTTTCTTGACGTAATCGTGATTTCATATATGCCTTCATAGCTATCCAACGTTTTTCACGAGCTTTAATAGTCTCACAAGAACGTAATATTGTGTTTCGAAGAGTATTTTTACGGATAAGACTACTATATACGATCTCAAGAACTGGGACCGGATATAGTTCCTGGTTCTTGATCTATATTTTTAGGGCGCGCAGCACCTTTTGTAGGTCAACCCATAGCTAATTGAAAATGTAGCAATAAACTAAAAAGTATTAAATAAAAATAACTACGTAATAAAATACCGATTTTAAAACTAAAAAGTAAAAAATAATGGATATTTAAGATTTATTATATACAGTGATAAAAAGACGATTATTGGATTTTAATACATAAATAATCGTTTGAGGCTTGTTTATAAAATTTGGAGTATATATGTATAAACCGCGCCATTTTGTGTTTAGCCCTGAGAAAAATTTAGTAGTGTCGCGCACACAATACTTTTGTTACAAATAACGGTGCTGTTCGCCAGTTCTATAAAATTGAACTTGACTAGATTAGCTTACGTTGTGTCTAGATGACATTTGAGTGTTCTTATATAATCTTAAAATTTTAACAGTAGGTAAATATTGTTTGGGTTCTAAAAACTTGGCTATTCAAACACAGGGCCAACGATACAGTTTTAGGTTCACATTTGATTTGCATTTTTTGATTTGATTATTTTTTATTACATTTTATTAAAAAGGTAATTAGTACAAGGATTCAATGAAACACAAATTCCCTTAAACTGATTTATTTAATACTGTAACAAAACAATCACTACTTTTTCGAAAAGCCTATGCCATCTCAAAAATATTACATAGGAATAATGTTCTTAAAATAAGAAAATCTTAAACTTTACATGTTAATATATTATATGAAATAGTAACATGGTAAATATTTCAAAAAAGCCCTTTATGAATTGACTTACAAAACTTTGAGGCAGTACTTTTAACAATTATTGTTATCCGTGGAAAATTACTCTTGATTATAATTACTAACGACATCTTTATACTTACTTGTGTTTTACGACTATTAATAAGACTTGCCTTCCACCGACTTAACAAACGTACATATATATTTTTTTAGCGGATACCTCTTTAAGAAATACTTCTGTATTGCGTATACTTGTCTGGTTTTTGAGTTGTCGTCTTTTCCAAAAAAATATATTGTGAAAGAATCAAAATGTCGAACATAAAAAAATACGTAAGTTAAATAAATGAAAGTACGTTTTGTTACATGATATATAAATACACGCAAACAATAATGTATTTAAAGATGTATTGTATGATCTGAAACTGCTTTAATTACTAACGTAAAATGGTTATCCAGGCAAAAGGGCCCATTATTCAACAACTTAACTTAGTACTGATGTTATATTAAAAATAATAGTATAAGAACATCACAACGTTGTGTGCTGTTCATTAAGACTTACCTAAACCAAGTAGAAGCTTTTTCAACGGCATTCCTAATTTTATTATTGTTTAAATTGATTAAGAAATTAAGAAATTTTAATTTATAAAAATATTATCCTCAAAGTCTATTAATTTTTTAGTAATATACTATAAAGCCCCTCAAACTGTATGTTATTTCAAATTTCGGAAACAGTTCAGAATTTATTACATTGATACCTTTCATCATAAGTACTCTGAATTACAAAACCTTATCAGGAAATACATTACACATATGCACTTTATAACAATATATATATATATATATATATATATATATATATATATATATATATATATAATCGGTTACGGAATTCAATTTAGATTTGCTACTTATTTTAATGTTTCTATCACATTTTCACACAAGAAAGCCTCACTTTTAGCCCTCACTTTAAAATGTTACAAAATATTGTTTTGTTGTGTCACAACACCCCCCATCGCACTTCGTATTATAAAATGCTCATTTGTAGCTTTAGAGTTATCTACAGCCGAAACTAATATTGATAAAAACATTTCATAAACACATTCAAAATATTCCAAATGAATGATTCGTTGTCAGCTTTTTAAAAAAGGATTATTTTTAATTATTTTTGTATAAATTGCAATGAATGCCTTTATGTAACCTAATATTTTATCACATTTCTATAATGCACTAGAAAAAATCTCACACATGTATAAAGTTGGATAACTACATTATCTTACATCTATGTAAATAGCTACAGAGATTCTGGGCTACATAGAATTATAATAAAACACAACCCGCTTCGCGCGAACATGTTATACTTATATATATTTATACATACGTACATATCTAAACCAAAAGATTATCATACTTGAGCTTTTAAGAACTCGTAATAACTAACGATCTCTAATAAAAGGGTACAAAATGATTATAATGAAATTACAAAGCAAATTACTGAAAACTAACTTAGCCCTTAAACATTCAATTTGAGCCTTAATCTATGTTAGTCTTTCACGTTAGTCTTCACCCTTGATAATATCTAGAATACTGACATAAGAACCCGTGAGGAAACCAAGAATGCCAAAGCAAACCAAAAACATGTTCTTCCAGAGGACCCAATTGAAGCGACCGAGCCCGTTAGGTCGGTCCCAAAACGTTACAGTCTCTATAACGGCAGGAAAAATGAGACCAAGGAAGGAGAGGCAGACGGCACCCACGAGAGATATAAAAGGGCCTAGGTTTGGGATGGCTACGGCGGTGCAGAGAGTCAAGATAACAATACCAATCCTGATGCTGTACTCTGCCATGTTCTTCTTCGAGCCGAACCAGTGACGCACATTCTTCCAAATAATTTCCATCGGTACGTAGAACTGAAGACTGTATGTGAAGAATATGGCCACAGCAATCATCAATTTAACACTCTGGCCCAATCTGAAAAATTTAGAATATAACAAGAATTTGAAAAAAATATTTTTAAATAGGATACATATGCATGTTTAAATTAGACTTTTAATAAATAAAGGGTTCAAGAATACAATAATGAAATATTTTTTAAGCACAGGACCAATAAAAAATATTATAAGGTGTTGTTAGCAAGTTCTGAATAGCATAACTTGGTCTAATCGTCATCTATTTACTAATTTAATTTGTCAATATTCTGATCAAGAAAAATTTAAGTAAAAGGATAAAAAAACAAGAATGTGGTTATATTTCTAGTTATTATAGACCCAAAAATTTGTAAAATAATAATAATAAAAGATTCTTACACTTCGTCTTGGGGCAAGTTTAATGTAATACTGCCTTCAGTTGCTTCGCCGTATTTTAAATATCCAGAGAATCCTACAATTGCGTAGAGAGAGACCACGAAGAACATGCCAGTGTTAAGGACGCCAGGACAGCCGATGAAGTGTGTTGGGGTTTTCATGTTATTCTCTAATGGCATTACGACGCCAATACCCTCAAGAGCGAAAATAGCTGTGCCGAAAAAGGTTGGTAGACGTTCTACTCCGGCAAAGGACTTGCGTTCACTAATGCTTGGAATGTCTTGGAATAGATAATAGAAGGTTATGCCCATTCCCGTGCCGACTAATAGATTTGCAATCATCGAAAACGGTGCCAGATACTTGAGGTTCCTAATGAGGTTCATTACTATGAGAAAGGGAAGTAGTGTGATCATGTAGATTCGAAGGTCCAGATCATGATGGAGCCAGTCACTTTTTTCAGCGTAGTAATCGACAACCTGCTTTACGTTTGTAGCAATAAACACGATGTAGACGCAGCAGCATCCCAGCAAGTCGACTACCAAAAACCAATTTATCATAGCTCTGAAATTAATTATAATCTCTGTTTACAAAATTAAAGTATAAAGTAAACAAGTGAATACATTTTAATTTTAATAGCCTTCAAGATTACTTAATTAAGACAGCTTGTGTATAGTCTAATAGCCTTCATACTTTATTGGTAGTTGATTTATCGATCCGTTGTTTTCAAAGAAAGTACTTATGATAAAAAATATAATGCAATTCAGACATCATAATAAACAGTCATCAGTCATCATATATAATATAATATATATTTTGACGTGGCATATCATTTTAAGTACTTATGTATATTGACACGAAAGGCACTATTTAAGTTGTTGGCAATCTTACTTGGCAAGTCTCGAAAATTTATGCATCGCTGGTGGCCCAGATAAGAATGCAGCTTCGGCAGTCTCAGCGAATCCTAGTGAAGGTTTCTGTATTCTTTTTGAAAGCTCGTGAGAAGTTTTCACCAAAACATGCACGCAGTAGGTGCAAATACCGCCGATGAGGAATGTTGCTCCTAGACCGAAGTAAAGGCCAGCGTTCATAAACGCCATTGGCATGGCCAATATTCCGCTACCTAAAGATCCTTTTAGCAAATGGATGAGCGTATCCATGTCCCTATAATTAGTAAAGTAACCATTTACTTAAGTAAATAAAATACACTTTCACATAAAAAAAATGGTAAATTTGGAATCCCAGATAAAAACTTACGAGGTTGGGTGAGCCAGTTTCCTGTGTTCGAATGGGTTATAGTCCTCATCTGCCTCAATATCTCGTCCCGGTATTTCCATGAGCGGTAGGGTGGAACCTGCCTGTTGTTCCACCGGGATCTCATTGGGATCAACTTTGTACCTGTGAGCCGGTCATGCAATAGTGTTATAGAAAACATCACCATCAAATATATTAACTAAACCAAATATGATGTAGGTTAACAGTGAGTGGGTATAAAAGTGTAGTTTTTTAAATTATTCACTAACTGATCTCAAGCACAGGAATGTAATGATAGCCTGTAGTGATTACACAGAAAGCGCCACATTTGAAGCCTAGAGGTGATTGAATCCGAGTGTGAGTGGGTCGAAGTGTACTCGCGCGCGGGGTTTTACATGATCTTATTTCGAACGCGAATGAAACATTGTGGCAACTGTTAAATACGCGCGTCACTCTAATATCTTTATATTCTTGGTTAGTGGAATCTGTGTAAGTGTTTTTGGGTGAAGTGTGATACATTCATTATGGTCTCCAAAATGTAAAGTTTTTAATATTGCGTTTAACTCTGTTAAGCCTCGGCATTTACAAATATGTGGCCCAACCGTAAAATTTAATACAGCTTTACGTTTTTCATTAATATTAATATCTATATTAATAACTAATGTAAATTTAATGACTTCGACATTCTATGTGTGAGAGGAAAGTAACTGTGGCCAATGAATACATGTGTAGACATAAAGCTACATCAAATTTGTACAAAAAAAGGAGATTGAGAGCCAATCCCGGGCCTTAACAGAGATGGCGCAAGGAGCGCGGCCGCACTCCACTCATTCATGAGGTATGCATCTGCCGCAACTCCCAGGTAACCATATTATTTAAAAATAATTACCAGTACCAAATAAAATAAATAAACAAAATTGAAACCATAAAATGGAATGATGTACCGGTGTATGAGTCCATTGCAAGATGATCAAGGTCGACGAACGACTTTAATCTGGTGGAAGCTGCTGACGTCTTCCCGGATCGTCTCCGAACGGCGTCGGGCGTAATTATTAGCTCGTAATAAGGAGCAAGTACTTAACAGTCAACATACAATATAAAATACCATTTTAACGACAAAACATTTTTAAATTGAATAACAAAGGTCAGGTCGAATAGACCCACAAGGCTAGTACCGACTACGTTTCTTAAACTTGATAGTAAATAGACTAGTCTTTTCAATGTCCTGTTGAACAAAAATGTCAATATTATTACAATATTTTCTTCCCTTTAACTATACATATTCCATGGTTAAAAACAACTGGCCAAAAATAATGAAGCTGTGAAGCATGCTTTGTTGTTCT
Organism: Napeogenes sylphis; assembly: GCA_959347405.1. Lineage (NCBI taxonomy): Eukaryota > Metazoa > Arthropoda > Insecta > Lepidoptera > Nymphalidae > Napeogenes > Napeogenes sylphis. The sequence goes on from OY365784.1 coordinate 33,803,758, forward strand.
TAGAAGCAGTAAAACACAAAATGTATCAGATCAAACTGAAGAGGAATTATTATTTACACATTGGCAGTTAAAGCTAATCGATACATGACTGATACTGAGGGTGCATCCTCAAATTAACATTGTCACTTACTTTACCATAACGACATCTGACAAATCATTTTTGACTCCTTTTTTCTTAGGATCATATTCGGCTATCATCGGCCGCAATTGGGGTTTCTGCAACAATAATCAATAATCAAATTTTATAACCAATTCAAATAATATTTTTTAATTTCTCCAATATTTAAAGTATTTTGAAAAAATCGCTTAAATGGCTAATAAAAAATACCTTCGTAGATGCTAAAACTCTATACTAAGATACGCAATATTTCGGGAGCATCCCAAAGTAACGAAAGAGCCCACGAGGGCTCGCTGTCCGTCCGTACCATTTGACGCAAGTGCTATTTCAGTTCTCTATTAATAAACTACGCTCCGCCACAAGAGAAGCAAATCGCGAATCGCGTAAAGCGATGTTGTTTCGAGCCGTTCCGGCCGACTACCGATATCTTAGATCAAATGATAATTTATAACAAAAGTCAGTCAGAATCAAGTTTTGATAGTAAATAAACATTCTACCTAAAATATAGTTTGTTACTAATTCGGATTTTCTTGTGTGGTTCCTATAATACCTTACCTTAATTGTTTTATGCATATATATCATATTTAAATATGCATAAAATATAGCATATATATCTATTTATAATATCTAGGTATAAACAATTGTAAAGATCTAAAATATATACTTTTGACAACGTGATGAGTAAAATATATCTATGTATACTTATGATTATTTACAAAAAATGTGTAGAGTACCCCAGGGTAACTGGAGTCGATGCAGGCCCCTATATTATTACTATAGAAGTTTGATTCACGAAATTCTAAGTATTTTGTCCTGCTTTGTGTGCAAGCTGTTTTATTCCCCTTGTTGTATTCAAGTAACCCGCCGCTAAAAGTTTTATATATTTTTAACAATTTTGATCTTTAAATAAAAAACGTTAAGAACTTTTATTGCATAGTTTGCAATATTGATTTATCAATAGTATAAACCGGTTTAAACTGGTTAAAAATACGTTGGGAATTAGCTATTCATGCAGTACTTTCTTTGTAAAAGTTTCTACTAACTCTAAACATACAATGTTATTTATAAATTGGTTGTTTACATTATAAGTTTAAATAATAACTAGCTGTGTCTGCGACTTCGTACGCAAAGATTTCGATTTCGATAAGACCTAACCTTTTTACCGACGTGGCAATCTATAGACCTTCACAGTTTCATCAAACTCCGTTAATTCGTTTTTGAGTGTAGGATTATTTCTAGTATATTTTTATATATTTTTTTCATGTTTAAGCACATATATTTTTTTTTTACAGAGAAGGTGTTTCGATTTCGTTTTTTTTTTATTGGAAAGGTTATTTTTATGCCCTGAGGGGAGGACCACTATTTCAATTATGAAAAAGGTTTCACCGCAATGCATATGGTACGAAAATAAGAGATTATTAACTTCTTTATTTGTTGACTGATTTAAATAAAAAGATTTAAAAAAACGCTAAATGTAAAGTGAAGCCCATGACAATATACCTATTCCCAGAAACCGCATCCAAACCGGTTAATTCGTTTCTGAAATTAGCGTACAAACATAAATATACAGACATTTAAACATACAGACGTACAGACAAAATGAAAAGACATTGTTTTGGGTTTTCTTGTTTATATAAAGGTCCATCATTATGGATTTTTGAAAATATATTCCATGTACAGACATCAGTTACAGTTCTAATATGTCTTTATAATACATATATATTTAAATAGAGCGAAGAGTGTGCAAAAAAAGTGAAAAACTAAATGTTATTCAGAGCGACGCTCAATTTTTATATATAAAAGCTATCTATATTGGGCTGCATACTTCTTACGTGTTGCGTGCACAACTAAAAGACGTAAAGAAATAAATTAAAAATTTAAAAAACCCCCGATATAAAAAGACCTCTAAATAGAATAAATATAATATTATTATGTATTAAATATTAAAGTCGTTGCGTCGGGGAACCGTTGTACATACGTTGACGATGTTGTCTATTTTACGAAGTTAATAATTGAGGATACTATACGATTCGATATCGTAATGTCTTTAATTGCCTTGGTAACATACTTGCATTTTAATTTCTTCCTTTATTAAACGATCCTCCTACGCAATGACTTAATAAGCATAATAATATTATTTTTATTCTTTTTAGAGGTATTTTTGTATCGGTGGTTTTTATTTTTTTTTCTACTTCTTAATTTATAATACTGGTTTCTTAATTGTACTAAATGAACCTATAAACACACGAATTTTCATATGTTTAAGTATTATCCTAATATTATAAAGAGTAGAAATTTGTTTGTTTGTTTGAATTGAATAGACTCCGAAACTAATAAAATGTTTTACTTTTAGAATCCTACATTATCCCTCTGATGAACATAGGCTATATTCAATACGAGAAAAAATAAGGATCCGCGTGAAAATTTCGACAGGCAATATGATCACGACTTTTTTACATAGGTATATACGAATATTAATAAATATAAGCATTGAGAGTTATAATGATTTACAATCACTGATGACTGAAAACATCAATATCTTGAAGACGACTGTTTCTATTTCGACCAATCATAGCTGAGAACCATCTCGACAAAAATAGCTTTCGATTAAAAAAAACCGCATTCAAATCCGTCCACGCGTTAGGCCCAACTTATAACATCCCCCTTTTTAGTCGGGGGTTAAAAAATAAACAAACAAAATTTTCAAAAATTGTAGAAATGAATTCAGTTAATTATCCGTTCACATCCTGGCATACATTCTTTAATATTTATAATCTACAGAGACTACAGAGTAAGCTAGAGTTCGATTTAGATAAAACGTACCCGAGAAAATTATAATAAAATTTAAGTTATTAACAGAATAATTCAATTCTGAGTAAAAAGCGTGGGGAGCTCGATATTTAAGGTATTACAATCATTCTATTAGCAACTATCTATGAGAGGATAGTTATGAATCACAGTAAAATGCACCCCACGATTTTTACTCAGAATTGAATTATTCTGTTAATAACTTAAATTTTATTATAATTTTATATTAAGGCGATTCACTATGATTAATTGTTCGATCTTCTACTACTGTAATTTTATACTCTTTGTCATTAAAAAATATTTTCTAGTTTTTAGTTCGGTTAGCAATAAAAGCGTGTTTTTTTAGTTTTTTAAACTATTGTTTTTTATATTTTCCATGTACAGAAATGGATCAGTGACAATTTCACATAACTTCTTTACTTCTTAACCGATTTAAATGAAAAAAATATAAAAAAGTTAAGTGAAGACTGTTACAATATATTCATGAAAAGTGTATCCTAATTGGTAAAGCCGTTTCTGAGGTTAGCTTGCAAAAACATACAGATATACATTAAAACAGACAAAATGAAAAACCATTGTTTTCGGTGATCTTGCTCTTATAAAGGTCCTCCATTACGTACGTTTTTTTCATATTTTCAATGTACAGTTTTATTGTATGTAGTTAATAATATATAATAATAAAGCTTTACTTAATTACATACAAGTAAGGTAACCTGAAATGAAGATTATAACTAAAAAATAAATGAATCGTCTAAATAATGTTGTTGTCAGTTCATCAGTCAGTTGTCAGCATCAGGCCTCTCTCTTGCTGTGCCCCGTGGTCACATCTATTTTATTATTTTGTGTGTCCACCTAATACACAAATAAATATTAAAAATATATTTAATAAAGAACCAAACCCAGCAATACAGACATCTATGCTCATAACTTATATTATATGCCTGTCCCTGTCGGGATCGAATCCGAGCCCCGTTACGCAGCCACTCGACCAACGGGGCGGTTAGGGGAATACAATATATATTTTTATTCGTTAACTTATTATTAATTGTATTGTTTTTCTAAGAATTATCTCTTTTCTGGTAAAACAATTTACTATTGTGGATTTTTTTGATTTGAAACACGCTCAGCTACCGACAAGGCGGTAGCTGTCGTTGCTAAATGTTTGTTCTAAATTTATAAATAAAGTCTACAATGAATGACACGACTCAAATACTTGGTATTCTGTATTGTCCGGCTCATCACGAGGCGCTAATAGGTAATATCACTTAGGAGCAGTGACGACACAAGAACCTATTGTTTGGTAAAACGATGCGCATTTCAATTCAATTGCCCACAAGGTCACTTGCCAATATTATTAAAGACAACTCCTGAGACACGCCTAGCACTGCTTGCTACCGCCTACTGACTTGCACACTTATATCCGAGTCTAGATGTAAGACACAAAAATACTTTTAAACACAATATAACTTGAACTTTATTATACAAAGACTAAAATGCCCTCACATAATATTAACGGCCCTTATGTTTCCTCTAAAATATTTAATTATTGATGTAAAAATATGTTCTAAAGAGATATTTTATAAAAAAATATTTAGGATTTTTATGGCAAACCTTTTGTTAACTTCAAACATTCATAGTTCTTAAACAAAATTATCTATTGAAATCAATTATATAAATATAATTATAATATAACCCAGACACACAGACTACTTAATATATACTTAATGTTTTTGTGGACCCTACTTCATTTATTGGCAGTTTTTACAACCATATTAGCATGCAACTAGTGCAATCTGGACATGCGTGGTGCCTGGGTCTGCATCGAGCCCTATCCCTGTACCAGGCTCGCTGTAGCACATAGGAGGTTGCAAGTCTCAGTGCGCAAACTACACATGCGCTTTGAGCTAAGTAGCACCACTCAGATCTAGATATTGAACTGTTTTTAGTCCACAGTTACCAAGCGCCGATAAATCTAAAGAGTTACCACTCTTTAGATCTATGAAGAGTTTGCGCGGCAAGCGTTCCTTTCCTTAGTTTGTTAACTGCAGTTATAAATAGTGAATTCTAAATAGTTAAGAAGTGTGCATCTTTCTGCGAGTAATGTAATTAAACTAAAAGGTAAGACATGTATTTGTATGTATGTCTATGATATGTATAGTAGATACGTATTTGTATGTATATTGGAATAGTTAACACGTACCTACGTATTACACCAGACATATAAATATTAGTCATACTCTCGTTGATTAATGACGTGTTTTTTTTTTAGCATTTTTAACCCTTTCTTTCCCCTTGGTAATACGTGGTGAGGTTTAAGACTACCCTCCTTTCCCCATATCCAAAATCACGTGTATTTATTTTACCTACAAAGAATATTATTTTTTCTTTAAATATTATATCAAATACAGGTATAAACAAATTTAATTATTAAAAATAATAACAAAGGATTAGTGTTATCATGCAAAAAATACTATCAAACACACAAATAATAAATACACGTGGTATCTTACTGTACTTAATAACCCCCAACACCCCTGTGATATTTCGTGATTTTCTCCAAACCCCGTCCCCCCCCTTCGAGCCTCACGTGATTAATGGACGGCCCCTTAGCCCCGAGACACGGATCATATAGCCTTAATAAAAAAAAATCAATTTCCAACCTTCTAAATCTTAAAGGTCGACCCTTTACTGTGCCACCTCCGCAAATATATTTATGTTGTTAATGAAAAACTAAGTTCTGGCTCGCCACCAAAGTACATGTATTTTTGAAAGATATTTACAAAGTTGTTTTTTCCAATGTCGTCTTGCCGTAATCGTTCCTATTAGGGTTGCCAACCATACTCTGTAATAATTAATAAAGTATTCTACTTTAAGAGCATTTCAACACTAGACATCCTTGTCTTGTTTGATAAAAAAAAACACATATAGCTCACATTTTTATAGATAATTAAAAGAATGAAGTCACGTTTTTTTTCGATAAAATTGAAAACAGATAAAAAATCTCGAAGATAATCAAGATCGAGTATGATCGAGTAGCGTACTACGAATAGGTATGCCTACAATGCATTTTGTTTAAATTATTTAATTCTAAAGTATACAAATAGGCCCTTTATTATTGCAATATAAATATCAGATGTCTATGAAATGATCACATCCTGGCACAGTTTTAACTTTTGTATGTTTCTCACATGAAAAGAATCAAACAGACATAGTGTTAAATATACGATGTGTGCGTGCGTCATATACCTATTACATACGATGTATTGTATATTGACTTGTTTTATTAACCGCGTGTATATAATTCGCTGACATTAGAGGGTTGAAACTCATTTATTTTACTTAACTTCTTCTAACATCTTCATTATAAACTTCATGTTGCGAATGCCTCTTTACGTTATTATATGTTCTAAAGAACCTATTTAAATTCAAACTACATATTTGGATGATTTAGATAACTCTCTGTGGTTGTGTGTAGCGTGAGCCGTGCTTCGTTGAGAGGACACTTTTCAATAGAGATTGTATCGACCTTCGACTAAATCAAGGGCTGAATGTCTAACACATTATAACAGAAAAGAGGCATTTATTAAAGGAGGACAACAACATCAAATAATGAACATCCTCATTCGAGTTGTTCAAAGTTTAAACTAATCGAGTTCCCAGACAACTTGCGCCTTATTGGTAATTGTGAGATATCGGTGAACCCTATTGCGAATAGCTGCTGCTAAGTGTCTGTGAACCGGATCACAGTCATTTAGTAGTTGGGGCCCGTCGGGGGCGCCAGGAGGGTCAGGAATCGGGATCCTTCGTGAATATTATCCTTCCTTTAATATTAGGTAGCCTTGACAAACGATTATTGGTAATTATCCATCCATATACCCCTTTATAATAATATTTTTTATAAACAAATTGTATGAACATGAAACGAGTAAAATGTTCAAGTATGTAGGAATTATCTTTTTTGAACATTATCAATAAATCATCAGCGATGTCATCCCATTGTTGAAAACTTATTTTCATACGTTCGAACTTGGAGTCGCTCCAACATGTGAAGCGCTTCAAATCCATCTGATGGTGAAGATGCCAACATCACCCCTTGTTTGATGCTCTCCTGATTTAAAATGTAGGATTTATAATATATTTTCTTTTTCATGAATAAAAATCAATTAGTATCTTTTGTTCAAGAGCAAGGCAGATGTTAACGACGTAATTGTAAATCTCTTATAATATGAATTTTTATTTACCTATAGTTTCACAAATCTAATAAATACAACCTTATTCAGTTCAAATACAGACTAATATTATAATTATAAGTATAACTATAATATTTGATATTATATACTTATAGTTTATGATATTGTTGAATATTGAGTTTAAGAAAAAGAGGCAACATGCTAGTAGTATTTTTATTATAAACGTATTTTTTGGACACTGATCAAAATTCTCTGATCTTTATCTATATTTACCTAAGTATATTGTTTGTACACAAGATTAGGCATGTTTTCGGAGGAATGAGTGGCGTCTTGAGTTTTGAGCCAAAAATAAAAACAAACATGTGACGAACGACGACAGGTCGGCAACAACATATAATGACCTTGCTTTATGTAACCGAATTGTACTTAAGTGTTTTAAGAATATAATTAATTTGTTTGTATCACTATCGATGGACTACACTTTGACATCGGTTTGAAGGTCTTAAGAGAGAACATGAAAAAAATAACTCCAATCTATATACAGATAGTTTCCAACAAATGTTTTCCTGAATTTTTTTGTTAGTACGAATGTTTACTAACAGCCAAGTGTGTTGACTAAAATGTGGTGGGAATTTCAGTAGCGAAAATGAAGTGTAGGTACCTGGTACAGTGTAAGTATCTTTTATAATTAAACATTGCAAACCGCAGTACCTACTTAAAACGAACTGATGAGGACCGGCAGTGCGCTGACGACTAAAAACCAGACTAAAACTTCTAATTTAGGCAATTTCCTTCAAATTAATTAATAGGTCTGTTTACTTAATGTACTGTAGATGCTTATATGTTAATCCAAAATACTCAATATAATATGATAGTTTTGCTTTTATCGCACTTAGATCACATTGCTCTGAGTGATGTTATAATAAGTGTATATTTTATCTCAATGTAAACAGTGTAACCGAGTCACTGAGTGGTTCGGAAGGAACGTATGGCCCGCAGCAAACAAACACATATTTTAATAGAACATTATCAAGTTCTTGGCCCAGAACACCGAATACTAAGCCTCAAGATGGTCGTTCTACACTTCCTAGTTCCAAGGTCGATACAATCATTGCACTTGTTTTTATAGCCTCGGTTAATTTAAAACCATTTGACCATCGACACCGAGTTACAAGTACCTATTAGTTACTAAGAAGTGAACTATTTCGCGGCAGAGAATCAACAAGCTCTGTCCGGCAACAAGGCGGTTATTTGTCTTTTTGTTCCCTGAAGATTTAACATTGGGTAGAATAGATTCATGGGTTTCTACTTTACTCTTATTTAACACTTCTCCAAGCGTTTAACGTCGTATGGCAAATTGTTTCTAACTAATTTTTTGTTCGAGGTTGTAGTCAAATATAAGAGTCACTCTACATTTTATTTCATAATGATTTATTATTATAATGGGCCATTCCTCAAAATAAAAAATGACTGGTTTAATAACTCAAGTTAAAGTACATATTAGTAAAATGTATTCTTTACAAAAGGCATCGTGATAGCTTCTTTTATAATGAATTCCAAGGCTTATCACTTAACCTCAATAAATTGAGTTGTAACGTACAACGCGGTGCGAATTTTGAACTAATAATAGACACGGGATGTATGAGTTACGTACCGAAATATCTCTTGATGGTCTTGAGACCACAATACGACACGAAGTACCTACGACTACGATACGATACGATCATTTAATAAATTAAACGCATTTGAAGTGGAAATCTTAAGATTTAATATAATTTTGTACTTCGAGTGGAATATTTATTACAATATGTTTTTGAATTATTCCCTTTACATTAGCAACTTCTGAAAATCGGTACTGGACAAAAGTTTTTACACTCGCCCGATCTATGAAAAAGATTTTCCATTCACTAATACGAGCATGGATTGGAGGAGACCGCTCGTGACGACGACACTCTGGATGCCACCCTGCCCGGCGCCTGTCAGTCGACACAGGGTCACCTCCACACGAGACACACAGCACGCACACCAGCACGCAGCACTTCACACATACTGAGAGAAAAGTTGTGACGTCTATCGTTTTCTTTAATGCTATATATTTCTATGTAAAGCAATATTTTTATCAACAGCAAATTAAAGTATTTTATCTATCTGGTACACACTTCAACTAAGAAATAATGATCGTTGTATCCAAGAAGTAATATGAAAGGTGTCTGTTTCGGGGCACATTCACACTTATGTTGCCCTTGTCCTCATTTCACACTAAGACAAAAAATATTGAGAACGAAATTAAAGCGCAGACTTAATATTCAGGTTTTATTGATATCCAAATGATTATATATTATATAATTATCAGTTTAGGATATGTAAATAAAAACCGCTTAGACATAGTATCTGTATCTAAATAACTAGGGTCTAATAGTAACACGATAAGAAATACGAAATATTATAAATAGTTATTAGTTATAAAGATATATTATGATATTTGTTATTGTCAACCAACATGTTTCGATATGTAGAATTAAAAGTACTGGGACTGCGTTCCTACCCGCTTTCAAAATCGCGATCATCGTAACGGAGGTGTCTACAAAACTAGTTAGTCCATCCACTTACCATCAGGAAGAACATTTAAAACGTAACATATTCAAAAAATTATATTTAAAAAAGTTCTTTTGAAACTGTACAAAACAACATTCTATCCGGGCACTGCTAAGTTAGATCCAGGACTATCGTGTAGGACCAGGTCAGATATGCACTCTGCTGAGCCTACTCTATGCCATGTCCTCTGGACCCATATATATATATATATATATTACAAGACGCAGCGAAACTGACGGACAGGACTTCACGAGACGTAGGTACCTATATAATACATAGCTTGTAACTAATGATTTAAGAATTTAAAAAAATCTTATGAGAGTTTAATAATATTTACAAGTACATCTTTTACAACACTCAAATATTCTAAATGAGGGTTTAGAGTTTAGACTCATTTCTCTCTCTCGGCCTAGACGGATAGACGGGTAGACGGGTAGACGGATAGACGGGTAGACGGCTGTTCGATGGAGCGTGTGCCTGCTGAGGTCACCTGATCTTATTATCACGTGATCGGTTTTCAAACGAATAATAAAACACAATAAATTTATGTTAATTAATTATTACTAAAACAATAAACACTAAAAACAAAGGGAATGTACATTATTACATAAAGTATATTAACACTCAGTAACGAGAAGGAAGTCGAAGCGGGGTCACCAGGCCAGGGTCTATACCTATACTTTATAATTTACATACATATTAAGAAATTATACTTATGGAGCTCACTGTGCCCTGGGAAACAAACATCCCCAGGGATCACACATTTAAGCTTCATAAGTATTACAGTAAAATCTTTTTATAACTTACTTAAAGACCTCGGCCTTTCTAGAACAAGCATCGGTTCATTTCTAGAACGTATTTCAAAGGCGTCATTAGTAGGTTCTTTCCAAATTTAGTTAGGTTAGGTAGAGGAGTGTGGATAGTGGAGGCGAGAGTGTTTGCGCATAATAAAGGGACCTAAACCTTAATCCTACCCCTGGGTCGCAAGTCCCCGGCACCGCACGGTGAATCCATTGAATGCTAAAAAGCATCGTCGTCGTCTCTATAGTCAAAATATAGAAATACTATGAAATTAACTTTTATAAGCTTATTTATTAACGGTCTGAATTAAATATATTGATATTTAAAAAAAAATGGTAAAGGGAAGTGTTATTTTAATATACCTAGTGAAGTTAATTTATTAGACGAAAAAAATCGAGGGCTCATAATAGTTTTATATCAAAAACTATTTGTGAATAAAACTAGTTTCAGTTAAAAATCAAATTTTAGTAATAACATGAGCGAGTAGTAAGTAGTACACATTAGTAGCCGAGTGAACATTTATTCATAGACGAACACATTGCACTGTAAGTAACTATTTATATCCCAAAATTGATTGCAGTTGCTTATCTTTTTAAAACTTCTTTACAATACGGCTCAAATAACACGCAGGTAATTACTTATATTAAACAGTATATTACATTACATACTAATTGTTACTTAAATAGTTAAGTATAATAATATTTTCCTCGATTTTATATTAACTGTGGTTTAAAACTAAACTTAATTAACTCACGGAGCTCTATAGTAACATTTTATACTGAGTTGATAAGCGGTTAGTCCGCTGTAGAACAGTAGAGTGTACTGTGTAGGCGACAGTGGCGCTTCGGCCGTTCACGTGGTAGCTGCGTGCGCTCAGGCCGGATATTCGCTGGGTTTCAGCATTTTGTAATAATTCATACAAATAACTTATATAATAATTTATTAGTCTATAAGCAAGCTGAACTATAATGGAACAGTAAGTTTAGCTAACAATAAATCACTTAGGTACAAATTACAGGTTTATCGATTGACTTACAACGCTATGTATGAAATATGCATTACTCAATATTTTATTTGTTATAAGATAATACGAATCGTTGATATGAAGACACTTCATTGTGGTAACAATCTTGTTGATTGTCTTGAATGTAATAATAATATAGTGATTCATTTTCATTCTCGTATTAAAAAATAACAACAAAATTTAAAGAATGAGTTTTATTGTATTATATAACTATGAAGTTATTCAGTTGGTGTTGAAAACGTTCAAACCTAATTCGGAACGAAACGAGCCTGATACAACGCCTGCCCTGTGGGTTTAATAAATAATATAATAATTATTATTTAATAAAAATATTGTTTGATTTATATTTACAAAACATATAAGAAACGTTGGAAATGTCTAGCCTGTAGGTTCTTATTGTATCGATTGGGTACTAGTAACAATTGTCTTATAGGTGACACGTAATGCTTTTAAACTAAATTATCTATAGTCATGACAGAGCATCCGTCGAATAATGCTGTAAAATGTAAGAGGGCCTCTACGGTAATAAAATGATAGTGTTTAAAGTAAGCAGTTAGATGTACATGTAGTGTATGCAACTAGTGTTATCAGCTTTCATACACTTCACATTCGATACAGACTACAGTACACACGAGATAGTAGCATTATGTAGCACTTTATAAGTAATCTAAGCTATGATGTGCCTAGCTGGCTTATTTATCTAAAGGTTATTTATCTGAAGGTTCAAGGAATAATGTGCTTGATATAGGTGTAGGCAATCTAACATAAATATTTAAAAAACTGACGCTTTTATCGAGTTCTTTCCGAAACGACTCTTGAAACAATGGCGGTGTTAAATTGCCCAAGTGTTCTTGCCATATTGCAATACCGAATCATCGGTTACAGACAGACAATGCATGTTTATAAATTGCCGACTCCGGTGGTTAGCGAATACCAGACTCGCGGACTGGTTCAAACCGGTTACGAGAGGAAGCTAGGCACATGGACTTGTAAATCCACCTCACATTTCTAATACTCACTTCAGATTTTATGCTGTCTCAGGTTCCACGAGCGAGGAAGAAGAGGGAGAGGAGATTGACTCCTCGAATATGATAACTGACTGATACTGATAATTATTATATCGTCATGATTTTACTTATTTACAGTGCTCTTTAAAACAATTATCATGTGATGTATTTAAACCGCATTTGTTTCCTTAAGCACAATGACTGTCTCTAGTTGTTAGCCTCCGCTGTAAATGTTCCTTATTGCTATCTTCTTTTTATATATATTGTATATATTAATAGCCATTTATTAATAAATATATATTACACGTTAAACACTTTTGTATACTAGTACTTATAATTACAAACTGGTTTAGAGTGGAAAGAAACCAAAACCCCTTCATAAATATTTAAGAATTTGGCTGAAACTGAATTGTGTGTGTGTGTGTGTCTGTGTGAGCGTTTTCTTTTATCACTACACTATGATAACCGTAAACTTGAAATCTTCTTACGATATAAAAGTTATAAGTGTTGATAATATGTTTGAAAATATCTATAAAGATATGTCGGTTTGTTTTTCATTCGATATTTATAAAAAACAATTCCTTAGGACCTCCCCCTCCCCTCCCAAAATATTTAACTCTCTTTAATAGCAATTTAGATACTTTAATTTATCTTATAGTGTGCAACCTCTGTAACTTGTTCAGAGGGTAAGACTCCGGAAATATGTAATACCTATAAACAGCTATAATAATGTAAACACAATACTTTTGGGGGTGAAATTGGCTTTACATACCTACTAAGACGTTATGTCTGTAACTTATGTTTGTACATTCAAATTTTAATTTAACATGTACATATAGCAATGTTAAAGTTAACATCGTGTCATATGTCATGTGTCAACGTCATTGTTGAAAAATAAATCTATCAATAATATAATTGAAATAAAATGTGGTTTCGACAGTAGGTACTATCAACTGTGCGTAGTTAGGAACCGCGTCTCGGTACCTACCGGTAACGAAGACCTAAAGGTTTCTAATTATTTAATACTTTGCCAAAGCGACTTTAATGATTTATTATTATTAAGTAAATCGAGGGAACAGTAGTTTTGATTTGCTGAGAATATTTAATTTGCTATTGCGAACTGAACTTGTAGCGGATTCTTCTTATACCTTTAGATATTTGTCATCGAGAGCGTTCCTTTTAAGATAAATACTTAGCAACCGAAACTAAGTTCCGAGGTGAACGACCGCTATAATTTTTTGACTATTTGACATTTGTACTTGTGACGTCACTGAAACTCTGCACTCTATGTCTAAATAAACGGCTAGACCTAGATTCTAGACCTGACTTTGATAAAACATTTTTCTTTATTGGATATAATTGTATATATGTAGTAAGTAGTGTTTAGGAAAATACTCTTTAATTATTCAATTATAGTGTCTCTAATCATACTACAATTTTTTTATTAATAATATTATCATAGTATTATTAATAAATTAAAGTCGAATGAAGAACGTCGAAGAAGAAGAATTGTATCAAGCAGGCATTTAGAATTCAAGTATTGATTTTTCTATTCATTTTCAAGAAGATGTGCCTTCGAGCAGTAGTTTACGATATTGACAATAATATGTTAAAACTTCACAAACTGTTTTGAGTGGACCAGCTCCAACAATGGCAACATTGTTGAATATCTTCGAAGACCATATAAATAAGAACCACTTCGACGTACAAAGCTCTCAATTGAAAACATACGCACTCAAATGATTTACTATATACCTACTACAAATACTACAGACTAGAGATGGGCCGACATTTTATTTATTATTCCTAACCTACATTTAGTATTTAGTATTTTCAACATCTATTTAGAATTCAGCATTTATTTTTAAAACTTAAAAAAAATAACCAGAAATCCACATATTTATTCATCTAGCTAAAAGCCACATCTAACATACCCTGGAGGGTCTAAAAGTTCGTGGAATGGAGAGGATGGAGTGGGAGTAGGGGCGCTCGCTTGGTGTTATTCGAATCGGAGACTCATCATTAGTATATATACTGAGTTTCAACCCGATGGCGTCATTCGTTTACGAACAGTCGCCTGCTGAACAAGTCAATCCGGAAAAAAAACTGAAATTATGGAGTAAATTGAAAACCGCGTTGTGATAAAATTCCTTACCAAGCAAGGAAAGAACGCTCTGCCCATTTTTAATGAAATGGGAGTCGTTTATAGGGAACAGTGCCCTAGTAAATCAATGATTTACAAGTGGCATGGTCTTTATAAACGTGGTCGAGAGTCAATTGAAGACGACCCCCGCTCAGGAAGGCCAGTTGAGGCCACCACATCGGACATCTTCGAAAAGAATGGAGAAAATGGTACTAGAGGATGCCCGATTGAACAAAAAACAATTATCTGCATTAGTCGGAGTATCAGATACCACCATTATGCGAAGCCTACATGATCACCTGGGTATGACAAAAGTTAGTGCAAGATGGGTACCAAGAATGCCCACGCCGGTTTAGAAAGAGCAGCGCGTCGATGCGTCAAAGCATTTTTTGTAGTTAGCAGTTGTGTGGAGATAAACCTGCACAGATTTTGGTCTGAATTGTTACGAGAGATGAAACATGGGTTCATCGCTTTGAGCCTGAGTTCAAACAAGAGTCCATGCAATGGCATAAAACACCATCGCCAAAGAAATTCAAGGTGATGGAGTCGGCTCGAAAGATGATGACTACTATTTTTTGGGATTGCGAGGAGATAATCTTGATTGATTACAAAGAAAAGGGAAGAACTATAACCGGAGAATACTACAAAACGATATTAGAAAAATTAAAGGATGCCATTAAGGAAAAGCACCGATTAAAATTGACAAAGGGTGTGTTGCTCTTACAAGACAAAGCGCCGGTTCACAAGAGCAGAATGGCAATGGCTGCTCTTCACAAGCATGGGTTCGAATCCCTATTTCACCCACCCTACAGTCCAGACCTGGCTCTTTGTATGACCCTTTTTTATTCCCCAATTTAAAAAAAGACTTAAAGGGAAGGACATTTTCCGACGACAATGAGGTAAAGGAGGCAATTTCGGCTCATTTTAAAGGAAAAAATAAAACATATCCTTATAGTGGTTTAGAAAAATTAATTCATAGGTCTAATAAATGTATTGAGCTTAAGGGTGATTATATTGAAAAGAAAAAATAGTTTTGTTGTTTTATTTTATTTAGATCCTTTTCGTTCCACGTTCCGTTCCAAAAACTGACAATACAGTTTTACCTAATTTGATAATTAATATTTACAGTTTATATCCGCCTCATTAGAACGACCTTCGTCGATTTGTTTGTGATAAGCATAGGAGCGGTCCCTAATGTTGTATTGTCATGAAAAATACCTTATACCGATTTACTTCGTACATATTATATATTATGTTATAGGTATATGTGATCCCCTAAGTGACTTAGAAAAATTTAGTAAGCTGTAAGTAGGAAGTTAGGAAACTTTAGTTATGAGTGAGCCTCGTCAAGGCCGCGTTATCTTATCACTACTTGTTAATCGAAACAGCAAACTCCGGACCCAAATTTCACGAAATACGAAGTTATAATTTTATATATTTTTAGGCTCTTTAGTCGGGTCAGCGGGATTATTAAGAATGAATGCCTCAAGGGACATAGAACATTTGCTACTTTACTTTTACAATTAAACAGCTACCTATACGTACAGACACCGTGACACAATAAATATTACAACGACGATGACAGTCTTATCGGTTGACGGAAAATTAGATTTCTGTTATGTGAAGGAAATAATAAATACTTAAACGATTTAAATTATTTGCGTCATTTTATTTGCAAGTAGTTTTCCTCATAGCCTGCCTGTAGGTACAGCATGTGATGTGGTGCTATATAATAACAATATCACATGTATTTTGAAACAAATAAAACCGGCATGAGTGATGAAGTGAAACCTGGTTGCTCTAGTTGACGAGATCTTCCTTAAAACGATTCCATTGGCAGTGGAGACTACAGGTAAGTATGAATTATGCAACGAACAAAAAATAAAATATATTTGCAATAAACAATAGAAAACTATAAAAGTACAATGTATATTAACATTCGTATGTAATACGATCTCATTGGTATTTGAAGTGAGACCAAACAATGGTCGTGAAAGCGGCCAGACTCGGTGATCTACCTCCGCCTGCTGCGGCCAACTGGTACTGAATCAAAGGACCCGACCACCAATTTCAAAAACACTTCATTGTTTTTATATATGTATTATATTATATTTAAAATACCATCTAATAAAGATGAAATATATCTATCATATAAATGTGGCAAATATAGTCCATTTCTGAATTACGAATTTCACTGTAGAGTGAAAGTTATGCGAACACTTAATACAAAATCTAATATAATTTTCAATTAATTTGTTTCGTAAACTAAATTCTTATATAAAGTTTCTTAGAAATTCGTTGAAGTCTTTTCTTTTTGAAGCCCCTGATAACAATGATAACGATGACTTCCAACAAAGATAATGTCTATGTACGTGTGTTTGTGTGTGAAGATTTATAAAAGTGATAACATTTACACGAATGAGTATTTACTCGTTCTAAAGTTATATATAACTAACTTATACGAAGTTAGGTTTGTATTTTACTGTAGAAACCAATAATCATGCCATTATGTACCAAGAGACCCTATATTGAAACAATAATTCGGTTTTGGTTAGAATTTTAGTTTCCGGAAGGCAAGGATTGAATGCCACAGTGCAGTGTCGCTTCACGAGTACGAACACTGGATGTACATTCTGTCCAGCAATGGATATGACATCGGCTATCTATCGGTTCGGGTAAAGAGATATAGGTAGATATTTTATTCCAGATTCTTCCATTTCTGTATATAACTTAGATTTTTCACAGATAGTAATAATGAAGTGCTTATCACGCAATCAAGATTCTTATCTGGCAAATCGATTAATCATGTATATTATCGACAACGATATATGTACATAACTTTCGAGTACCTTATTTACCGAAGCTTTTGAACGTTAATGGATGCCGTTTGGGTTACAACGCCATAAAATGACATTAAAATTTGTTCCTAAAGCAAGCGCGATCTCGGACTTCGTCGAATCCTTTAGTATGTAAAGTGTGGGGAGCGCCATGGCACGGCGGGCGACTGCGGGGTGCGGTGGAGGGGACTGCAACGCGGGCGGGGTGAGGTATGGTCGGGGGGGAGGGGGCGTCAGTGGAAATTTCCACGGCTGGTAATTCGGTCGAGAGTGCCGCGTGCGAGCAAGCGAGCAATAAAATAATTAATATAAAACCATATTGTATCATAATAATAAATCGTAAAAAAAAAACAATAAATGTGCAAACGACTCACTAACATAGTTTTTAAGATATCTTTTACTAATAGACTCCTTTTTGAGCATCTTATCTCAACTTAAAATGTATAATCTGACAAATGTACTCTCTAAAAATTATATAAAAAAAACAAAACAAAGTATATTATATAGATTTCCGATTTCATTGGATTTTAGAATCTCTCTTTAATAGTTGCTAGTATCAATTTGTTACTTCATAATGATTATTATCAATATAAAATCTAACAACATAGTGAGAAGATTAAATTACAATCTTGAGAAAAATATTATATAACGATACCTAATATAAGAAAGAAAATATTAAAGAAAGAAATCGTTAACTTTGAAACAATATCTATTCAAATCAACCTCAAGTTCTATTAAGTACTTAATAATAACGACTTCTAGATGACAATTAAATGTAACATTATTGTTCCACGTGTTTATTTAAATGATCAGATGATCCCAAGTGACCTTTGCCACGAACGCGTTTGAGTCTTTTGTTGAAAAGACTAAGGTTAATCATATGGGACCTTATATTATATTATTAACCTTCATGACTACTCGACGATAGTCTTTAGGTGAAAATATATAAAATAAGATAATAATAAGTTAAAATTAATTTAAATATTCAAAAACTGAACGCTACTGAACCGCGGGTTATTTGTTTTCAACGAGGAGTCGAGTGTATCCGTGTGTATCCGTGTGTATCCGTCCTCTACATGCGTATGATGTATGATGTAACAGACTCGCCGGACTATTGTGTGCTTTTCTTAGTTTAAAGTATTTATTAGTATACTTAGTGTCAGCAACATATATACTGCTAATTGCTGACACTAAGTATACAACAACAAAAAAAACATAATTCTTTTATATTTGTATTAGCGTATTACAAAGTATAAATTCCTCCCCACGTTAACTACCTCAGTCTATAGAAATATTTCTACAATTATGTAATATAACAGTTTTTTTTTTATATAAATTATTAGGTAAATAATCAAAATGCATGATTTTGCCAACGTTAATTATTGTAGGTAAATTAGTAACTAATAGGCACTAATATATTAATTAATAATTGCAGCAGCAATACAAAAGATAATTGAACGTTAAGCTGCGTAAAAGTATTCTTATTTACAGTAGTATTCTTAGTGTACAGGTGGTGGTGGTGGTGGTGGTACAGGCCTACGAGGTGGACGCGTCTCACTAGTATTTGAAAAGTTAATGTGACACCAATGTATCACCTAGTTTAAGATTATTTGGTTCATAATTAGAAACACGTCACGCCTCGCTTCAAGTGAGTTAAACATATTTCACCTTCATTTACAGGAGACCGTCGTCTCCGTTGACGATAGACGGAAATGCTAATATTAGTGCAAAAAGCTTCAGGCCTTTCCTAACCCAACTTGTTATTGTAGTTCGGATGAAGGAACCTTGTGTATTATATAACGAACTGTAAATGTCGATACCGACTTGAATATTTTTTAATTGACATCGCATCAACTTTAATGTAAATCAAATTAATGTAAGGCCACACGTGTACGCAATTACTAAAATTATGACGGTATTCCTTTTACACATATACATAGCTGATTATTTTCTGACGTTTGGATAGCTCTATCAAATCTTCTAGCAGGAGTCTATTGAAATTATAATATAAACCTGAACATCAAACCAACTAAAAATACGTGCCAGTTCGTTTGTTAAGGTTTCCTTATGTTAAGTTAGTTTTTTTTATCGGTAGTTTATGTTGCAATAAAATAATGGATTCAAGAAGACGGTTGCACCAGACACATATTTCTTAAAGGAATATAAATAATTTAGAGTTGAAAATAATAAACAAAAGATCGAAACGGTCTTAAGATGAAACATCGTAAAAGGCTCATTCTACTTTTGCCAGATTAATATTTTCGAGAAGAACACTATAGTGAATTGTTCTTCTCTCTCTCTCTTTTGTTTAAGGTTTCCGAGTTACCGTGGTTCTAGAATATCACGTCATCGCTGGAATAGTAAGTTGTCATCGAGTCTGTTAAGTGTTAATACGGCTTTATCGATTTCTGGAAAAACAATCCTACTATGAAAGGTGAATTGACTATATAAAAGAACTAATTTATACTTTTGTTACCTCCGAGCACCGAAATGATTTGCACAATACACGATCAACTTACTTTGTTGGTATGCGGCTACTCGCACACAATGTCTATAAGCATTTTATAAAATACATTATTTATAATTGGGGTTCCGTTTGATTGGTAGATCATTCCAGACTCTATTTAACGAACATACAGTTATGATTTTTTTTTTGTCTATACAGTTAGCTCTGTTACAGCGTCAAAGGGGGAGCGGGTGGGTCAGGAGACTCACCCTTAAAAAGGGGGGGCCAGTTGGGCCCCCATGGGGAACGACGTCCCAAGCTACAGTTATGAACTGCCGATTAACAAACAAACCTTAAATACCGAAAGCACAGAACATTTGATATTGGAAGCCTGTGCTTATAATTAAATATTTTTTTAAAAAAAAGCTCGAAACTAAAATAGATTGAAATCTTTCTTAAGATTCTTTCTAAATACTATTTATATACGTTCTGTCTTAATTTCTTTTAATATATTTTTTACGGTGAAGATCGATCTTGAAGACTTCACTTCAAGTGATGGATCGCAAAAAACATGTCTTAGTGTTTGTTTCTGTTATGTTATCTCGGTCTTAAATAACCCTAACAACCTTTAAATGTACACTCTTATAACTTTATAATTTTATAACTTTTACACAAGACTTCATTTCAGCAATTATGTATTAGCTAATCTCTGTATATGTTTTTTTACAAGTATTAAAGACATTTCCAAAAAAAGATAACACTAAATTGAAACTAAAATAATAGAAATATGATTTGATTATTTATCTGAAATAAGACTCGTAGATATTACATTAATCGTGTAATAACAGAATCGTCTGTTTGAAGACCTCTCGAATAAATCTTTCAAAGCAAGATGGAGCGTTCTTAATCTTTATTTGAAACCTTCAGATGTGACTTTGAATATTACGTATAGAACTGTCTTATTAAATACTTTGAGGTGGTTATTAAAGAGTTTCAAACACGAAGTAATGTCTTTTAATTTATATATAAGGTATAAGACTAGACCTAGATCTGAATAAGTCGCACAGCTCGGCAAATATTAATTTAATTACAACATTTAAATTTCTTTGTAATTTATTGTAATACAAATATTGACTAATTACTCAAGACGTACATACTTCATTATGTTAGAGTAATAAAAAAAGTTAATTTCGCTGGGCAATTGATTAAATTAAAAAACATTCGCGACATACCTAAGAAAATAAAAGAGAAAACTCACCTTAAACACTGCGGCCGCTAACGGTATAGCGGCTTGATTGTGAAGATGTTTCTTCGACATTTTCGGTTCCTTCCCGGCTCGGGTCTACAGATATTTGTAATCAGCACAAACAACAAATTATTCTATGCTATTTTTTACTGAAGAAGTTCACAAGTCGCACGGCGGAGTGACTTGCGTGATATAATTGTCATCAAAAAACGTTATTATGTATATATATATATATATATATATCAACTGCCGTCTTGAGAATATTTCTGCGGGCGCTCAGTGAAAACTTCTGAACTGCGTGAAGAAAAAGTTGTAGGAGTAGCGTCGGGAGCTACGTGTTACCAGTACGGCGGTTGGATCGGCAATGAGAGGCGAGTCACTCGAGTGGCGACGCTATGTTGGCGCGGCGGCTAGCGGGTGGGGCGCTAGCGATCGCACCGTGATTCTGATTTACGTACTGGAAGTTAGTAAATTGTGTTCTTCCTTGCAAGAGCCGAGGAGTCTCTAGCGAGGAGGAGCGAGGAGCGAAGAGCGAAAAGCGAGTAGAATGAGCGAGATAGCGGCCGCTGCTTGCGATGACGACACACCTCCGATAAGTTGAAACCTTCAGGCAGGCAGTATTGGTGTGTTTCTCGCACACAATTATTGCAACATCATTTCATAGCAATTTTAGTCATGAAATGACTGTTTCAGTTTGTTTAACACTGAAACTGTATTATTACCTGTAGCCGGCTGTAGCTGTAGCCACGTCGAGTGCTATCGTTTATTTTCTTTTTAATTTTTGAGACATTGTTTCTTATCACTAAGTTCTTACAAGAGTAAAGTATGTCACAATCGTCTTGTACTTTATACTTAATGTTTCTAAATATTATTAAAGACGTTTAAATTACTATGTTGTAAATAACATCAATATGTAGACGGTCATTACTATTTTATAATTAAAATAATCAATTTGATGTAATTTAATTCATCTGCCACCTTCATTATGATCAATATTGATAAATCAAAGGCGTTCGAGTTTTAATTGAATTGAACATCGGAGTTAACGCATGGTTCTCAGGAAATCAGTATTTTATTTCTAAAGAATCACTTTACTGAATGAATCATTTATACCTGGCTGCTATCGAGGGACAGACAGATAGCGAGGCCGCCATAAAATCCAGATAGAAATGTCCTTGGCAAAGATTTTAGGCCAATACACACAATAGACACAAACGGTTGCTGTTAAGGTTATAACTTTAAAGTTAAATCCCTATTACACTATTAATAAGGACCACTATTAATAAGCTTTCACAAGTAAAGCCTTGCTTGTGTGCGTTAGTGTTAGCTTGTGTGTGTTAGCTTGTGGATTAAAAATAATTACAAGATATTTCGATGAAATACAGGTAGAAATTACAAAAGGAATTGAAACACAACTCAGATTATGCGACTTGAGACTTCATATTCTTCGTAGGTACTTACTTACGCCTCTTTACATATAATAAATTATTATTTTAAACATGTAAGTAATATGTAAATTGAAAAAAAAATATTAAATGCGCAAAATATGTACTATTTTTCGTATAAAATTGTGTTTGTAGAAACTTTTATTACACACATATACCTAATTACAAGAATAGACCCACACTTACACGTGTCTACATTAATGTACCAAAGTTTTTTAAATATACGAAAAATGATGAACGCAGTGATATTAACAAGGCATGTATGTTTGTATGTATCACTTACATCACGCCACATTCCGCATAAGACAACATCATCGGTTTTAAATTTTAATACGTATCTATGTTTTTAAAATTGTTCTTGTTAAGTATTTTATATTTATTGTACGAAGAGGGGATGTAACCGGAAACCTAAAATAAAATGAGATGATTTTAAACCTCTTTAAATGTAAAACATAATGGATGTATGTATTATTTATAACAATGAAAAGATTTTTAAATTCCTTGCGTGTGACGGAGTTAGATAAAATCGCAATAAAAGAATTTATGGATTTAGCTCTGTGCATGTAGAACCTTATTTGGAAATCCCAGTGTGCCTTCAACACAATGATAAGTATTAACCAATGGTTGGGAAGTGATTCATCTTCACTTCAGCTCAGTCAAAATACAAACATTGGAAGTTAATAATTTGCTGTTAAATAGTTTTTAAAAGGTGTGTCCTTTTCTTTTGTGGAAGTCATTCACTTTGTTTTATAACGAGTTCAAATATGCATAATATTTAAACTCTTGTTCCTATGGGAAGCTTTGTTAGATAGAACGCTGATACAAATACCTTCAGCTGGTATAACTCGTAAGTCTTCTACTTGAGTTATGATGTCATAACAAGACATCGTGACGGATCCGTAATACGCTATTTTTATAGAGTAAATAAAATCTCCTAACAGAGTCCGACAGTTTTGTTCATGCTGTCCAGTGTCAACTGAATGGTTTTTGAAATGTGAATATAACAAGAAAAACAATTTTATTAAAAATAATGTCTCGGGCAATAATAACTTCATAATGTTTCATCTCTGTCCTCTGACGGATGCTGTGAGACGTGCTTGATAGCTCTTAATATCATGTAACGTGCTCTTAAGAAATATATAAAACTTGTAGTGTAATTATACACAACGTGACCCAACCTACAAGAACCACGCGTCTGTCCGTCCGTTGAATGTGAGTGTGAAGTGTACATGGATAAAAGATGAATATAATTTAAAAAAATTACAATCCGACGTATCTATTCATAGCTATCCGATTAATATTGGTAATACTGGTATTAAATACTAAAAAAAACTAAATGCATGGAATTTACACTTCCGAATGTAAAAAGTCAAAATTGTAGTTTATTCCTTAACAATGAAGTGTTAGAACTGATGACTTAACAACTTTCTTAGGTATAACTTTAGATAGAAAGCTCCAGTGGCACCCCCATCTCTCGACACTCGCAAGCAAACTTAGCTCAGCCGTCTTTGCAATTAAAAAAGTAAGACAATTAACAGACGTTAACACGGCTCGACTCGTTTATTTTAGTTATTTTCACAGTATATTGTCTTACGGTTTCTTACTATGGGGCAGCGCTGTCGAAATTAATTCTATATTTATTTTATAAGAACGAGCTATACGGGCTATTTGTAACTTAAAAGCTAGAGACTCCCTAGGAGTTGTTTTTAAAGAAATCGGTATTCTTACGGTCGCTTCTCAATACATTTTTAATAATTTACTATATATACGCCAAAATTTAAATGACTATTATAAAAACAGCGTCAGACATACGATCCACACCAGAAATAAAAATAGGCTCGTAACGCCTAAATTTCGACTTCAAAAAGATAAGAAATCCTTCATGGGCTTGAGTATACGCATATATAATAAGGTTCCACAAGATATCTTAGATCTTCCTTTTCTTGGTTTTAAATCTAAAATTAAAGGTATATTATTAAATAAATCTTACTATAACATTCAAGAGTTTTTGGTTGATCGAAATGTGTGGAACTTGGGTCATTGACTCATTTGCAGGGTTGATGTTATAATTTATAAGTCAAACATTGTTAAATTTTATTTAAAAAAAAAGCAACTGTTCAGTTTCTGGCCAGCTCTTCTCAGCCGAACAGCATTCCGAGCTGGTGGTAGCTTACTAACAGACCGACTATACTGACCAATTAAATGTCATTGACGATTCAAAGTGCGTGTAAATGCCTACTTGAATAAAGATATTTTGAATTTGAATATTTTCGTACGAAACCCTCCGTACGGAAGTCCGTTTCGGACTTTGATGGTTTTAATGTAGTCGTTTGTTTTTATATTCTTTATTATAAATTGGTTGGTGAAATAAGAAACGATGATACTTTGGAACATTATTGTCATAATAATATTTTGTTTCTGGTTGGTTTCTGTCTAAACTTTAGTGCGTTTCTAAACTCCAATATTTATGAAGTAGATACCTACTGTATATAAAACATTTAAAAAACTGCGAACTGAGACCTCATACTTTATAAAATAAGATGGTATTTTGGTACATTAAATTACATAATTATAAAAAAATAAACTTTTTTCCATGGTGTTCTAACTTAACTACCTATGTCTATAATACTTTAATATTTCTCGATACAACTGTTAACATAACAATTTAAATGAGTATATTACTAGAATTGGGTAATTTATGAGAAAGAGATTCGCACCACACGTGGTGTGGTAGTGCCAGTGCCTGAATCATTAATCTTATTTCAAGTGCGAACTAACAAACACTAATTAAATAAATATACCTTAAGCTTTTATCATAAAGTTTTGATGTCAGCAAACCATTTTATATATATTTCAAAATTACTATTTTATATATGAAGACAAGCTAATCCATATATGCTTTAAATTTAAAACTACAATAATTATGTCAGAGTGATTTTCCTCTGCGGTTATCACAATACGCTATCATCACTTATGTACATAGATAATTCGCTGTACGTTTTGAAGTGGGCGTGTCTGTGGTTCCGTGGTTCTTTTAGCTCTGACTCATCATTCAGTCATTCATCCTGCATCACTAGTGACGAGTGGACCTAGACATCGGGTTCAATTCTTCTTGGATGTTACAGATTTATAGATTTGATTGATTTGATTACCTACAGACTTCTTGAATGAGTAGAAACACACACAACACAATGTAGGTATATAAGTACATAAATTTGTATCACTTAATATCTTTTGTGCGACTAAACTAATCATGTTGTAATGGAACAGATTACTAGGAGCCTCAATTATACTATGAAACACGATCATGTGTGAAAAGAATGCTTCTTTTATTATTAATAATAGACTTTCTTTTCCTCGCGGCTCCAATCGGATTTAGGTATTAGTGGTTTGTTTGACAAATGAAGTAGCCACCAACGTTTTAGGTACTCAATTGTTATACGACGATATTCTATTAGTAGCAGATAAGTCTTGCAAAATACAGAAAGGAACTTCTTTTGTTGTAATCGGGACGAATTTAACTTTAGAGAATATAATTCATACAAACAGGCTATAGCTAATATTCAATTAGAGTAGGTTTGTATAGTGTAGGGTTATGTCGTTTTCAATATTTTCTATTGCTCAAAGGGTGAAGCCCCTTGCAGTCGTTTCCGAGGCAACAGAAAGACAAACAATGCTCTCCTTCAAATATTAAAACTAGTACAACTTTCCCGGGTCCACTCGAAGTATTTTTTAAATCTAATCTAATATTACCTATTAAAATAGTAAAAGCCGCTTATATTTTATTAGTACCTACTAAATACAGCCACCTTATTTGTGATTGTTAGTGTTTTTGATAATTACATAAAATGACTATGTAAGCTTAAAATGAAAGAATTGTTTTGATGTGACATACATTTCGTTTATATTATGTATAAAATTAGCACAATCGGTGAAAAATAAAAAATAAATGCAATGTTTATATTGTATTTAAAATGTTAATTTTAAAACAAATTTTCAAGAATATGCTAAAAACACCTCATTAGTGATGATTTAGACTAGTACGTGTACATTATGTAGGTATATATTTGCAATATTGGTACTAAAATATTCAACCATTGGTTCATGAGGAACAAGTCCAGGTCCGAAGCATAGTATGCAATTTTTGGTTTGATGTTATTATTACTGTATTCTTATGTGTAAATTGCATGTTCGTCTTAGCTTTGCATGTTAAAAGATATTTCTTCTATATTGAATAGCTTGTGTTGTTTCTATAATATTATTATAATTTTTTTAAGGGCGGGTCTCCTGACACACCCACTCCCCCGGTGACGCTGTAATAGCCAACAGGGCTAACAGCATAGCCAGACATAAAAAATAATAATAATAATAAAAAAAATATATATATATATATATATATATATATATATATATATATTATATAATAGCTGTTGCCCGCAGCTCCGCCCGCGTGTAGGACGCTTTTCGCGTAATCTGTGGAAACTGCGACTATCCAGAGACTTATAGTTAATTCTATAGTATCCTATTCCCATGACAATTTTATACATTACATTGCTACGATATCAAACTGAAAATAACAACATACATGTATGTATACACATCACACACACACAGCCAGGACCTTATTCAGATATAAGTAATAAAGCATATTAATACCAAATATTTTTAACCAAATATTTTTTTTGGGTAGTGTTTAATTAAGTAATTTCTTTGTCGAATTTCAAACTACTATACCATATGCGAAAACATAATCATAGCGAGTTCTGAAAAAAGTATCGTCATCTAGTGAAATTAGCAGTAACTAAATTTAAAATGGTATATGCTCATATTCAATTTGTTTATAATGCTCGACGCAACTACTTCAACAAGTATATAATAATATTATTTTAGAGGTCTTTTTGTATCGGAGTTTAAAAATAAATAATTTAATGGTATATTACTGGTTTCATTATTGTACAAAATGAACCTACACACAAATTTTCACTTGCTTAAGTATTTCTAAAAATATTGCATAAGAATCTTTCACCCGCACCAATAAAACCTCAATATCTTGGAGACAATATCAATATCGACAGGTCAAACTTATAACACTCCTCTTTTTGAGTCGGGGGCTAAAAATAGTCTTCACTAAGTCAAACAGAAGTAAGTAATACCATTCTCCACCATATTATTATATATTATTGTGTAAGTAAGCCACGACCAGGTACAAAGTTGATATTGATATTGATCTCAATATAATTGTCATACAGTGTCCGTTAGGCGGTGTCGCTCTCCGTAAACAAAATACTAAGTTATCAGAAATGTTAAGCTAACAATACTTGTTAGTCCATGCTACGAGGCAATAATTAGCTTAATGACGAATACATTTTACAAACTCAAGAGAGACATATTTACAACCCAATCCAAATGGTGTAATGAAACCCATACAAATCACAATAAATAACACTAATATAAAATGATAAATAGTACTTTAAAAAAGAAGGCCTACTACTCTATACAATCAGCCATCTGAACTTCTGGCCAATGGTGATATTAAACTACTAACAAACGTAGCTAACAAGCAAATACGAGTGTCTTGAATTAGTCTAATGTCTATCTCGAGCTGCAGCTTCTGTTCTCAACTCAAGGTTTAGATGTTTTTGAGTCGCGGCGCCGGCCCTGGCCCGAGACGACCATGAACACTGAATCGATGTGCCGGCGTCTCCCTGTCTGTCCCGGTTTGACGTCATTGTAATGACATGTCATGAAAATCGGGATGTTAAGTATTATATATTATTCTGCCATTTTTGAAGAATGGCAAAAGATTCATTGCTTTCTAATGATAACATTAGACATTAGTCTTTATACTTAAACATTTTATTGATATGTTGGCGCGCACTTATTTTTGGTGTTTTTTTTTTGTTTCTAAAGTTATTTGTTCTTAATTATTCTGTGACTTATCACAGTTCCATTTTAATATATGAAGTGCTTCACATAACTCGTTATTCGATTGTCTTATTAAAGTTACATGGCGTGCTTTTAGGAAATCGGATATTATGATGACACAGTGATACCTGACCATAGCTTACCTGCAGACACGTGGTTAACAAACTTAGCAGGCTGTTATTTGATACTCTCCAGTACATAAATACAGGCAAATAATACATACCATTTATATCAACAATTGTAAAACATATAGATGAACAAAACCATCCTAAATATTCATACTTAATTCAATGATATCACATATTTACCTTTAGCACAGACATCTGATGGATAGCGCTGCAATGGTGCTCGAGTTCGATTCCCGACAGGGACATGCATGTATGTGACTCATCACACATGCTCACATAGATGTATGTATTTCTGGGTTTGGTCGTTTATTAAAAATATTTCAATTATTTATAATGTGTATTTCTATGTATTTGTATCGTTGTCTAACATCCTTAAGGTTAGATAAATGTAATATATATCATTACCAACTAAACAATGGTTCTGGGTACTGTTGCCAACCGACAACAAACAAATACAAAAAATACCTATGTCAAAATATGTAACGTATTTCCAACCTTTACTTAAATTCATAGAACAAACACTCGGTATGGGTTTCATGGGTAGGTATTTAACTATTTAACAAACTTAATCTGGCCATAAATATTGTTACAATTGAAAATAAAAAAATATTACATTTGAATTTGGAATCTGTCATTTTTATACGATTGTTCATTGTTTTCTAAGTCAAATTAATATCACATTATGTAATGGTGGGTAATTTTAAGGTACCTAATAAGACAATAACCAAAATAATTTAACATTAAAAATTGCATTACAAGGTAATCTCATGAGGCTCACGGACTATAAATATTACCATGTCTATTGTGTCTTTAATCGACTTCAAACAACAAAATGATAAACAATTACTCAAGTTGTGTAGATGTCGTGTGTCGTAACGACACATCGCCATGTTTGTTGAAACAGAAATCACGCGTAACAAAATAAATATCTACTTATACAAATTTAAAAGTCTTTTAAATTTGAATATAGTAGGTATATAAAGTGCAAAGAAATATTACACTTATTAATAAATATATTTGTTGCAATAATATATATAACTATTAACATTACACCATATCGCCTGTTAGGCTGTTATTGAGAGTTACAAGTTGTCTAAGAGCGGTTGTTTTGTTCTGTTACTTGAAGGTCAATATCAAGGGAATAAAACAAACATTTATAATGCCCGCGTGAATGATGTTTCAGAGTATTGATTTCTATTTTTAATGTTAAAAATATTTAAAACATTATGTAAAGCATGTAATTTGTTTTTGTTAAGTGTTTAATAAATTGTTCAGTATTTATATTCTCATGTAAAGCTGAAAAAAGATGATAATGATGATGATGAAAAGGTTGCATCATGCAAACTGAGGGTCATTAATGGATCGTCTCTAATATAAACCTTAAATTATATTAATTAAGAAATAGTTTCAGTCAGTTTATATATAAATAGTATATATATATATATATAGAAATAGTATATATAGAAATAGTATATATAGAAATATTTTCTGTCAGTTTTATATATTACAAAATATAATACTAGATTACCATTGCATACCTACATTAATTTTATTATTGGAATAACCACAAATCGAAATTAAAAAGTTAATTGCAGTAAGTAGTAGATCCCATCAGTATACTAATGAAAGTATCCATTAATTAAAAAATACAGATAATATATACTAAAAACAACGCTCCAATTGTAAGATGGTTCCAAAATTTTGTTGTCATACTTATATTTAAAACTAATATTATATTTATCTTTAAGACTAATAAATACTCTACGAATTAAAATCAAGCATCTAAAATAAATGTATAATTCGTAACAATTATGTTTAGGCTACGATAATAGCAACTTGTATTGAATCGTTAGTTTTGATAGTTAAGCGGTTCAGTTTAGGTCGCAAAGACAGTTCATTCGTTCAGGGCAGGTACTAATTGAATGAACCAATTAACGTTAGTGGTTCATTTTGGAACTGTCAAATTCGCGACCTTAACTGGTCGTCTTATCAGTCTCATGATACGAAATATCAAAACGATTCAATGTGGGTCGTAAATTGAATCTCAATAAGAGTTCATGATAGGCCTGCTGTTCTTTCTTAGACCGTTTCAATTTAAAAAAGCAACCAAATAATATAAAGGTTATCTTTCCTCGTTTAACCTATCCTGATAAATATTAAAAGGGGCTTAGTTGCAATTTAAAAACGATATTATCATAATTTTGTAAAAGCATGTTAGTCAGAGCTACATGCATGGAATTATTACACGTCGAATATGTTAGCGCAGCGTCACTTTCAGTTTCACCAATAGTATTGCCTTTGAAATATGATTAGCTTATTGTAATACATTCTTATTCTCTATTTGGTGACATTTAATTTATCACTTTCGTGCTTTATATCGACTGCTTTATATTGACATAATACAGTAATTGTAAAAATGTCTGAAGATGTAGTTTCTGTTATCATATTCTGTTATTTTTATTTTAACATTATGGTGGCTTTCCTTACTGTGGAAATATGTATTCAGATACAATTTAATATTCAGAGACTCTCGATAAATTTATTGGTAAATCTTGTGATAGTTGTTTGCTTGATATTACGTACCTACGAGAGGTACGTAGTGTCATAGTAATTTTCTTAAAGTTTTATATTCATCAGTATTATGATATAACTTAGGTATGATCCAGTATCAAAGAAATAAGTAGATTTAAATATGTTCTTATGAAAATAATCCTTTTTAACACATTATACCTATATGTGTGTGAGAAATATAAAAACTGTAAATTTCTTACTTATGAAAACTGCGACTATAGTCGAAATGAATAGTTTATTTTTACACATAAAGCATTTGTCATTTTATAGGCTCGATAAATAAACTACAAATCATAAGTATAGTATATAATTTTGTATAACTTTTACCCAAATTTAATCTGATACGTTGAAATATTAACTAAGCTTTTAGAATTTTAGTGAAAATGACAATTGGTCACTCAATTGCCACGAATAACGCACGAGACGACAACGACGAAGCACGAGATTTCAGAAAAAAAAGGAGACAGATAGGGAATTTCGATCTACCTATCTCTTTTAAGTTCGATCAAACATTTTAGACTGGTTTTCCCTACTTTATGTATAAATTATAATAGGTATCTCTATGGCTACACGGCCAACCCAACCATAGGGCCTAATGTTAATAGAGAATATGCATAAAATTTAAAATGGTCTCAAATATTTTGTTTCTCGGATACTTATTATCATGTTATTATAATAAAAACATTTTTTTATTTATTTACTACTTTACCAAAATTTAATTTAATTTACCAAAACGCGGTATCATTGGTCGAAAGGAATTGCGACGTCATTTGACACGCCATTCAAATTATCGACATCGAAGTTCATACTGTGGTATTAGTGTTTCTGAGAAAAATAAATAATTTAAACTTATATTTTCGTGCTTATATTTAAACTTATATTTTATTAAATGATATGATTGTTTAGGTAAACCTAAGAACATTTTCTCAATACTCAAACAACTGTAACAAAACAACTACAAACTCTTTTTCAATAGCAATTAGCATATTATGCTACTACACATTACATTTTTAAAAATGTTTCTTCCTCTGAATCATTTTCCACTTCACTTGACTCAGATAAATAGCTTGGTTAACAATCAGCAGATATAGAAGATATAAAATGCTATATAAGTACTATCAACTATGTTTTCAGTAAACAATTTTCTTTTTTATAACAGATAGTTGTAACGGAAAAGTTCCAATATTGTGTGTTCAATGAAATTGTGACAATGCTACATTTTGTTTGTTAGGAGGTATATTTACATTGACACCTTAACTTCTAGACTTTGGTTTAATATTGACTTACACAGCATAGTCTCTCAGTAATTTATCTTCAATATGAGAAAAGCAAGGCTGTCTTTTAATCATCACATTTGATAGGAGAAATACTGAGTCCTGGTTGATTAATAACCGAGACATTTGTATGGGCAGTATTACGACTTACTTAGAAATCACATCTTTGTGAAGGTTCACTATTTATTGAAACATTACTACTTTTGATAGCCGACTCTAAAAAGGTTTCATTAACCGGTGTCAATCTTTGCTTTTTGACTATGCACATTCTTATCCTCTCAACTGGTGTTAAACCATACAAATTTCGTAAAAAAAAAAGAATAGGATTTTTATAGAAAGTTATACTGAACTTTTGTAAACTAGGTTAGGTTAATTTTAAACCTAAATTTCTAATGTTCAATAGCTAATGCAAAACTTACTTCATATTAATTTACATTAAGATTTACATAAATAAAGTATACTTACGTTAAATTGATCTTCACAACAATATGAACACGATTTAGGACATATATTATCCCTTTTATTTACCATGCACCATTGTTTTTGTATTTTCGAACCTATTGGAATACAAAAAAAAAACACTTTGTCAGGTGTTTTTCTATGTACAATACTTGTAAGATGGTTTTTGTTTTCTTTCATGATTTGTATTGCAATTAAAACTTAAAATATGTATAAAGCAACTAAAAAGTCTATACAGTCTAACGTTCACTGGACGTGTCATTTGACCGTTTGACGTCACGTAAAGCGCGCGCAAAATGACGGCGTTTGAACTTCTCAAATTTACTCAATGTTTTAATTTTTACTTTAAAAAATAACTAGAATATTTTCAAACCCATTAATATTTTTTTCTACGATATAAAGAGGTAAATAATAAATTAAAGTAAAAAAAAAACATGAATTCCCTATTGTTAATAATGCAGATTGCAACTAGCAGCATAAGCACATTAATTTAACGTTGTCCTAATAAAACATTAAACGAAACACAAGTCACACATCTAACTACGGCTCAGTGAAATTATTAAAGGATATAAAAGATTTACTTAATAAAACAATTTATAAAGATTTCTTATAAAACTAGTACTTTATAATAACTTAATCAAGTTCTTACTCTAAATATCAATATAATATAAATAAAGCATTTAATATTATATTTAAATATATATATATATAGCCGTTCAAAATATGACGGCGTTTGAACGGCTAAAATTTACTCAATGTTTTAATTTTCACTTTAAGAAATAACTAGAATATTTTCAACCCTATTAATATTTTTTTATACGATATAAAGAGGTAAATAATAAATAGAACTAAAAAAAAACATGAAGTAAAAAAAATGATATTCCCTTTTGTTAATAATGCAGATTGCTACTAGAACTCGCAGCATAAATACATTAGTTTAACGTTGTCCTAATAAAAAAAACACAAGTAGTGACATCTAACTACGGCTCAGTGAAATTTTCTAAAGAATATAAAAGATGAATATAAGAATATACTTTAATGAAATGATTTATAAAAGATTTCTTATAAAACGAATATTTTATAATGACTTAATCAAGTTCTTCTATAATAAATCTAAATATCAATATAATATAAATTAAGCATTTAATATTACAGTAAAATTATTATTTCCTTATATTAACTTATTTTTTTTTACATTAAAAACAAATACTAAAAAGTCTATTATTATTGAAAGCTTTTTGAGTTATTAGTCTATATTAATATTGAAAGCTATTTATTGACTTTTACCTGCCTCCGTAAACGCCTGCGCGCATTTTTAACGCCAAAACAAAATGCAAATGCATCCATTGTAAGATAGTACCATTTGAAAATCAACATGGCTATTGTTTAGTGGCTACTAAAGAGGGTCTTTGAAAAATAACTTAATAGACGCTTAATTGGCACAATCGTTGCTAGTATTTATCTTGTTTTTAATTAATATATATTTTTATTAATTTCGAGTGTAGTCTTCATTTTATTCGATAACGCTACGAGCAGGTGAGGTGACATCTTGTCAATAATCAAAAGAAAAGATGATTGAATAAGTGCCGGGATTTTGATAATCGTCAACAATAAAAGGATGTGTTTTTATTTTTGGTAAATACACAATACTGTTAATTTGATGGCAATTATATTTTTACCGATATCACCCTGCATAGTTCACCAAATAAACGCCAGTTCAGATTGTATCGTAAGTGTAGGTAATTTTGTAACTGATAAAAGTTCAATTTTATAGTATAACAACGCTTTTTCCAATATAAACATGTAGTTCTATATTGTTACATAACGAATCGGCGCAGAAGGTGTGTCTGTGGGACCATAGTTTAGTTATTGATTAGTGCAGTTTAGTATTGTGCACATGTCTAGCAACAGTTTATCCGTCTAACAATAAAATGGCAGTCTAGTGTTCCAAAATCTTGTTAAAAGTAAAGTGTTGAGCAAAATTGCTGGTATTTACAAATTCTCTGATACCAAATCTTAGTTCCATAAATAGAAGCATTTATAATAGTGCTAAAAGTACAGGTATTATTCAATTTATATTGTTGGAAAAAATAAAAGTACTTATGTTATTAAATAAATGACATCTAATTACAGTTCGTCAGATACTATTTGGCTAAATGATGATTTACTTTCAAAAAGAAAAATTTATATTTTACTGGTATATGTTAAGTAATTTATATGTAAAACTGCATTTTTGCATATCATTATGTAACTAAAATAAAACAAACTCATAAGAAAATTCAGTAAAATATTACTATCTGTACATTTTAAGTACAGTGGACAATCAATTAACCGGACTAATTGTTGTCATTAGACAGTTGGATAGTTGAAAATACGAATAATGGAATATATGAAGAAAAGCATTTATTATGCTAGGTGGTTATTTATGTACATACAATATCTTAAATTATATAAATGTATATCAATATTAATCAATAAAAAAATGTGTATGTATGTAGTTTAATTTAGTATTTTTTGGTAATCTTCATCATCATCATGATGTATACAGAGTAAACTTAGATAATAGAGTTTGTTATGTAAAGAATAAAGAGTTTTATAATGTTTTGTATCTTTATCTGAGTAGATGTTTTATTCTGTTTATTGTTCTAGCAAGAAACATGTAATTTTACATTTATATGTTTGGTTATAATAATTTCCAATATTTAATTCAACTATGTAATTAAAATATGAAACCAAAGAGAAAATAAATAGTCAATTAAATTAATATAATTTGAAATGGATGTGCATAAACATTTATTGTTACATTGATACAGTACTCTTACGCTATCACATTTGTCACTTTTCAGTCATCTGCTCTTCATTTATAACACTTGTAAAACTATTGTTGTACATTCCTCTCAGTTTTCAGTAACATTGTTCAATTTTGGATACAGTTAAATCAATTAAGAGTTAACTCATGCATGTTACTTGTTACTGCTTCTTCATTTATTTTGATTGTTAAATGTTTTTTATTTGGTGTTTGTCATACTAAATTAGTATTGATTGGAATGTAAAGGTTAAATTCCTTTATTTAAAATGGTAATTGGCATGGTAATTAAACAAGACTAGAAGTCTTCTGTTGGTATCACATTAATGTGTCATTGTTGTGTCCTTTTGTATTAATAAATATATCAATAAATAAGGAATATCCAAGTAATCAATATTAATATTGGATTCTATAATTGTAGATATTTAATTGAGTGATCATATTGTTGATAAACCTATTAATAACCTTCATACCTTGTTACACTCACAGGTGTAGTGCAATAATGATTCCTTCAATATGAAGGAGATGATGAAGGAGATGGTTGGTGGTTGCTGTGTGTGCTCCGACGAGCGTGGTTGGCCTGACAACCCGCTGGTCTACTGTGATGGTAATGGCTGTACTGTTGCGGTTCATCAAGGTGACTTTATGAATGGATTATACTGATATCTAGTTCTTTGCTAGCTTGGATTTAGTTTTAATCCCCATACATTTGATTGTAGATATGTGAATGTTTTCAGCCTGCTACGGAATTATTGCTGTACCTACTGGTCCCTGGTACTGCAGGAAGTGCGAAAGTCCTGAGATAAAAGGAAAAGTGGTGAGTATAATTTAACATTTTAAAGTTGTGAAGGATGTATAGACATGTGATATGTTATTTGTGCAGAGATGCGAGCTGTGTCCATCTAAGTCTGGAGCTTTAAAGCGTTCGGACACTGGCGGTTGGGCCCACGTGGTGTGCGCGCTCTACATCCCTGAAGTGCGCTTCGGGAACGTGACGTCTATGGAGCCCATTGTGCTACGACTTATTCCCCCAGAGAGATACAACAAGGTGCTTTTAAATATCCATATATGATATTGATGATGGTAATATTAATAAATAGTGGCATATCATATTAGATCATGCTTTTTCAGTACAAAACATGTAATGTTATATTCATATTCTTCTTTGCTACTACTAATATCTGGCTAATAACTGAACTGTAATAACATAAATTGTTTGTAGACTTGCTACATCTGTCAAGACCTTGGAAAAACTCATCGCGCCAACGCCGGCGCCTGCATGCAATGCAACAAATCTGGTAATTGGTTAACTAATTATTTTAAGAATTATAAATTAGCTAGTCTTGAGTTCTGTGGGAATCCATCATTAAAATCTAAAAAACATCATGCATCCAATAAAAGAATATGAAATCAAAGATTTCTACAACTTGAGGGATAGCATTCAAGTTTTGAGAGTCTTGTTGGTTGATCGTGCCGTTACTACAAAGTCATGTTTTCTCTTAGGATGTAAACAGCAGTTCCATGTAACTTGTGCTCAGTCCCTGGGCCTCCTGTGTGAAGAGGCGGGGAACTACTTGGACAACGTCAAGTACTGCGGCTACTGCCAGCACCACTACAGCAAACTGGTAGGTACACATTGATAATATCAGAAGTGATGAGTGAGTTAAGTTGTTGGTATCTAGAAAATGATTACAGTGAAACTTCGTCAATACGCGCTGGAGTTCAGTTAAAGAAGCTTTGAGACGGCATCATATATGGGATAAAATAGCGCAAATCTTTCGTTTCTTAAGTATATTTATAATTTGTGATGATTTTAAATAATAGGAGAGAGACTTTGCAACTATTTATAAAAGTTACCACCGTCATTAGCCTAAACCAACTAAATGATCAGTATAGGCGGTCTTAGTTATAGCAATAGCTATGTGGTGGTCAAAATTTAAAAGAAGCTGATTGATAGATTTCAATGATAACCTGATAAATCAATTGTTACAATACATACATACATACAACAAAATGGGTAATAGAAACCATATTAGCCTATTGTAGCTCGTCGCCATCGCCGTAGGTAACCTTTGAACTTATGAGACTTGAAAGACGTTTTGTCCAATTTTATCAACATTTATTATTTTTAAAAAATTTTCTTCACAAGTAGGTTAATGTAATGACAACCAAACCTTAAATAAAAGCATATACAGCCTAGTATTCAAATAAGTTAAAGACAAAGTTTTTTTGCAAAAATAGCCATACATTCATCTTTAAATATCAGACTTTAGTTACATTGCTCCAAAGCCAAAGGGTATGTATGACCATGAAAAAGATCGACCAACAAAACTACTTAGATATTCCTTATTATACCTAATGTGATGTATAAAAATAACTACTTTTTAAATTATTACTAATCTAGTATAAGGCTCTTTTTAAAATGCACTACTGTTCCAGCGTTTTACTGTTTCACTGTAATTATGAATATTTACCAATACATAATAAGAGTATTAATATAGACTGGTCAGTTGTTATAAATATTTTGTCTTAGGAATGAAATCAACATAATAAGATTAAAACTGTTAAGTTTTACAATCAACCTTCTTAATAAATTTTCTCTTTGTATATTAATGATACCTTTCTATCAATTCCAATAACATAGCTAACTATTCTTCGTGCAGGTCTATTTCGAGTCATTGGGTTACACCTCTACTAACATGTACCATGTTAGATCATGTGCTTCATTTTAACTAACTCTTTACTTAAGTTCTATAGTAACTAAAAGTAAAGAACTAAAGTATAGAACTTCATTTCATTCATTTACAAACGGCTAGTAGTTGTATCACCATCAGAGTAGTGAGAGTGGTTGGTACGTATGCGTATGTGACATTACACACTAGGTATAAAACCTTACATATAAGTGTGAATATCGCAACTGTTGTGTTTTTATATTACTTTTTCTCTCACTCTGTCTCTATTCTTCAGTTTTAATCATTATCATACATTTGCAATTTTTAGTTCTGCTATCACGATGTCACCATCATCGCAAAGGTACAAAATATTTCATACTTAACAAACAGGAAGTAGATTATAAACGAAAAACTATAACCAAACGATTGGCTGCATAATACCAACTGCCATAATCAATATCGTATCCTGTTTCCTCCTACGGTACGGGCACGACTTTTCCTGGTGACCATTACTTGGATCAGTGACGGGTAGAGGGTAGCGTCCGTGTGGGAGGTACGAGCAGCTTTTATGTGGGGGCGAGTGGGGGCTGACGGTTAGAGTGCGTGTGGGGCTTAGCGGGTAACATGTGTGTAGGCGTTTCCGGGTAGCGTGCTTGTGGGGTTAGCGGGTAGTCGTGCGGGTGCCAGTGGGGAGAGTGGAGTCAGGAATTGTTGATTGTGCAGAAAAAAGGCGGTAACGTGAAGACGATCCCGCCCTACAAGCCCGTGAGTCACGATAGCCGCAGCGACTCGAGCGAGCGGGAGGTCGAGCCGCCGGGCGCGCCGCACTGCAAGCGAGGGGTAGTATGAACTATAGGGCTCACTAGTACTTAGGGCTTTCGTGTGGTCGGCATAATTTTGTTATATTCTTGCTAAGTTAAGCCGATTACATGTACTCTGGTTTATTCGATATAATCTTCTTTCCGTTGAAAGTATTTTTTTTTATATATGTATAAAATGGAATATTACGAATTGCAATGATATTGATATTATTAGCTTTTGCCGATTGTTTTTATTGGTGTTTCATTTGGAATATCTTCGATGTTTTGCGATTACAGCCCGGACGGAAGTCATCGCACTCCAGCGGCGGTGCGTCGGGCAAGAACACACCCAACTCGGCCAAGACACCCACTAACTCGACCCAACCCATGGGTAATTGACCCAGACCATACTACCTCTTTACACTTAATTGAAAACTACTACAAATTGACTACGGAATGTCCATCACGAGCTTCTCTATTATCTGTTACTCTATATTGATCATGTATCACTTGATAACAATATTAGTATTTATAAACGATGCTCGTACTGATAGTAACGAATACAGTCGAGCCCCCCGCCCCGGCGTCCGCAGCAGTCTAGTAGTAGCAGTAGTGAAAACAGTAATTACTGGTCGTTGAATGACCACGTTAGTATAAAATCTACATTGCAAAATTAAGAAGAAAAATGCATCTGAATACATACGTACATAAATAGTTCAGAAATTTACATAATTTATTATTTTAGTCATAAAAAATAAATCTTCATTATTAATAAAACATATTTTTTAAATTGTTACAATATTTATTAAAGTCACTTTTTAAATTATTTATTTTGAAGATAAATTGATCAATTTTACCAGAATGGTGTTTATGTTTCGTACCTAAAATTATTAGGTAAAAATTTGAGAAAATTAATTAGTTTTTCGTCACTGGACGCAGAGACTTGTCAGGATCTAGAGCCGACGCCTCGAAAGCATAAGATCTACGACAAAAGTTGGTCTGACAGTAGTGTTGTAGACATGTAGTTTTATAGTTATTTATGGTTATATAGCTGGGCTGTTAGTCGTTATCTCGGTATTTATTTATTCTATATGCTTGTAATTTTATATTTAGTTGATAGGTAATTTGGTTGACTTTTTTGTAGTACAATTTGTAAGGGTGACTTATTATTATTTTTAGTAGTTGTTCTATTATATTTTTTTTGTAATTGGTAATATGTTATATGTTGTGTAGTTTTTCTTTTTATTGCATGCTTTTATTTATTTAAATATATTTGATAATCGAAATTGATATATTCCTTGAGTACTTCAGGTCGATTATAATAAACATCCTATTTAATTATAAATCAACAATATGTTTGATTTAGTAGTGAGTGTTCACTTACACTACAGTGACGTCATTCTCAGACAAGAAGAAGCCATCTCCGTCTCGTCGCGGCTCGTGCGCCGAGGGAGGGGGCAGCAAGGCCAGCACTCCCGCGCCCTCGCCGCAGCACCTTACTGAACAGAAGGGTGAGTTAACTTGTCCCGTGAACACTTGAGCTCTATCATGTGGACAATTTCGATTTTAAGAGTCGGAGAACCATTTCATTTTTGAGTGCTGATGAATGAGGTTAGGGACTCGTCGGACAGAGTAAATGGCCACCAATTTGCAATTTGTAGGAATCGTGTTGTCATAGAAGAAAAGGGAAGGAAGGTAATTTTAAAGTAACATACCTATAATCCAGAATGACAGAATTATTATTTTTTTGTCTGACTGTCTGAATTAATGCTTGACTACATTCCACCTGATGGTAAGTGGAAATGTAGGTATACTGGTAAGGTGTATTAACTTAGTAACCTATTCACTCTTCTCTTGAAGACACCTCGTCGAAATCCGTACTGTCGGTCACTAAGGAGAGCGTCACCTTTTAGGCGCGAGTTCAATACACGCTCCATAATATTGCAGAGTATGGAGGTGATTGAAATCGGTCTGTAATAGGCAGGATCGGCAAGGCTGTGTTTTTTGGGTACTGGTTCCAGGATTTCGACACTATTCCAGTCTCGAAGGAGAGGCTTGATACAGACCTGTCAATACGGAAGACAACTCAGCTGCGCATGTCCTGAGCAGAATGGCTGGTATATCATCAGGACCCCAGGCTTTATTCACATCTAAACGATACAATGTTCTTTATACCTCTTTGTTCCTGATGCGAATTTCATGCATCGAAATACCGCAGTGAGGAAGATGAGCTAGATAAGCATTGCCAGTGTCTAGATGCGATTTATCAGCAAACAGAAAAGCCAATACATTCGCTTTCTCTGTCGCTGTGTTGGCCAGGGATGCATCCGGCATCAGCAATGCAGGCAGTGAGGGTTGGCAGAAGTTCGACTTGATCGCTTTGGCAAGAGGCCAGATAGCTCGACTACCAGTTGGTCTGACAGAGAACTTTTCGCCATTCTTAGCTATTCGATCGAGACGAGCCTTCCGCAATGCCTTCTTGTAGGACTTGGCAGCTTGGTTAAAGGCTCTCTTCTTTGAACTTACATTCGGAGTTTTGCGACTTCGAGCCCAAATTAAGTATGCCGAATGTTTTTGGTCTTCAGCATTAAATCATGGGCGAGCTTTGCCAGCGCTGGCTACGTCAGCAAAAGTAATAAAATACTCCATTG
This sequence comes from Napeogenes sylphis, assembly GCA_959347405.1. Classification (NCBI taxonomy): domain Eukaryota; kingdom Metazoa; phylum Arthropoda; class Insecta; order Lepidoptera; family Nymphalidae; genus Napeogenes; species Napeogenes sylphis. The sequence continues at coordinate 33,845,704 of OY365784.1, forward strand.
CCTGATGCACCATATCGATTATAGTATCCGCGCAACTCGATGGATCCAAAGAAGAGAAACAGACCAGATAAGACGCAAAAAAGTGCCGCATCTCATCCCAATCTGCTGACTTCTATTTCCATACTCGCCTAACACCATGTGGTTCGAAAGCTGGTGGGGAATATGTAAACACAGATTTTACCAGACAGTGATCGGAGGTACTCAAGGGGAAGATGACCTCTACACGATCTGTAGGATCAGTGGTCCAGGAAATTGGTTGTATGACCTACTACATCTGGTACCCGTGTCGCTTTTCTCACCAGCTGAAAGAGGTCCAAGGACAAAGCAAAATTCCGCGGTTCTCTGCCAGCATGGTCAGTCTTCTGGTACGGGAACAGCCAGTTCTGATGACAGGCATTAAAGTCCCCCAGAAAGACGAGCTGCGCTGAAGTGTACTGATACAGAGCCATATCATTAGCTTTACTGAGATACTCAAATTATCGAGTTGTCTACTGGTTAACGCTGGGCGAACAGTAGAAACAGGAATACATAGGAAGAAAAAGTGGGGTTTCCAAGGTGACGGAGACGTTGGATACAGAGGTCGTTCCGCACGTACACACAGACTCCGACACGTGAGCAAAAGTTGTGCTCTAACGAGTAACCGGGATAATCCAAGTGCGCAGCGCTCAAAGGACATTGTATCTGCGTCTCCGTCAAAAAGAACAAGTGCGGCTGTTCTGTCTCCAAGTGGTGGTGGACATGTAAAAGATTAGAGTGCAAGCCTGATATTAGTGAGGTGCACTTTGTGTGAAGAGGAGTGCAACCGCTGTGTAACTTCGTTAAAGTTCAAAAATATTTACTTTTTTTAAAAAATAAATAAATATAAAAGTGAATAGGATGGGAAATGGCAGTTGAACGAGGCGGTACGTAACGAACCCGACGTCAAAATTGGTCATGTTATGCCACTGGGAGCCTAGTCATATCTAATGACTAGGCTCCCAGTGGCATAAGTGCCGGGACGCCCGAACCCCCCCAGGCATCGCCATCGGGCCTCCTCATCCAGTCACCAACCATCACCATGGATAAAAATATCTCCTTAGCAATACATTAAAAAAAGGCCGATTCTCAATTATCGATTATCGATTCTCAAGTTTAAGGATTAGAAAATACTATTTTTGTTCGACGATGACGACGATACGACGGTGTTCAACACCGAGCAACAAACTTCGAAAAATTATACGATTTTGAGAATTATATTCAAATGATTATGAATGAAAACAAGTGTCAAACAAATTGTTGTTGTTGTTGTTGATCGATACATATTTCAAATGAATCTTATGTTAGAATATTTTTAATAGTGTAAATAAATAGAAAATTTGAGCAAAGAACAGAATTTCTTATTATGAAACTTAATATGTACGTAAATCAATTCTAAATTATTATAATTCATATTTTATCTTTATGATCATTTATTATGTGCACTAAAATCCCCCAACAAGCATGAAAAAGTACCATCCGCATAATGTTTTCATTCGATTATTGTTATCAAAACGGGCTGACTGGAAGTGATCACAATTAAAGCGGCGTCTACTGTATTGACTGTCTCGGTGGTCGAGTGGTTAGCGCAGATGCCTAACTTATAGCGGCGCGACGGGGCTCGGGTTCGATTCCCGGCAGGGAATTAAATTAAAATTCATGTATGTGATGAGCATAGATGTCTGTATTTCTGGGTTTGGCCGTTTATTAAATATATTCTCAGTATTCATAATGTTTATTTCTATGTATTCGTATCGTTGTCACTATGTATTTGTATGTTAACTTAACACAAGCAAATAATTTGTTTACTTAGGGGTTAGATCCATTTGTGTAATTTGCCCTGATATTATTTTTTTTTATTGATTTTCGAAAAAAGCCTAATAAACCGGTGGACATATTTAGCGGCACGAAAAAAACAGACTGCAAGATCATATGAAAACACATTTTTGTTGTACAATACATTTGATTATTATTCTGAATTAATTAAATTAACATTTTTGAACATAAAAAATCACAAAATTAAAGCGAAAGAAACGAAATTAAAGACAATAAGGTCAGTGACTTAATTCTGAAGAGTTTTGACCTAACACAATGAAAACTAAAGAAAAGTTAATATTGTCCAAATGACTGGTTTTTTCGCAATGGGTGATACAATCAGTATTTAGTGTTGCCACCTCTTGCTGTTAAAACTGCCTGCATGCGTCTGGGCATGCTCTCTATTAAATTGTCAATAAAACTTTGCGGCATTGAGTTCCATTCTTCAACCAATGCGGTTTTGAGGTCTCTTACGTTGACAGGTGATGGATTTCTTTGTTTAATTTGTCTTCCCAGTTTGTCCCAAACGTGTTCTATTGGATTTAGGTCTGGCGAGCGTGCCGGCCACCCCAAAACCTGGATTCCGACCTCATTAAGATATTCCGAAACTAATGCCGCAATGTGAGGTCGAGCGTTGTCATGCATTAGAAGAAAATTGTCTCCAATGAAAGGGGCAAAAGGCATCACAATCTGCTCTAAAATGTCGGTTACGTATCTTGCCGCAGTCAGGGAGCCGTTTTCTACGATGTGTAGCTCCGTGCGTGCTCCTAAGCAAATACCGCCCCATACCATTACTGACCCTCCACCATACGGCTCTCTCCCAATAATGTTACACTGAGCGTATCTTTCTCCGGGTCGTCGCCATACTTTGGTCCTTCCATCATCTGGTTTGAGACAAAATCTGGACTCATCACTAAAAAGAACTTTTCCCCAAGCGTCATTATTCCAATTTAGGTGGAAACGAGCAAAGCTGGCCCGAGCCACTCGATGACCTGCGGTGAGCTGTGGACCTCTGGCAGGCAAGTACGCCCCTATACCAGCTGCCTTCAGTCTTCTTCTGACGGTTTTGGTACTAATTATCACTTGTCGAACTTCCTGCAGCTGGTTTCGTACCTCAGAAGAAGTCAAGGTACGGTTTCTGAGAACACTGCTGACAATAAATCTATCGTCTCTCTCTCCTGTTACTCTTTTGCGACTTTGTCCTTTACGCCTGGTATACTCTCCAGTCTGCCGGTATCGTTTAACATTGCGGAAAATCACAGACTTGGAAACATGTAATGTTTGAGCCACTTCATTGTAAGTGTAACCATTTTCAATTAAAGTTACAGCTTTAGAAACCAGAGCAACGCTGAGATCCGGCATTATCGCCTAAATTTGTCGAATTAAGTTCACTTCACTCAATAATGACAATTTTTCGTCAAAAAAACAACAGAAATAAAGTTTTTGTTAAAAACAACAAAAGCCAACGAAAATTTCATACACTACGTGTCTCAGAAATTAGAAGATAAACAAAAAAAACAAATGAACTTTAAAATAAAATTATTTTTAAAATCATCTTTTTTTTTAATACATAATATTGGTATAGTGGCCATAATTTTTTTAATACATAATATTGGTATACGAAAATATGAAAATATTTTCCGTTATTCGACCTTTTTTTTGCGTTCCCCTAAATATGACCATGAGTGTAGATGTCACCACCGTTCAACTCAAAAGTCTATTGTTTTGTTTTGCAATTCTTCTATACACTTGACATGAATATTATGGTGAATGAATTTTAAATTTAATTTAAAATTCAATATATTGCCCCCCCCTAAAGACTGGATATTTTAAAGCTCACTAATATCCCTGGATTACATACAATGTTAGACAAATGATGCGAACACGAGACGAAGCACATATAAGGGCCCGACACACGAAGAAAAGATTGCTTATTATAAAGAACTTAAATCCCTTGTGGAAAGGGCAATGTGTAATGAGAAGGCTGCTTATTTTAAATATTATAGAAATAATAATCATCATTATATAAATAACATTCATCTCAAACAAAATATTGCATATAAAAATAGACATAACGACGTTCATTTACCAAAAGATTTGAATAATCCTGAATGTTAAGAAAATGCATATTTAATACATTAAATATGCATTTTCTTAACATTCCCGGCTACTATGTTGTCCCTCGATCCTATTCAGATTATTTTGAGACAAATAAATTTAAAGACACGACATTTACTCTTACTACAGTCCATGACACAATTGTGTTAAAAACATTAAGGAATATTAAATCAAAAGTTATAGGTTCGAATGGTATATCGTTAGAGATGCTAGAAATATCTGTTCCTTTCATAGTACATAATATCGTACATATAATTAATATATCTAATAAGACACATACAGTTATTAATCTTTGGAAAAAAATATCTTTAATCTTTTCTTGGTGGTAGACCATAACATCGGGTCGCCGGCAAAGTTACCACCCATCGGGCAGAGTCGTGCCGCAAAGCGACCTAGTCGTGTTCCGGCACGTTGCTCGATGAAGCCGTTTATGGGAAATGGGTTTGAACAGCTGCGGTACGTTGGCGAACCGGTTGACGTCGAGTTGGTGTTTATTTTGTCGGGTGTCTAGTCGCGGAGGGTAGCGGGATCCGAAGCGACGGCTATCCGCTGGCCGCCCGCAGATAGTTGGGGGCCCAATTAGTGGGTTAGCCACCCACGAAAGGCTGCCCCGCCAGCTGCGAAAAATCCCAGGGTGGCTCCATCGTGCTGGTTGGCGACCAGACGAGGAGGCCCGATGGCGATCCCTGGGGGGGTTCGGGCGTCCCCGCAGTCTCCAGGCTAGCCTCCCAGTGGCAAGACATCACCAATTTCGACGTCGGGTTCGATACGTACCGTCTCGTTCAACTGCCATTTCCCATCCCTATTCACTTTTATATTTATTTTTTATGAAAAAGTTTAAAAAAAGGAACAAGGTTACACAGCGGTTGCACTCCTCCTCATATAAAGTGCACCTCACTAATATCAGGGGTTTGCACTCAAATCTTTTAGCTGTCCACCACCACCTGGAGACAGAGCAGCCGCACTTGCTCTTTTTGACGGAGACGCAGATACAATGTCCTTTGAGCGCTGCATACTTGGATTATCCCGGTTACTCGTTAGAGCACAACTTTCGCTCACGGGCCGGAGTCAGTATGTACGCGCGGAACGACCTCTGTATTCAGCGTCTCCGTCACCTTGAAGACCCCAATTTTTCTTCCCTATGGGTTTTAGTGGACACAGGAAACGAAAAAATCCTGTATTCCTGTGTCTATCGTTCGCACAGCGGTGACCAGGAGACAACTCGTTTATTTGAGTATCTCAGTGAGGCTGCAGATATGGCTCTATATCAGTACCCTTCGTCGCAGCTCGTCTTTCTGGGGGACTTTAATGCCTGTCATCAGGACTGGCTGTTCCCGTACCAGAAGACCGACCATGCTGGAAGAGAAGCGCGGAACTTTGCGTTGTCCTTGGACCTCTTTCAGCTGGTGAGGCAAGCGACAAGGGTGCCAGATGTGGTAGGCCATACAGCCAATTGCCTGGACCTTCTGCTGACAACTGATCCGGACAGGTATCGTGTAGAGGTCACGTCCCCCTTGGGAACCTCCGATCACTGTCTGGTGAAATCTGTATTTACATATTCCCCACCAGCTTTCGAACCACATGGTGTTAGGCGAGTATGGAAATACAAGTCAGCAGATTGGGATGAGATGCGACACTTTTTTGCGTCTTATCCTTGGCGGCAGGTCTGCTTCTCTTCTTTGGATCCGTCGAGTTGCGCGGATGCTATAACCGATGTGGTGCATCAGGCAATGGAGTATTTTATTCCTTTTGCTGACGTACCCATCGGTGGCAAAGCTCGCCCATGGTTTAATGCCGAATGTGGTCATGCTCAAGACCGAAAACATTCGGCATATCTCATTTGGGCTGATGCTCGAACCCGCAAAACTCCGGATGTAAGTTTGAAGAAGAGAGCCTTTAACCAAGCTGCCAAGTCCTACAAAAAGGCATTGTGGAAGGCTCGTCTCGATCGAATCGCTAAGAATGGCGAAAAGCTCTCTGTCAGACCAACTGGCAGTCGAGCTTTCTGGTCTCTTGCGAAAGCGATCGAGTCGAATTTCTGCCAACCCTCACTGCCTGCTCTGCTGAAGCCGGATGGATCCCTGGCCCACACAGCAACTGAGAAAGCGAATGTATTTGCTTCTCTGTTTGCTGATAATTCGCATCTAGACACTGGCAATGCTTCTCCAGCACATCTTCCTCACTGCGGTGTTTCGATGCCTGAAATCCGCATCACTAACAAAGAGGTATGGAGAACATTGTGTCGTTTAGATGTGAATAAAGCCGGTGGTCCTGATGGTATACCAGCCATTCTGCTCAAGGCATGCGCAGCTGAGTTGTCTCCTGTACTGACACGTCTGTATCGCCTCTCTTTCATGACTGGAATAGTGCCGAAATCCTGGAAGCTTGCTAATGTGCAACCCGTGCCCAAAAAAGGCAGCCGTGCCGACCCTGTCAATTACAGACCGATTTCAATCACCTCCATACTCTGCAAGATTATGGAGCGTGTATTGAACTCGCGCCTACTAGCATACCTAGAAGGTAACGATCTCCTCAGTGACCGACAGTACGGGTTTCGCCGTAATAGGTCTACTGGGGACCTCCTAGTGTATGCTACTCACATTTTAGGCGAGGCCATCGAGAAGAACGGAGAAGCGGTCGCCGTCTCTCTGGACGTCTCGAGGGCATTTGACAGGGTCTGGCATGCGAGCCTTATATGCAAGCTTTCAGCGTACGGTATATCTCCTGGTCTGATCGGCTGGGTAACGGACTTTCTGAGCCACAGATCTCTCCGAGTAGTTGTCGACGGGTGTTCCTCGGAACCCTTGACAATAAATGCCGGAGTGCCTCAGGGGTCCGTACATCAATCAAGTTCAAGATCAAGTACAGTCTGAAAGAGAAGCCATGGTGCAACGTTTGAATGACAAACTTCAGGCAGTCTCAGCATGGAGCAATGCCAATCTTGTCAAGTTCAACGCCACCAAAACGCAGACGTGTCTATTCACCGCCAAAAGGAGCCCTTTCACCTTGGCTCCTACTTTCCAGAATGTATCCTTGGAATACAGTGACCGACTTCAGTTGTTAGGCTTAGAGATTTCCTCGAACCTCAACTTTGGTCGGTTCATTGAGTCCAGAGCAAGAGCAGCAGCAGCAAAGCTTGCCGTTCTTGCGAAGGTTCGGCAGTACTTTACACCGGGACAGCTTCTTGTTTTATACAAAGCACAGATCCGGTCGTGTGTAGAGTACTGTGGACACATATTTGCTGGTGCCGCAAAGTCTCATCTTGCGGTTCTGGACTCAATTGAGAGGCGAGCAAAGAGGCTTATAGGCGATCCCGAATTGGTCGAAGCCGACCTCCAAAGCCTTGAACACAGGCGTAAAATTGCTAGCCTCTCAGTATTCTATAGGATACATTTTGGTGAGTGTGCGCAGGAATTACACGAGTTAATTCCCCGTCCCCCTTCCATCACCGGACGTCCCGACGCACGGCAGGAATCCATCCTTTTGTTGTGGACATTCCACCTGTCCGAACGACGCGCTTTGCTTCCTCATTTTTAGTGCGTACAGCGAAGGACTGGAACCATTTGCCTGCGTCGGTATTTCCGGCAAATATAATGTGGGTGTCTTCAAGAGAAGAGTGAATAGGTTGCTAGGGCAATGCGCCTTACCATCTAAGACTACATTCCACTTACCATCAGGTGGAATGTAGTCAAGCATTGCCCTAGATCATATAAAAAAAAAAAAAAAAAAAAAAAAATGTTTGGTTCAAATAAATTTAAAATGCTACCCTATTTGTACTATAAATTAAAGTGGGCCAGTGAAAATAGTTCACTTCATCCAACAAGAGCATCGTCCTTTATGCTTAATCTGCCTCTGTTTAGCTCAGCCACCTATCGTAGTAGTTTCAAATATACTCCTACAAACTGCTGGAATAACTTACCATCTCCCTTGAGAAATCTACATTCAATAGCTTCATAGTTAAGTCGAACTTGTTTTGTTTACAATTTATTAAAATTATTTTTTTTATTGCTTTTTTTATATTTTTATTATTTTTTATTGTTTTTTGTCTCTATTTTGTTTTACCTCTTCTATCAACGTTCTACGTTACATTACTTTGGCAGACGATGTTTAGCAATTTTCTGAAGTGAGAGCCCAATTAAAAAGAAAAACATAAAAAAGTGAGAAAGATTCTAGATTATCATCACCTTTTGAAATCATTTACTATTCGTCGCAATATATTTAGTTACGACGCAACTCTAATAATGGCAACCACATAATTAAGCGTTGAGAACAGTTTTATGTGCTTAACAAAAGCTGAGTGGTCAGATTTTTTTTAACAACATTAATATAATAAAGTAATAAAGGAAATTTTGTTTTAGTTTTATAAGAAAATTGTGATAGCTCAAAAGTTATGTATTTTTATTTTATTGTTTTTATATGTTGTTTTTTGTTCTATATGTAACTTTTCCGTTGTGTATGTGTTGTTGAAGTAAAGTATTTTTGATTTGAGAAGCTAATAAATAAAATTACTTGGGACTATTTTATATGTTTTATAACAATATCTTGCTTCTTTAGGTTGTTCGACTCCTATAAGTACGGCGAAGATTCCGCTCCCCCCGGAGTCCCCCGGCAAGGAAGGCGTCATCAACTCCGTGGCTGCTATCGCCGCCATACCCATACCACCCAGGTAACACCAACATACACCTTTTTATTTTGGAACAAATTAAAAATTATTTTTATCTCTTTCGTGTGATATAGGCATATTATCAATGCCTCAAGTTTTTTTTTATTTATTTTTGCTAGTTTATGATGTAGTTAAATAATAATATAGAACACATTATATATATATACAGGGTTATTTGTAATTAGTTGAGGACCTTTTGCAGGCAGCCCCTCTACATCAACCCTAACAACATTTGTTCTACGACTTTTTAAAATTAATAGTTTTAAAAATTTAGTATTTCCCATACAAAATTTATTTATTGCCTCTGAACGTGCATTAAACTTAAGCAAAGACTGGCCACGCAACTTGTCAAAATATGTGCCAAGGCCACGTGCATCGGGGCGCGGGGTGGCGGGGTGGCGGGGTGACGCAGCGGCGGCTATGCACGTTAGAACTTGATCATTTTCTAAGGTGTATTAAAAAATAGCATCGTTTTTCACTTTTATTTATTAAAATATTTTCTACAATAGTCGAAACACATATTGTCTAACTGTTTAAGAATCTAATGAAAAAACAATATCTCCAATAGAAGTTGTCCACAACTTGAATGTCTCAATATTTTTATTTGGTTTATGAAATAAGGGCACTGTAACGAAACCAAATAAATATTATTTTTACAAAACAATAACTTCTCTTTAACTTCTTTATACATATCATATTATCTCGTTTGTTAATATTAATATCATGACAATAAAACAATAAGTTACTTACGAATATCTTTACGAAGTTCCTAGAAATTGCAGTCAGTCACAAATAGAACGTCGGTATACAGAAACAATCCAGGTAGTTAATATAAAATATCAGTAATACTACACACTTTCATCACCATAAATCTCAAGAGACAAATGAAATATCAATTATCAAATAACAAAGATAATAATATCAAATTACAAATTTAATATTTAATTAAAACGTAAGAAGTGAATCGACTGTTTCTGACGTATAATATTCTCATAGAAGAAACACATAAGTACCATAAAAACAGACAAATGTACACAACCCACTTTAAAAATAATAACTTTAGGCTTCTTAACATGTTGGATTCTCACTATATCACAAATAAAATTATTCTTCATCATGGTTTCTGCTGTTTGAAGTTGTTGTTCGTTCTAGGTATAGCAAAACAGACCTTGTAAAGATCGGGACCCCAATGCTCCATTTCTCAGCCAAAACTCGTATTTCTTTTCATTCTTACTTCTTCTATTTCAGACAATCAATGTATTTTAAAAATATTATAAATTACATTTCATAATTTCTTCTTCATGTTATAATCTTGAATTTATTTATAAGTTTCAATAGTAAGTCCATAAAATCGTATTGTCCAGTATGTAATTACAATTCATTATTTAATTATAAAACTCTAATCCGATAATTTTATTTTGGGTTAATGTAAATTGTGTTTTGTAATCCACATACTTGTCATTTTGATTATTTAGTATTTCCATAGCAACATGGTGTAAAAGAGATGAAGCTATACGAAAAAAGCTGGCGTGCGCGTTTAACAGTTTCTGACTTTGCTAGACTGCCGCGACCTATACTTTAGACTGCTTACAAAATACAGAGTAATAAATAATCGAGGGAGCAAAAATTTTATTTGTTCGTTTATTCTGAGTTATTTATCAAGATTTTTTAAAAGTCGTAGAACAAATGTTGTTGGGATTGATGTAGAGAGGCTGCCTGCAAAAGGTGCTCAACTAATTAAAAATAACCCTGTATACTTATATATATATCTTAATATATATAAATAACCTGTCACGTTGTTGGTCCGAGATGGACTCCTAAACTACTTAACCGATTTATATCCAATTTGCACACTGTGCAATTTGATCCTTCTTGAAACATAGGATAGCGTTTATCTTAATTTATAGTCGCAATATTATTTTATTGTAAATTATTTGTTTCCAATAATCTATTAGATCCAAACAAGTCTAACAGATGGCGTTGTACCTGTTGACTGCATTGAGTTAGTGTTCAATAGATGGCGTAATGTTAAAAGTGCAAACAAATAACTTCATAATTCATATACAATTTAACAATTTAGAGGTTTGCACCGGAGAAAATTTTCGTCACCGATTGAATTCACCGGTGAATGTGGCAATCTCCGTTCTTTCACCGGTGATCACCGGAGAATTAAGCCGTTATAAATGAGAACTACAAATAATATTATTCTCTAATCTAAGTGTAAATTGTTTAAATTTATACTTAATATATTAATAACGAAACAATTATAAAGGAAAAATGAATAAGAAATTGATATTTATAATTTATGATGGTTTTTGACCACATCAAAACGACTCAAAGCGCTAGTCCATAAGAGAATATACCAAGACATTAAATACTTTTTATTGATTAACAACAAAGATACAAAGATATAAATGCTGGATTTGATTTAAAATACAAAATCTTCATTTCTATACCTATATAAATTTAAATAAACTTAACATGGCGATACACGTTTATAGATATTTTCAAACATTAATTTCGGTAGTAACATCTTTTCAATGTTTATCTACACTGCAAAGTTAGAAACATTGGTTAGGATTTTCGAAAGAAACTTAATAGATGTCACCACCGTCCCGATAAAAACGATCACATATAGAATGCTTAATTCACCGATATCACCAATATTCACCTTTTTTTTTGGTCTGTGGCAACACTGAGGTCAACAGCTGATTTGAATTGTTCCTAATAGTTTTATTACGTAAAATTATTTATTATGTATAATTTTAGCTAAATTCCCAATTAATTATTCAATTAAAGTGTATTGATACTAGTGTAATAAGAAGTATAGTGTTTAAGTTATTCTTCAATATTGTAAATCTCTACGAAATTGAAAAGTGACAGTTGGTTGGTAACGTACAAATTTTAAATTTTTTAAAATAGATATATATTCTAGTTTTTAAGAGTTTTTAGTTCTTCTTTATTATGTAACAACTGTCTCATTCAATTTCATATTAGTTTTGTTTCTGCAAATCTCAGTTTCTTTGTTTTGTCTCATTTATTGCGGAAACAAAGCAATATAGGTCCTTTGTTTGGTTTTGCACATTGGTACCTAAGTAAGCTGAGAGATGCCCACCAACAAATCTTGGAACTGGAGGAGGCCGCTCAAAACTCAACTAACATACACACTCACAGTTTGTATGAAGAGTTAATGGGCAGCGCTTCTCAGTTGGTCAACTCCCCGACTACTGCAACTAAAAACCCCTGTGTCACTATAGATTTAACAAATGACACATTGAACTCACACAGGCTGGGTAGTTGCAGCAATATGAAACTTAAAAAATATATTAGAATTAATAGATATATTAAGAAAATCCAAAAATTAACTAAAAAGAACAAGTTTTTCACAAAATCAATTATTAACGAAAATATATTATTAAAAAAAAATAACTTTTGTAATATAGAATTAGAAAATAGAGATATGAATCTGACACACAATTATTAGAAACACATTTAGCCCATTTGCAGACTACTTTAAGAAGTGTTACAAAAAAATATGAAAACACACAAAACATGCTAAGCAAACAAAAGTCAAAAGTAGACGAACTATTAAAAAAAATCACAAAATAGTTTGGAATGTATTAACTCACATACTAACAGTTGTTGATGTGAGTGTAATAATAAGTTATTTTCTGTAAAACCAACATTTTCCTCCCCCGCTAGAATATTGTGTGACAAGGTTGATATCCCTGTTTCTAATAATAATGGCTCTTTCAAATTAATTAACTCCTGTATATGACACTTATATGTTTAGCGATAATACTGGAAAAGGAATGGGTTCTGTACTGAATTCTTATTTTAAAAAACAAAATGTATTCAACAGCTGGTCACCTGACAACAATTTAATGAATATTACTAGACAAATTAAGAATTCAAGTAAACAATTTACTAAGTCAACAAATATAATAATTTTTGTAGGAAATAGAGATAATGTAAATCATTTGGAATTTAAAAAATGTTTTGAAACTATAAGTAACTTAGATGTCAATAAAATTGTCTGGTTTTCATTACCCTATAATCAAGGTTTGCCACAGCCCGAAAATAAAATTAGATATAAGATAAACTTAGTGATTTATAATTTATGTTTGTATAATGACAAATTTCATGTGATTGAAACTAACACTAATTTTAGTAACTTTTATAATTTGACTAATTTTAGGTATTACCTATCTTTATATATATATATCTTTATATATATATTTCTTGTGTGCGTGTGTATGTCACTGAACTCCTCCTAAACGACTGGACCGATTTTTATGAAATTCTTTGTGTGTGTTCAAGGGAACTTGAGAATTGTTTAGATTCACAATTTGGTTCACTGGAAAATGGGTTTTTGATTAATTTTTAATGTGTAAGTAGGTGGTGATTTTGGAATGTTTCACATTGGTTCCGACGGACTGCGTTACCATGGCAATGTCAAATATTAAATAATATTATATTTTAATTATAGTCTGCCCTGACAGTTGGCGTTGCGATAGAAATAAGAAAAATATTTTAGTACTAGCGGTCCGATACGTGCTTCGCTACGTAAAAAAAAAATTTAAAAAAAATATTGAAACAAATTAATTTATTCAAACAAAATCCTTATTTACATATTCATACAGTATCGATTGGTCGAATTATGATAAATGTACATTGTGATAACTTTTTAGTATATTTTTTTTTTAATGTTTTTTTTTAATTAAAGACGCGTGTACAAGACAACGTCGGTCGGGTCCGCTAGTCTCCATATATTGAAAGACATATATAGCTTCATTGCTATTATATTATTTTACTATGACAGCCAATAATTTGGCTACAAATGTTTCTATTGAACAGCATTCAGATACTTGTATAAGTAAAAACAGCTTGGAAATAAATCCAACTAGTAATAGTAGTATTAGTAGTAGTTTAAACTAGACATTAAGACAGTAGAGATATCCTCTAGCCAAATAATTAAAACATCAAATAATGATATTAATGATGATTATAGAAATACAAAAATTTCTAACATAAATAATAAAAATCATAATATAAACTGTATCAACCTGGTGCATCAGAACATTCAGTGTATTAGAAATTGAATTGTTTTTAAATACTTTTAATATTAATATCTTTTGTGTCACTGAGCGTTGGCTTAAGAATGATGAATTAATATTTAATTTCAATAACCACCAGGTTGGTAGTTCGTTCAACAGAGTTAATTCCATACATGATGGCTCTTTAATTATTTTAAATAAAGAGATAAAATTCAAAGAACGCAAGGACATAGTGAGCCACTCTGTTGAGCGGACAACTGAACTTGCTTCAGTTGAATTAGGAGAGTAAATGTTTATAGGCCACCGTCATCTAACTTTGAACATTTTGAAAAGATTATGGATGAGGTATTGTTTAAACTATCACATTCTAGTAAAAAGGGAATCATTTGTGGAGACTTCAATATTAATATTCTTGAACAAAATTCAATAAGTATAAAGTTTTTATATTTGTTTAAATCTTATAATCTTTTACACATGTTTATGGAGCCTACTAGAGTCACAACCACTAGTGCCACTTGTATTGATAACATTTTTATTTAGTGTTATTCCAAATTTTCAATGTTTATTCAATACATTCTATGGCCAATTTATTAAATTCAGTTGTAGCAAGAGGGCAAAATCAAAACAGAAAATAAGTTTTATACCAGTGATTGTAGAACGTATCAAACAAAATAAAAATGGGTTAGTACGCTATTTGCCCTTGATGAAAAATTCGAACTCCAATATTATGTATAATGACTTTTTTAGTACGTTCACTAAATTATTTAACTTTGTATTTACTCCAAAAATAGTGGTTGTTAATGTTAAATTAGTGTTTAGTGATTGGGCATCTGCTGAGTTACACAAAAATAGAGAAAAATTATATAATATGTATGCGGAATTGATGTTTAATACTAGCAATGAGTTTAGGGATGAGATAAAATTATTTTCCAAATCTTTTAAAAAACAATGTAGAATAGCAAAGAATCAACATATTAAAAATAAAATAGGAAATAGCAATAATAAAATAAAAACAACTTGGAAAATAATTAATGAGGTAACTGGAAGAGCTAAATCCAAGAGGATCGACTTTAAATTAAATATAGATAATAATTATGTTACGTCTGACCTCGAGGTTGCTACTGCTTTTGAAACCTTTTTTACTAATATTCCAGTGACTACAACGTTATTTTTAAATTCTTCTACCGCTGCAGCTATGGGTTTACTTAGAGAGAATGTAGATCAATGTGTTAGCAGTTTTAATTTTGAAAAAGTGAATGCTCAAGAAGTAATCAAAGTATTTAGATCAATTAGCGTTAAAAAGACTAGTGATCTTTGAGGGTTTTCTGTTGACATACTTAAGTCCATAATTGACATTGTAGCGCCAGACTTAGCATTAATATTTAATAATTGTTTAGAATATGGTATATTTCCTAATCTAATGAAACAAAGTAAAATAACTCCATTATTCAAATCCGGCTATTCATTAGATCCTAGTAACTATAGACCTATTTCAGTCTTACCCATTTTTAGTAAGATTTTTGAGAAAATAATTCTTAATCAACTTGTGGCATATTTCATTAAAAACAATCTCTTACACAAAAACCAGTTTGGTTTCATTGCCGGTCGCTCTACAAGAGATACTGGTGTTGAGCTATTACTAAACATATTTGAAGCCTGGGAAGGATCACAGGATGGCACTTGGCATTTTCTGTGATCTATCTGAGGCGTTTGACTGTGTTCAACATGAAATCCTTATAAAAAAGTTAAATAAGTCCCTAGATTTAATTACTTCATATCTTAATGATAGAATTCAAAAAGATGATGTAAATGGAAAACGTTCCGCTGGTTCTTTGGTAAAAATAGGTGTGCCACAGGGCTCTATCTTAGGGCCTTTCTTGTTCCTCATTTACATAAATGACTTACCTCACCTAGTGAGGGAAAACACTGGATAGTGTTGTTTGCTGATGATACTTCTCTTACTTTTAAAGTTAATAGACGGCAATCTGTTATTGACGATGTAAACAATGCTCTCTCAGATGTTGTACAATGGTTTAACGCCAATAATTTGTTGCTCAATAAAAAAAAGACGAAATGTGTCAAATTTAGTTTACCAAATGTGAAAAATGTTAGAACCAATGTACAATTAAATAATGAGGATTTGGACTTGGTCAAATCTACAATTTTCTTGGGCAGTACTTTAGTTGAAAAATTGCAATGGGGTCCTCATATATTTGATTTGTCAAGCAGACTAAGTTCTGCTGCATACGCGGTTAAAAAAATACGCCGATTGACAAATATGGAAACTGCTCGATTAGTTTACTTTAGTTACTTTCATAGCATAATGTCATACGGTATAGTCTTATGCATCGGCAATTCGGTTGACATTGATACCATATTTACATTGCAGAAGAGGGCTGTTCGCGCAATATGTAATATGAGACCAAGAGACTCTTTAAAAAACAAATTTAAAGAATTTAAAGTTATAACTGTATATAATCAATATATTTATGAAAATTTAATTTACGTCCATAAAAATATTTCAAAGTTCAAGAAAAATTCTGATTTACATAAAATTAATACAAGACAAAAATAAACTCGCTATGCCCGGCACTAGGCTCCATAAAATAGATAAATCCTTTAAGGGTAATTGTATACGTTTTTATAATAAGCTCCCAAATGAAGCCTTAAGCCTATCATTAAATAAATTTAAATTATATGTTAAAAATAATGTAATAAAAAAATCCTACTATAGTGTAAAGGATTACATCGACGACGGTATGGCCTGGGAATGAATTGTATTGTATTGCGAATAGCTAGTAATCTCCGCAATTTGTTTTTTGTTGTAAATAAATTTTGCTTTATCGACCTTCTGCATCACACCGATTCCTTAGAAGTCACTACTTGCGCTAGCATCGGGAGTCGGGTTGCCTCCCTCCCTCAAATATGGCGAAGGGGGTGATGGCTGGCTCTTGTGTTATGCTCGTGAACGGGTGCTGCTTGCGGTGACTGGTTGTGTGGCAGGCCGAAGATTTATATATATATATATATGGGTGTTTCTCCACTAACGGAAAAATTTTGCATGAAATTTGTCCTGCACACTTTTTGTTTTAAAATAGGGTTTTAAAGATTTAAAGTGAAGATTCTGGGATGGTGACACGCCAGGGGACTGTGTTTTGACAGGTTGGGATTAAAAGAAAAAAAATATAGAACATTTACATGGTCAACAAGTAGGTAGACTCAAAGATACTGAAATGTACTATAGGTTTAGATATTTTCTTAAATAAAAAATATCCAAAACAATGTGCAAATTGCTTGGGACATCAATTTTCCCGTTAGTAGAGAAACACCCATATATATATATTTCTGTTATTATTATTTCATTTTCGTTGCCTGTTATCATCAGGCTTCTAGTCTAGTTGTTTCATCTAGTTGTTCCAAAATTGCATTTAAGATTGACGTTTGTGAAACAGTGATCACAATAACAAAAAATATATCCGACTGAGTTTGTTGTGTGGTTCTTCTCAGACCAGGACGCGTTTGGAACCCTCATAGCTTTTAACATTAAGATGGAAAGTGCTTTTTCGGAAGGGCTTAATACGATAAATCTAGTATCGCAATAGGCTCTCTTGACATTTCCATGTTGACGTACACAAGTGATCACTGATTGTGATTCTAAGTGGAAAAGATATAAATAAAAAATAAAATAAATTGATACGGTAGCTCAATTGGTAGAGCGACGGAACCAGAGGTTGCGCCTTTCGAATCCCTGTCTGTATCGGTTTATTTTTCATTCTATATTTATATAAATCTACTTAACTTCCAAAATGTTTCCACATAAAAAATAAATTCAAATCGACTGCGATCACCGGAGTTTAACCGGTTATTCACGTATTGATTCAATCGAGTAGTTTCACCGGTACATCACCGGTGATTGTCCGGTACTCACTGCTCCGGTGCAAACCTCTTAAATTAACATCATAACTCAATTTTTAGTCGGCCGGCCGGTCGATAAAAATTAACTTACAATTTAGATAGCCGGCCACGTGTTACTTAGACTGAATTATATATATAAATTCTTATTATAATGGACATAATACAGTCAAATTATACCTGCTTCTTTGTCGAATCTATTTACGTGAGACGGGTCAACCAAAAATATTGTGCACCGATTAGTGCAAAATTAAATTATAAATTAACTATTAATAATATTATTTTCGTAAATTTAAAACTATCTGCCCTACCTCATTTTTTAATTTGTAATGTACTCATTCGTTACCACCTTATATAAAATAATAATAATTAAAATTAAAATAAATATATCAACTGTACGATAATTTTGATCAATCGTGTTTAAAGACCTTCCCCTTCAAATCGCAATCCAGTGAATTTTTACACCGGCTTTAACGTTTGCGTCTTTTTTTGGTAAATAATAATTTTATTGTTTCAACCACCCCGTTGGTCGAGTGGTAGAGCGCAGACGCCTAACGTGTAGCGGTATAGTGTCGTATAGTATTGGTTAGTGTCGTGTACCTAAAAAAATTTAAATACTCGAAACGAATATATATATATATATATATAAGAAGTATGGTCTACAAAAATACTTAACATACCTTTTTATATTTTTTATACTTAATGATATGTCAAAACTCATTTTTAACCTATAATAATAGTTCACAGGTATTTTATATTGTTACAACATAACAGTATAAATATTATCATTTCTATTAATGTCTGATTTTTTTGTTCATAATTTTTATTGATGAGGCTAATTGTTTTTGTAGTATAATAGTGCAATAATATTTTAAACTTTATTGTGTCATAAGCGTCATCTAAAAGATAGTTTGTTTTTTATCTTAATGTAGGCTTGATAGATTGACTGACTTGTATAAGGATGTCTATATATATATTTATATTAGTAGCATGATAAACTACAGCACGTCAACGACGACAGTGGTGCAGACGTCAAAGGCCTATGAGTCAGTGATCACCAACACTGAGGCCGTCGACAATAAACAGACCAAGAAGAGGAAGGCTGTTACCGGGGCCCAGGCGCCCGTGGATTACGCAGTTTCACCTGTGGTCGGTTATATCTTATGAAAATTATTATATTTATTATTTAAAGAAATTATTTGAAAGAGTATTTAAAGAAAAATAAAATAATAGTGAAAATATCTCATCAAAGACTTTTATAACTTAAGAATTATAAGACTATTACATAGTTTTAAAACAATGGATGTTTAAAATACTACAAGTCAACCTAAATGTAAAGTTAAATATTATTTATAAATGTGTGAATGTTATATACAGCCAGTGGAACCGAGCACCCCGGGAGGGAACGGCATTTGGGAACAACAACCCAACCGAGGCTCTAACGAGTCCAACCTAGAGGTCGAGAAGATAATAAAAAAGGTACGGGCTCTGTTCGAATTAAAAATTATAATTATTAATAATTTTTCGTAACTGAGTGTGTGTGCAGGCAAAGACGGAAGTCATCGATAACGGGTCGGGGGGACCCTTCTCCAGCATAAGCCCTGCGCCGCCGCCGCCCCCGCCGCCCGCGCACAGTCCGGCCACGCACGCTGCACACCCCGCGCTGCAGAGCCCCCGGTGCGTCACGTGCACACATACACACATACACACGTAAATGCACACGCACACGAATTATTTACAAAATAGTTTTTGTACTTCGAAATATTGTTGAATGAAATATGATAAAATTTAACATTCACAAATGTACTATTACGGAATAATCTTTTAAAATGTTATTTCTTATTATGGACTGAGAAACTAAAGATTACATATAATTATTGGAACGTAGTTCCTTGTCGCGCGTTGTGAAAGGGGGCTAGACGGTTAAAATTCTTACCAAAACTTGTCACGACATGTTTTGCTATCTGTCTCTCTCTTATAGAAGGCAAACGAGATATTTTCATTTCTATCATTATTATTTTTTGTATTATATTAAATTGCTTAGTAGTTCTTTATTAGTTATTTCATATTGGAGTTTGTTCTTTTAGAATCAATTGGCAATTAAGACAGTTTAAATGAAAATAATAATACAAATTTGTGATCAAATATACTCATAATGTCTTGTAACAACGCCATCTATTTATACCTTAGGGAAACATAACTACATCTGTTATATAAATATATCAGTACAAAACGAAACCGCTGGATGGGGACAATAACTCATGGGTTTATTGATTAACACTATTTAATTTAGTTATTCATTTTATTTACATTTGTTATAATTATCAGCGAGTTATCATACAAAAATAGTACACAAATATTATTCATTAGCATAATAGCTTATATTAATAATTTAATCTTTTTTTATTACAATAGGTAATATTCATGTTTTGTTTTTGAAGTAAATTAATCATTTACCTATCTATATCGTAGAAAAAAATATAAATAGGCTTAAAAAGATTTTAGTTTTTTTTTCAAAGTGAAAATTTAAACATTGAGTAAATTTGAGCCGTTCGAACGCCATCAATTTGCGCGCGCCTTGCGTGACGTCAAATGACACGTCCTGCGTCCAGTCACTGTTTACTATGAACTTTTTATTTACTTCATACATATTTTAAGTTTTGTGCTTTACAAGTCATGGAAGAAGATAAAAATCATCTTACAAGTATTGTAGGTTTAGTACCGGAGTGCAAAAATAGTATTAGAAAAACACTGAAGATCAATTTAACGTAAGTATACTTTATTTATAATAAGTTTAATTTAATAATTTAAATTGATAGTAAGTTGCATTAGCTATTGAAAATTAGAAAATTTTAGTTAAAAATTAACCTAACCTAGTTTACAAAAGTTCAGTATAACTTTTTTTGGTTTTACGAAATTTTTATGGTTGTCGATTTATTTCAGGTTAAGAAAGATACAGCTAATAATATTGAATATAATATGTATAACGAAACAACAAGGAGAAAAATGTAATCTAAGTTTGAAGAAATTCCTCATATATTTTGGTGGCAAAAACACCAGCTGATAGAATGAAAATGTGCGTAGTCAAAAGGCAGAGATTGACATCAGTTAATGAAGCCTTTTCAGAGTTAGCTATCAAAAGTAGAGTTTAAAAAAAATGGTGACCTTTACAAAGAAGTGATATAGTAAGTCCTAGTACTGCCCATACAAATGTCTGTGATATTAATCAGCCAAGACAATATTAAATGTGATCACAAGGCAGAGCCTTGCTTTTCGCATATTAAAGATAATTTACCAGTAAACCTATGTTTTAAAAAGATAATTGTTTACTGAAAACACAGCTGATAATACTTCTATAGCATCTTATATCTTTTATATCTTCTGATTATCAACAAAGTTATTTATCTGAGTCAAGTGAATTGGAAAATGATTCCCTAAACAATTGTATCATTTAATAAAACCTTTAAGCACGAAAGTATAGGTTTAAATTATTTATTTTTCTCAGTAACACTAATACCATAGTATGAACTTCGATGCCGATAATTTGAATGGCGTGTCAAATGACGTCACATTTCCTTTCGATCAATGGTGGCGCGTTTTGGAAATTTGAATTTCGCTCCATTAATTTACACTTTTCACAAATTATTTTATGGCCTTAAATGATTAGTAAATAAAAAAAAATGTTTATATTATAATAAGATGATAATGAGTATCCGAAAAGTATTTAAAACCATTTTAAATTTTATGCATATTCCATATTCCTTCAATAATTAATCGAAAGGAACTTCGTTCCATCCGGGTGTCCCTTGACACCTCTTTTTATTATATATTCTTTTGCGAGATATGCAGGTTTCCTCAGCGTTCTGCCTCAAATATAACTATTACAGATTCTCACAACCGAGATCTCAATTCTAAGATAAACAAACGTTAACAACGCGAGGCGACCGACTATATTACATTATAACCTATTGATGCTGCGAAGTTGTTATCTTCGTATACCATGCAAAGGCATTTCTTTCTACTACTACATATTTTAAATAGAATATGAAATAATTAAACTTTTATTACTAAACGTTTCTTATTATAATATATGACACTGTTACCACGTATGTGTTTCACAGACACCTACCCAGCCCCATGCCCGGTCCCAGTGGTCTCAATCAGGCCTCTAACATCCGGTCACCATCGCAACTACAGGTCAGTGACTCCACAATATCATATACTAGGTTCCTGACCTTACGCTGCGACAAAATCTAATAACCGTTTTAGTATAACCAGTATTCAGTTATTTTGCTTTACAATATCATGCTTCCAAGAGCTTGAAAACCAGCATGTTTACAGAATGCTTCAATCAAATAGATTTACTAATTAATTGATTTTTCTATTAAAAAACATGATAGTTATAACAGCACAAAACACACTCCTCCAAACAATAAAACAAACTTCACAAATAGCCTGAAAATAACATCAAACAACATTTTTAAAGGAAAATTTTATAACAAAACTTATCTCTTTTTATTGTTCCACCCACAACAATACCTATATATATATATATATAATAAGGTACATCGAAAACGAAAACATGTCGTTGTGGTCTAAGGTCGGTCTGAATTTGATTTTATGTACTCATGTTTATTACAATAGTAGATCTTCAGTTATTTATATTTATATCTTAAGAAGGGTCTATCAGTTGCTTCTTTACTTTAGTCGTCGTGAAATACCGAGAGAAACAAATCTCTAACAACAGCCCGGGTAATAGTTTCTATGTTTATACGATGACAAAACATGACAAAACCAGTCATAGTAATAGAGACTAACCTAAGTTCAGCTGAATGAGGGTGATCTTGTAACACTTGTGACTACTTGAGTCATTATATTGCCTAACGAAACTATGTTAAAACATTTATAAACATAATAATAACAACTTCAAGTCAAAGTGGCACTCCAACTCTATTGTGAACATTATAAAATATATAATAGATTGTTTTATATTATTTTATAATAAATAGACTGCCTTATGTGACAATTTTTCTTAAAATCATAATCGGTATTATATTTAGTATACTAAATTTTACTTGTACATATTTTAGCTTAAGGTCTTGTCTAAATCTGTCTGCTTTAAGATAATGTTAGTGATAAATTGTACGAGATCAGAGGTAATCTTCCACAAACGATGCTTAAACAATTGGAAGCTCTTGAACATTGATAGTCATGGAGCACAGTGCACGTTGCTTGATACGTATCTTGTATAAAGCATGTGACTGAGGACTAATCCAAGACAGTTGTAGTTCTAACTATACTAAATGAAAAAACCAATTGACACAAATGTTTATATGATTATTAATCAAAGGTTTGATATAATTAATATAATTATAAAATTAAATGAGACGTTCGTGTAGGGTCTTGAGTGACGTCTAACTAACCGTAGTGCGGTTGCGGTGTAGATGAAGGAGCGCGAGGGTCCGGGGCCGGCGTCGCTGCTCGTATCAGTGCCGCTGCCGTCCGCCAGCCACGGCCTCAACCTGTCTGCTCATGCGCACGCACACGCGCACGCACATGCCCACGCGCAGGTCCGCAAATTCACAGACACACTTTATATTATTATCTAATATGTATATGTTTGCGATGTACACGTTACAATTTAACTTATTATTCGCTCCTCTGTTAAAAGGTATATTAAAGTTGAAAGTTCTTATTAAAGTCATTTCATATTTTTTTTAATGTTGAACTCCGTAGTTCCAAAACAAATGTTTTAGCGCGCTCACGAATTTACCAACACCACACCAAATCAGATTCGATTCCGAGAAAAGGTGATCTAAAAAAGGCATATACATATATACATAGGGTTATTTGTAATAACATATTATAGACATCAAATATAATAATCCACGAAGCGAAGTCATCGAAACAGTTACTATACTACGAGGTATCGTTTTGGGCTGTTTTTTGTTTTTGGTTAATATAAACGATCTCCCTAATATATCTGATGTCCGGTACATTCTCTCTGTCGATGACATTTCGTTAATTCCTTCTCGTTCAGATTTCAAACAATTGGATTAATTTTTAACTAATAATCTAGATATAATAAAAACTAAACTTTTGCAATTTAGGCCAAACCAAAAACGGCTAAAGTAAAAGGATAGCTACGAATTAGTAATATCAAAATATTGCTTTGGAAAGCGTGAACTGTTACTGCTTGCTAGCTATTAATATGAACTCGCATTTGAACTGGAACGTGCGCCTAATAGCGTACGCAGACGCACGGCTGCGTACGGCTTGTTGCAGTGGGGTATTGCAGATAAAGTGCTTTCATATTCTTGCTAATATAGACCAAATGACTAGCCGTAGAAACTATTTTATTAAATATAACATGTACAGGGAGTACATATTGGAAGCATGCGCACTTGTGAACAATAATATGGATTGGTTTCCTCGGTTCTTACGAAAAAGGAAAAATAAACTATAGCCATGACGTAAAAGTTAAAAATAGTTAATAGTGCACACTCAATGTGTATTTACAAATTTACAATACTGGTTTAAAACATATTAAGGATTTAGAAAAAGAACAACATTTTAAAATTAAACTTAAAAAATATTTAATGAATAAATGTTATTAGTCGAGTTTTTTGAAGATAGCGTGGTTCGTGGACTAGAGTTGGTATTATATACTCCTCCCTCAAATCAATCAATCAATCAAATCAAAGGGGGTGATGGCTGGGTCTTGCGTTATGCTCGTGAACGGGTGCTGCTTGCGGTGACTGGTTGTGTGGCAGGCCGAAGATTTATATATATATATTTTTTCTGTTATTATTATTTAATTTTCGTTGCCTGAAATCATTAGGCTTCTTTTCCGATTGATTGCGACGGTTCTAGTTGTTCCAAAATTGCATTTAAGTTTGACGTTTGTGAAACAGTGATCACAATAACAAAAAATATATCCGGCTGAGTTTGTTGTGTGGTTCTTCTCAGACCAGGACGCGTTTGGAACCCTCATAGCTTTAATATTAAGATGGAAAGTGCTTTTTCAGAAGGGCTTATTAAGATAAATCTAGTATCGTAATAGGCCCTCCTGACACTTCCATGTTGACGTACACAAGTGTTCACTGATTATGATTCTAAGTGGAAAAGATATAAATAAATAAATAAAAATAAATATAGAAGGAAATAATTTTTGAAAAAAATAAATGAAAAATTGTATTAAAAAAGAATTTATTATTATCTTAATAGATTTTATTGATGTTAATTTGACAAGTACATTTAATATTACCAAGAAATAGTTTTGCTGAATTATACAAATCCCATTTTATTTTATGAATTTCAAGACATTATGATAGCTCGTACTTATAATTTATTGTTATTTTAAAGTGTTTAATTAGTTCTAGTGAGTGATTATATATATATATATATATAGTTTATATATGTATTATAATTGTACTAACGTGGAAAGTTAAGCAGTGTCCTTGCAGGGTTATGTTACTTATTAAGACCATTGTATACCTACAACAAGAATTGCAGATATGATTTATATATAAATAAATAAATAAGTTTTGTATGAGAAAACTTTAATTATTAAAACTGTCAATTTTAACAAGCGCTAAAACAAATGTCTTTAGGATTGATGTAGAGAGGCTGTCTGCAAGAGGTAGCCAAATAATTACAAATGACAACGTAAATAACTCTATATCAGAAATATATGACTACTATGACTATAAATATACTCTAAATCAGAATCTAGTAGTGATGTGACAGGCAATAAATTTAAATTTTCTCTTCATATTTCGGTTTAAAATTATCATTCAATCAATTAGCGGCGCGATACCTGCCCGTGGCTGGTTAGCTGATGGTCGTGGGTTCGAATTCACATATTCTAGTTTTTACTCTGGGGGTTCCAGTCAGTCAGTCAGTCAGTTCAGTCTGTGTCCGTTATTTCTTCGTTTGTAAACCCAAATTAAATTTCTCCTGCGTCTTCGAATGTACAATAACAGACAAAGTAAACAAGTACTGCAAAAAGTAAAGTAAGGTGCAGGTAATATTACTAAATTCTGTACTTCAATACCTACCAAAAAAAAGTACCTACTTCGGGATCATGGTTTTTCATTATACGGAATCCCAATTATTACTTTTGATTTTGTGTCATTAAAAAGATATCAACAATTAAATAACAAAATTGCGCTCCTTAGTCACTGATATGATGTAACGTCATCCAAACTCTCGACACGTATCTGACACGTTATCGGCCGTTAACAATGCCATGTTTATTTATGAACACCTAATGGATAAATTGACCTATCTCGGATAACGATTTAGTATCCGTAGTGAGTAATTGATAAAGGCCGCAATTCGCATGAGTAAAACATAGCTTAGCTTACGGGTTCATTCGGGGCGGAGACCCCGGATCAAGCACGCTTGTTAACTAAGTCGACGCAGTCAGTGGTTTAACTATTATTATTACCGTATCTGCTCTTCTTGCAATCTAAAATGTCGTTAATATAATATCTTGTTTTTAGTATGCACGTGTCATTTTTATACAACAATGAGACACGAATTACCTCATCACTATAGATCGTTAAAATGAAAATATAATTCACTTTATTTTTATTTTAATGTCATTAAATATTGAATTATTGTTTTTCTATAATAATCTTGCAATTAGGACGATTATTTCTTTCCTCGAGTGTTAGAAACATAATAATATAGAGATTAATGCAAAAAACAATATGGGAATTACGTACTTATTATTGCGCTCGGAACACGGGAACATCTTCAATAGCTTATATGACAAACAGCACTGCAGCAATTATATATTAAAATATTATGTGAGGTTTGCGATAGTAATATACCATGCTTGATGATATGTGTTTTATATAATATATCTGTGTTAGATTCCTTTGCCGTCACCGCTGCCGGAGATGGGACAAATCTTCCACCAGGTTCACAAACAGGTACTTGTATTGATTACATTTGACTCGCACAGGAAGTAATTAAGTCAACATTTTTTATCACTAATACATAACTAAAAAATTATACTCAAATAACACAAACTACACGTTCTGTTTATATAGAGAAAGATATTTGTTAAATTGATATACGTTTGTAGGTTGTATCGTTCTCACTAGAATAATATACTATTAGCCGCTTAGAGACAAGCCACCCATCTCGGTAGTAATAATGTTAATAATAATATTGTTTATTAATTTAGGTATGTAATATCTCTATCTTTTTTAAATATACACTTGCACTGAAAAAATAAATGCTGTTCGATTTTAATCAAATAATGTAACCTTTGTAAATGTGACGAGCCGACACATGTTGGGCTTATTGTTCCTCTTGACAACTTCTAAAGATAACCACGCGAAAAGTAATTACATATATGTTGTATCGAAAACACATGTAGTGCTTGCCATTTGATGAAAAAAATATTATTTGGTTTTGTAACCATTATTAAATCAGAAAAATTCCGACCTCCCAGTTGGTGAAGTGGTTAGCGCAGACCTTAGACCTTAAAGATCAATGTATGTAATTTGTTCCTTGTAAAAAAAAACATTATGATGACTTCCACCAACTTCAAAAACAAATATGTACAAACAGGATCGACAAATTAAAAACGATATCATGTCACGGCTGCCCGAGATACAAAAACCATCTAAAACAATAGAGCTTGCACAAAGCTCGTTCCGCGAAGCGAGCTATCTATCACCCTGCACCCTGCACCCTGCACCCTAGTGCAAACATCCCTACCTGCGGAGGCTACCTGACCGCCATTCTCGTTTCAGTCTTCGTAGCCGCCGGTTGAAACATCTGCTTGTTATGTTACAGACCCATAGGGTTCTCACACCACGTGATGTTTTGTGATATTTAATATTCTATGTGATAAGTATGGTGAGTTTATTTAGTGAATTATTCTTTATTTATAATCAGTTGGTGTAGTGGTTTGGTTTTGTTGTTTGGTTGACTGATAATGTTTCTCCCACGTGTTGATTATAAACATCGTCAAAACTAATATGAAGTTAATTGTTGTGTTCTCTACCGCGATCTACTTTATTATAAAATAACATAATTACAAGTTTCCTCCATAGTTAGGTAATATAATAGGATCCATGAATAAAATTAAATAACAAGGTACATACACTTTTAAAAACAAAACTTAACAATATCCGAATTCCGCAAAAGGTTTTGAACTGACCAAGAGACTGCTCGCAGAGCACGTTAGGATCGAGGACATAATTATTATTATTTATTATTATTGAACACTGCCAGTATTGATGCAAACAATGTTATTTCAAAGCTACAGTTTCAGTGACGAGTAGGACGCTTAGTTAAAAGCTATTAGAGAGGGTTTACATCTCGGCTTTCTAAGAACACACAGTATTCACATCTCTATAGTAACTTAACATTTCGCTTTCTTTACATACTGTGAGATTACAAAAGATTGCAATCTAAGGTGTCTTCTACACAACACCGCACCAATATACTCGGAGCTCTGTCCACTAGAGTAGACGCTGTAAGGAGAGCTCTTCTTATAATAGTGTATTCGACAGGCGGCGATGGAGCCCGGTCTAAGTCACTCACCGCACGCACGTTCCTGGGGTGGACTGAACGTGTCCTACGAGCTACAGGATTCCAGTAAACCAGGGTGAGTGAGTCACGTAATGCTGTTGGCAGATATAGCGCGGAGATGAAATATTATACAAATTCCAAATACTGCGACTGTGATAATTAACATTATAGAGCTTATTATGCATAAGTTTGAAAAGATTCGCCCAGACATTGTTCTCACACGCAAATACCCCGCAATATTTAGTTAGTAAAATAATTGTCAAGTATTCGTGTGAGTGTGTGTTGCTTAGAGAAGCCCTTTTCCTTGAGGGTAGAAAATAATAGATATGATTTTAAGATATTTCGGTTTAAGGAATATACCTGTATACAAATAAATAAATACGTTAATCCTGGACTGCGTTTTACTTTAATATAGTTTAGTTTATTGCTGCTTTGCCTAAACAACTAATAACAAGACGTACGTTTTAAATGTTTTAAGGTATACAATGCACATGCCTGTCTCGTCGTATCTGGCTGGTGTAAGGTTGCAAAATAACTATTTGTGCCTCAGGGTTAATAACCTCTCGTGTGACCGGCTGACATAATTTAACATGGAAACACTGAAGAACGCGAATATCTAAAGCTTTGCCAAAATTTATAATCGTAAATTTATTTTATTGCAAAATGCGAAATAATAAATTTTCCTGTTAGTGTAAGCGGAGTAGGCGGTACCAGCAAGGAGTCGCTGGTGGTGGCCGCCAACATAGCCAACATGCCACCCGCCATGAGAAACAAGAAACGAGCCGCAATGGCCACGTCTATGGCCAACACACCCCCGCCTCCTCCGATGCGTAACTATCTACTTGTCAATGTTCATGTGTTGAAGGCAGGAGTGGAACTAGTAGTGGCTTAAATTATTATTCTTTAATCTTTTGGTCCCTGTCTTTATTTTGATTATAATTTGTGCTCACATAACAATTAAAACTAGATAAATATGCTATGTAAATTAGTGAATAAGTTAAAATAATATTCATGGAAATACTTGCTGTTTCTTCTCCCTTGTAACCCCTTGCTGAAAAAAAAAATCCATCATCCCCCCTTTAACATTAAACCTTGCAGAAACCGCCACAGCACAGAACTTGACTAGCGTGCGTAGAGCCCCTCAGCCCACGCCGCCGCCCGTCTACCACGAGATCATTAAGGACTCACCGCCCAGCTCACCCAGTACGTACACGAGGACTGTATATGTGTGTATTTGTGCGTGCGTGAAAATGTATCATGTATAATTCTGACACTGCATTCTAATATTGTATTTTCTTATTTAGGTTCCGAGAGACCATTGAAACCTAAATTGGAACATAAGTAAGTTATTACTGAAACTATTACAATTTAAGAAGCATTTATTTGTTAAATAATATTGTGGCTACCGTAAGTTATTAAATGTTAAATATTAGGCTACTAAGACTAAAATTGAAAGGAGAAAACAGGTATCACTAACATTTACCGATGCCAACCGATTCACTAACAGCAAAAATAGCCGACATTACAACATTAGGGGAGAGCTGAGCAACTTTATTTCTTAACGTATACCTAATACCTTAAGGTTTACTTGATTACGGTCGTTTAGTTATAAGTGGGGAAATTGAAACAAATGTTTGTAATCATTCTTAATTTAATGAACCTACATAATGCAATAACAGTTATATCAAATATAAAATAAACTATTTGATATAAGTCCAGTTTTCAACAATTGCACGAATATCCACTTTGCACAGGACACCGGGTAAAGTGGCTACGGCAGTGGAGCAAAGCGAACAACATCATTATTTGTAATGGGAACTAAACAT
The DNA here is from genome assembly GCA_959347405.1 of Napeogenes sylphis. Classification (NCBI taxonomy): domain Eukaryota; kingdom Metazoa; phylum Arthropoda; class Insecta; order Lepidoptera; family Nymphalidae; genus Napeogenes; species Napeogenes sylphis. Next base: position 33,875,667 of record OY365784.1, read on the forward strand.
TACAAATAGAATAACCTTCGATAATTCAAGAACATACTCAAGAAATATTTTTGACGACAATGCTAATTATTTTAGTTATTAGAAATAAATGAAATAAAAATCGAAAATTAAAGGATCATATAAAAAATCAGTGTTGCAATAATACTAATTATTTCAGTTATTTTCATAATGAACATAATTTAAATAAATTAAAATAAAAACATCCAGCATTATAGATACATTACATCTAAACTCGTCGTCTACGGAGAGTTGGAAGCAACAAAATCATCATGCATTAAATCCTACTTCTAAGAAGGGACATGTCACAAATAGTATTATAATTATTAGTGACTAAAAAGATGCTAAAGCGTCCATCTTTTTTTGTTTGTGTAAATAATGATTAAACAGAATGAAAAGCGTAAATACAGAAGAGAATGGAGGAGGAAAAGATGTTGTGCCGACCCTTCCCCCCAGAGTAGGAGAGGTCAGAAAAATAATAGAAGTTAAGATAAAAGACGCTGAGGAAAAAATAGTAGGTCTTTATGTTTCAGATAGAGGATCCATCACGATGTTATTCATATTTTGGGCTATATAATTTCTTCTAAAATATGTATCTATCCGTCTATTTCCAGAGTCACAGATTGGCAATATGATATGCTTCGCAGCTTAGGCGCGGGCTGCACTGCGCCTCATATGCTGGGCAACGAGCTAAACCCGGAGAGCGGGGCGGCGGCGCGCCTGCAGGAGCAGCTGAGTGCGGAGCTGGCTGCCCACGCTGCGAGTGCTGCCAGTGCGCACGACGTGCCCGTCCCGCCGCCGCTCATTAACAAGGCCGCGCCGGTGAGACCGCGCATTTATACTTATACCTTCCTCTACACTCCTTGCTCCTACTTACTTCTAAACGATATATCTCCACAGAGATCGGGCGCGCAGAGCTTGGACCAGCTGCTGGAGCGCCAGTGGGAACAGGGCTCGCAGTTTCTCATGGAACAAGCCCAACACTTCGACAGTAAGGCTTGGGTTATTACAGTTAGTTAGTTATTATTTATAAAATTATCATACAGTTTAATAATCAAAGCAATGTAAGGTATGTTTTAAGTTTCATGATTCAGTACAGTGCCGGGCTGACCTTAAACGGTGTCCTATGTTGCTCACTAGACGTCGCTAATCTACCTCTGAGAGAACAATGCGCTTTATAATAGTCAATTAAGCTTAAGACGCACTCAAATAAGATAATTTATCGAAAGGACTGTCTTCCTTCCTTAAATGTATTAAAGTTAATTTAAAAGCTTTTAAGACAATTAACAGCATTTTGATTGTTTTATAATCGATGTTGACCGCAACTGCACTCCTTGCATCACACACCACACTGTTATCCTACAAGTAGCGGCTTATTTATGTAACTGTAGGAGCAATGCGTCTACAAAAATTGTATTGTAAATGGACATTAATTATCGGTTTAGTTACTTAAAACTTTGTCTGAAAATAAATAAATATATATAACTATGTTAAGCTTATTAATTTATTTTTTAATAAATATAAAATGAAAAAGTAATTAATTATTCGTTGTAAATTTATATATAACATAATTATTTCCTAGTTCTTCTTTCTGTAGACGCAGTTTTTCTATCTATTGGTTGTAGTTAGTACGTAATTTTTAAATGTACGGCAGAGGTCGATGTTACTGTAGAAATAATTGCAAGCTGATCTATATTCATCTCGCCTATCTTAGTCGACTAGAATTCTTAGACTAGAAGCATTAGCGCTAGTCGAATAGAATGATAAATTTATGGTTTTTACATACACTTACGATAAATAAGCGATAGTAGCGCTATCGCTTATTTATTGGGTGGCCTAACAGTATTACATTACAAGTATAAAAACTAAAATACGCTATTCTATTGAATGAATTTATTAAAATATATATATTTGTGTAGTACTGTCGGCGCCACCCAGTAGAATCAACAGTAGATCTGTTGCGTGTCGTGGGTCGCATGGTGTCGGTGTGCGTGTATAACCCTGTAGCGTGTGCGTAGTAGCGTCGCTGCTGTCGTGTCTGCACCAGCTGCGCACTGAGAACGTGCGGCTGGAGGAACACGTGGGCAGTCTGCTACAGCGCCGCGATCACCTGCTGGCGGTCAACGCGCGCCTCGCCATACCGCTGGCCGGTGAGTGCGCCAGACCAGACCAGACCGGCCTGGATCTTTTTATTCGTGATCCCGGTATGACCCCGTTTTGACACATTTTTGTTATATTGATGTGATACGTAGTGTGCTTTAGATGGTATTGTAAACTTTCCTGGCTGTTTGAAGTTCTGTAGTTTTGTTATTAGTCCTGATGAACTTCTTTAAAGCCATGATTGTTTCAAACAAACCTTATATTCAATCTTCTAAGTTCACTCGAGCATGCCTCCTGGCCGCATCTTTCGCTTATCCGATGCTTTCTAATCTATTTCATAAAATATTTTTACTTATTTTTTCTTGCAAAGTTAAATTAAATATATATGTAAATCGAATAATTTAGGTTAAGATAGTTTTTAGAACGTTAATAGTAACCTCGATATATATATATATATAAATAAATTAATAAAATTAATACCACATTTTGTTGCAAATTTATAACTTGAGAACGAGTTCACCTATCCAAACCAAATGTCTAGGCTTTGTTCGGACTATTTAGTAGATGGTTTATGCGAAGTTTGCACGATATCGCCAGAGCGGTTCTTCATTTATCACATTTTATGCTCATATATCTCGTTTTCAATGAACGAAAGACATTCCGTGGTTGTTCACTCGGTTGTGTTTCTTGAGAATGGCCAACGTCTTTATTTAAATGTAGCAAATGTATTGGAAAGAGCAGCACAACCACCTGCAATTACGTTGATAGCTTTTTTTAAATTATGCGAAACTATACATTTTCGATAAATTTGTTATATTCTGTAGTGCCTCAATATTACATATGGAATGTGTCTTCAAAAAAAAATTTTAAAGCGTAAATAAGGAACAGCAGTCGACTGGCATCCTGGCATCCTGCAAACTGATGCAATTGGGAGAATATATACAATACATCCAAACAATGCTCAGTGTTTTTATTTGCGATTGCTATTAGTTAAATCAATGGGACAAAATCATTTCAAGAATTGAGGTCACATTGACTGTTCCCAATTCTTATTGTGTCAAACATATCGTGAAGCATGTCAATTATATGGCAGAAGCTATTTTAATTTGTATGCGTCATCATGCAAGATATTCTGACTTGTTGATTATCTTTTAAATGTAAAAAGAAGCTTTAATAATAATTGAAGATATGTGTCTAACTATTGGAAATAAAGCATTAGTACAATTGGGTATGACCGCATCAAATCTTGAGATGCATGATTTGTTTGATCGTAAATTGCAACGTGAGCAGGAATTCACCCCTAATGGTTTGCGTACGTTTGTACAATTGAATATAACTAAAATGAATACATATTCAGCAAAAACATGTATATAACACATATAGGTGGATTATATTTCTTGGATGCAAAAAATGGTGATACAGGTGATTGAAACTCCAACTTGCTTTATTTCGAAAAATTCTGCTATGGCAAAAGTTCTGCGATTAACTTCAATTATTTTATTGGATGAATGTACAATGGCGAATAAAACACCACTAGAAGAATTTAATCGACATAACAAGATTTACGTGGTAACTAACAGCTTTTTGGTGGTGCTTTGATATTACTGTCAGGGAATTTTCGACAAACATTGCCTGTCATTCCTCGATCAACTCCTAATAAAATAAATGCCTGTTTGAAGTCACCTCAACTCATTAAAGTCGTCATCAGTTTTTTGGAGATATGTTCAAAAATTAACACTGAACATTATTATGTACATTCACATACAGGATAATCCAGATGCCCATGAGTTTTCTAAACAATTGCTAGCAAATACAAATCGACAGTACCAACGCATTGATCGCTGTACCGAACAATTTTTGTACAATTGCGAAATCGATAGATGAATTTATTGAATGTGGTTTTTCGAATATTTTTCAGAATTACAGAAATCATGATTGGTTGAGAGAACGCGCCATTTTAGTACCGAAAAACATTCATATCAATGCCATTATTTTTGAAATTCTTTGAAATTCAAGCGAAACTGCCAGCAGGTGTAACTGTGTGTGTAACACCACAACAACACATGTGTTCACGACATATAAATCAATTGACAATGTCATGAATTTGAAGATGAGCTAATGCCCATCTTGATTTATCCAATTGAATTTTAAATTCATTGTAACCGGCCGTTATGCCACTGCATTGCTTGAGTCTGAGAGAGCTTTGATTATATTATTGCAAAATATTAATCCACCAAAACTGTGTAAGGGCGCCATATTGACAGTGAAAAAGATATTGCCAAATTTGATTAGCTACGATCTTAATATCTTTACTGCTAAATCAGAAAGAGAAGTTTGTTTGAGACCGCGTGTTTCTATGATTCCAACTGATAGGCTATTTGAATTGAAAGAATTACAATATCCTGTGCGTTTATCATTTGCGATGTCCATCAACAAAGTCCAAGGGCAAACACTTAACGTTTATGTGTGAATTTAGAGGTATTATGTTTTTCAAATGGCCGACTTTACGTGGCCTGTTCTAGAGACGGTACCCTCAGCTGTTTGATTATTATTCAATAATCATTATTCATCCTCAAAATGAAAAAATAAAAAATATTATTTATCCAAATGTTTTGGATTAAGTTTTAAAATAGCTATCTATTAATAAAATATTATTTTATAATATATTTTTGTTTCATAAATTTATTACGTAAAGGAAAAAGCTTTATCTTAAACTGTTAATATTTATGTTCCTACAGTATTATACAATATTAACAATACTGTTGTTTTAAATGTATGTCAATGACTAATGATCTTCTCTTTTCCCACCCTAGATAACAATAAACACAATAGTAAGTAGCTGCAATATATTTATAGATACTTATTAAAACTTTTTGATATAGAAATAAATAGTATTTTCTCTTTTGTCGCCTGGTGTACAGTGGTGGGCGGACCCGGCGAGCCGGTTCGTTGTCCGCGCGAGAACGGAACCCCGGTGCGAGCACCGCCGGTGACCGGCCGTCCCACCGACGCCGTCGCCTGTGACCGCCACCAGGTACCGTTGAATATAAAACATACGAAATATTTTGTTATCTACCACTCATCACCATTGGCTTTCGCCCAAAAAAGTGATTATTTTGAATTGAATTTCACGCTAAAATCCTTGGTCACGAACAATGACGTCACGATACAACAAATACAATAATAATGTATGTCTTCTCTGTTATTATAAGGTTTACATTGGAAATGGTTAATAACGCTCGCCTTAAATTCGTAGTAAAACCATTCCCCTTTCCCTTTTTATATGACTTGTTTTAAGAGATACAATTAAAATTACGACGTCAAAAATCTATTTCAAGTTTTTAATAACGATACAATATTAGATACAGTATTTTATTTATACCTCTCTAGTTTTTACTTTCCATTTGAACAGAATACTTAATAACCATTCTAACCATATATTATACTTATAGATTTTCATTGAACATAATCAAAATATAACCATGTAAACTTGAGGAATTTTGAGCTACACAATCGACGTTATTTTCACCATCAATTTGCAGGTCTGGTTTTACTAAAATAAAAAAATCTACTTTAAGTGCTAAATAATATGTATTAGACATTCAGTTATCTATATGCATTAACAAAATTTTCAACACTGAACATTCACAAAAGCCATTTTGAGACGGTTTGCACGGTTCCATACCAGAGTGCGCCGGCCGACCGTACCGCCGCAAACGCGATGACCCTATATTTTAAATCTGTAATATCTTCAAAAATATTCATTTAAATTACAAGCTGTAAAGGGCTATATTCTTTAATATTAAATGTAAAATGTATTTAGGGTACTTAATTGGATAAGGGTTAATGCTGTATTGCTTAAAGTCGCTTCGTAAATAAGCCATAATTTTTTGTAAAAAGTAAAAAATAAAAATTGGCTATTGTGGGTTATCCCTAAGAGATAAACATATACCATCGCGGACTTTCTTGTAGACCTTTTTAAGGTATACAATACTTAGTACATTGTTTTGATCTATCTCGTAGAGTTCAGCCAGCGTTTGCAATGGTAGCGCAAAACAATGTATTTGTTTACGACTTCGTATTAGAAATCTTGAAATTATCAGTGGTTCTCTAATATAGTAACCATATTATTATACTTATAGACCTTCCTCTTAAATCACTATATATATATTAAAAAAAACTGCATCAAATTAAGTTGAGTAGTTTTAAAGATCTAAGCATACAACAGACATAGGGACATACGCGGAAAGCGACTTTACTTTGTACCATGTAATGATCTCCAGTGCCGATATGCAAAGGTACGATTATTAGAAATCCTGATAAATTGTTTATATTGTGTACGTTCCTATTATTCTAAGAGCTCGTGAACCCCAGTCCTTCGTTATTTTATAAAAGCTGAAAGTTTGCCAGCGCACACCATCAGCACAGGTAAGAACGATGGAGCATTATGAAGTTCAGACTATAGTGGCTTCAGCAGGTAAACGGTACTGAAAATGACAAAATTTAATTACGTCAAATAATTAAGTCTGATTTTTTGGTAATACCTTTAAAATAAAATTTCTCAAAATACAAAATTATAATAACTTATAACGTAGGACACTATTCAACTTGTGTCTCTTTATTGTGTCGTAACTTCACGCTATGGTCTATTATGGCTGCCTGCTTTTAATTTAACTTAAATTACGTTAAATAAAATTCAAATTTATTTTACGTTATTGAAAAAAAAAAAAACCCACAAAACTACAGGAAAAATATAGGTCAAATATCTAATTGTTGAAAGAAATTGTCCTCTCTCATTTTAATGTGACTTTATCTCCCAACGTAGCTCATGATGCGCGAAATGCAACAGAAGCCCAGCTGAAACGTACCGCCGGGCGGTGCAGGCGGCGCGGGCGAGGCAGCCGGGCCGAGCAGCGCGGGCTGGAAGAACCGGGCGGACGACACGCTTGAAGTGTGCGGTGCGGTCGAGGCGGGCGAGACGGGCGGAGCCGCTCGAGTTGGCGAGGGCGAGCCGGGCGCGCTGCGTACAGTACGAGCGTTCATTGTTCTGGAACAGCGCCGCCGCGCGAGACATGACTTCTCCATCGACGCCATCCTCGCCGCTGACTACTAACCGCTCCTACCGGCACGCTAGCTCACGCCAAACTTGTTGTTTTTCTTTATATTTCGTAGGACACTAGTTATATTTTTTGTTTTGTTTTGTATATTAATTATGTGTATTAGGGAGGTGTACGTGCGTTAGTATATAAGATAAACAGATATGACCCTACGAAAACTTAAACGGAATGACGACACAGATTCAGACAAAGTCAAGTATCGCGAACGTGGTGTTTGTACCTGATGGTTTCCTAAACTACTAATATTCGCTATTAAATGTCATAAATGACAAAAATATGTTTAAACCTATCGGCACAAGAACGAATAATTACATTGTTGTTTTTTATATAATAGTTGGCAAGACACCACGCCGTCATATCTCGTGTCCGTTCGTCAGTTACAGTACGAAGTTACAGTCTGTACGAAGCTGCTGGAAACGTGCTATGTGTTGTGTAGTTCTTATGGTTTTGCAACAGACTGGATATAGTTATTGATAACGCATAGAGTGACGATTGATTGTAGTATTTAATATCCTGTTATTAGGTATGTACAATGTCCGGAGTAGGTATTATATAATAGAATTACTATATACATATGTTACTCCCTTTATGTTTTAAATCACTGATTTGTTTATATTTTCCACCAAACTAGAATCCTCCAAGAGGAGTATAAAGGCGCAGACGGGAGACTTCAAAATGTAAACAATACTGTAATACTTAATGTTTCTTAGTGTCGTAAATAAATGTCGTGCAAACTCAGTGTCCTGTATTCAATATGTAACTGTTAATGTTGATATTTATTTGGATGATTCGCGTTTCGATGGCATTTATCGACGTTAGTTTTAATATACAAAACAATGTATTTATATCACAATTTTAAACTAATATTATTTTAATAGTTTAATACTAGTTATTTCCGGTAATCTGCCAAAAAATATATATCATTATATTACACATTTTGATTTAAGACTATATTACTTTATAAATTAATTTCTTCAAAATATTACATAGTAGTAGTAGTACAGTTATTATCAGCCGGTACTACTGCTTACTTTGTTCTACTGACAATTTCTTTAGTATAGAATATTCTCTTATCGTTATAACGCGGTGACCGTTTCAGTTTTTTTTTTTTTTTCGTAAATCTTGAAAATGTAGTGAATACAATTGACAAACACGTCAACACACAACTCAAATGATACTAAGTAACTATAACAGGGTCGAATGCTCAAATGTTAAATGATTAGGAATATTTAACCGACGGTCACCGCTTAGTCTATATCTTATTAGCGAACACCGAACGGTCTGTTAGGATGAACTGTTAGCTGTAAGACATACCGATGTGATCTCAGTACTCGACTTGACACTTACCCACTGGTTCATATGAGTCTTTAGTAGCTTAAACTTTTTTTAATTACATTTGTGTTTGAAATTCCTGTATCCTGAATCTTGATCACTCTACATTGCAACTCCACCCCGGTCGCTCGTCTCATTGCGTTATAGCTGTAAATTGATTTGCAAATCTTAAGATTCTGTTATTACTTAGACACAAGAATAATTCATAATGCTTTGAACATTTATTTATTTAATTGTACTATTGTATTCATATTAATACTAAACAATATTGTTAAAGCCTTTGTTATATAAGATAAGGGTTATTTCAGTTGAGTGTTGTCGCTACTTGTCGCTTCCATTAGGACGCATCTGTATATCTGTCAATTACCAAACTCTGTAGTACCTTTAATAAACGTATTAAGTGTCATTGCTTTTATTTGATCTTTAATATCACGTCAATGATTTTGTGTTTAAAGGATTTAAAACACAACAAGAGATTAAACTATTTTGATAAAAATAGGAAAGATATTATATAAAAAAAAAATTAAGTATTTATAAAGTCTGTTACTTTTATTTATTAAAAATTTATAAAACCCCAGATACAAAAAAACCTCTAAAAATAATAAAAATAATATTATTATGTACTTATTGAATTCGTTGCGTCGGGGAACCGTTTAATAAGGGAAGAAATTAAATTGCAATTAAGTTAACAAAGCAAATAAAGAAATTACGATATGGAATCGTATAAAGTCCTCAATGATTAACTTCGTTATATATACCTACACTATCAAGGTACGTACAACGGTCCCCCGACGCAACGACCTCAATAAGTACATAATAATATTATTCTTATTATTTTTAGAGGTATTTTTGTATCGGGATTTTTTTTAATTTATTTTTTTTCTGCTTTTTAAAGTTATGTTACTGGTTTCTCAATTATACTAATTGACCCCACAGGGACACAAAATTTTCAATTGTTTAAGTATTTCTATTAATCTATCCTAATATTATATGGAGGAAAGATTTGTTTATTTATTTATTTACAAAAGTAACAGCTTATACATACAGTTTTATTATATATTACACCACAAATAATAAGCCAATAACAGGTTTCTCTAAAACTTAACATAATGTTATTATGGAAACATCGTTGAAAAGAATAAAGAAAGCAATAGTCACAAGAAGTACACTCCGATACACAAAAATGACTCCAGCCAATAATGTCGGTGCACTGTACTAATACTTAACAATAAACATACATAAATAAAATACTTTTTATAAGAGGTATAAACAATAACACAATAAATACATATTTACATTATATTCTATATTATGGTGATTCTGATAGTACTTTTATAACATTGCTCTTAAATTTCCTTTTACAGTTATTGAAAATGTCGACGTTTTTAAACAATGCGTTATACGTATGAGGCAGTCTCATTAATAGTGAGTTCTTTTAAATAATTTGAATTATGTTGTGGGCTATCTAACTTTAATGTATTACGGGTTCGACATTTAGGAGTTCGAAAAAATATTTTGGATACTAAGTGCGGACAATCAATTTTGCTATTTATAATGTCAAAAAGCAGACTCATATCCATAAGACTACGTCTCTGCTCTAACGAAATCATATCATGTTCTGCGCAACCTTCTTCATAAGTCTTACAAAATTTACGACAACGAAAGTTTAAATGTTTAATAAAAACCTTCTGTATACGCTCTAAGCGATTCTGTTAAATGAGATATTGAGGTGACCATATGGGACTAGCATACTAGTCACATAGTAGTAGGCAAAATAAACGGTCTTAATGACTGATATTTCAGTAAACGGTTTACAAACGCGAAGGACAAAACCTAAATTTTTATATTCCTTAATTAGTGTAGTTTCGTGTGGACCCCCAAATAAATTAAGTTTTGTTTTCTGGTAATATGTTCGCCATTAAAATGATAGTTATGTAGAATAGGCCTAGGTTTCCGTGTGAATAAAATGTATTCACACTTTTCTGCGTTGACTGTTATGTTGTTTACAGCATAAAAGTTAAATAAGCTATTAAGGTCACATTGCAGTGACAAACAATCTTGTGTGGTATTAATTAAGTTAAAAATCTTTTTATCATCAGCGTACATAAGATAGTTAGAATACTTCAAACTTGACCCAATGTCATACAAATAAGCATTGTAGAAGAGTGGTCCTATATGTGAGTCCTGTGGAACACCTGTGGGAATTTCAACATAATTGCTTCGATATCCTGCCATGACAACCGCCTGCGAACGATTAGTTAAGTATAACTTTATCCACCGAAATAAGTCCCCGTGGATACCTAGAGTTTGTAATTTATTTAACAGGATCACGTGATCCACGTGATCAAAAACTTTCTTAAAATTAGTGCAGATCACGTCAACCTGAACCTCCTTGTCCATTTTTTCGAAAAAAAATTTTGAAAAACCATGCTAAATTAGTAGTAGTGGAACGTTCTATCATAAAACCATGTTGCTGTAGAGGAATCGATAGAGAACGTACTGTAGATAGAATTATAAACCTTTTTTTTAAGTAGTTTTGCTGCAGTATATAGTTAGAATAGTTTTATAGTTTTTAATATCCATACGCGAACCTTTCTTATGTACTGGTACTATATGAGCAGGTTTACATGTGCTTGGAAAAACACCCTCGCGAAGAGAACGATTAAAACCGATATTAAACGGCATAGCAAGTGATTCAGTATAATGTAAAGAAAAAAAATTGGAGCCAAGCCATCACTGCCGGCTCCTTTATTGAGGTCTAAGGATTTTAACATTTTTTTTAGTAGAAATGAAAGATATTTGAGCTCTAGAGGCGAGGTTATTAATGTATAAGGAATATTCAGTTGCGGGCAGATCATTTTTAGAAGGTTTACCAAAAACATTCTGAAAAAACCTACCACATGCGTTACATATATCCTTACCGTCAGTATATTCGACTCCTTTCAAAAAAACTTCCTAAGATAAGCTGAACCACCCCTCGTAGCTTTCACAAAGGGATTATTTTTAATGTTACTCTCGCATTTTGACAGCTAGAAATAAGATCAGCCTTGCCACAAAAAGAAATTATATTACTTTTTTAATTTACTTTTATAATAATTTATTTATTTATATCTTTTCCACTTTTAATTCATAATTGTGATCACTTGTGTTTTTATTGTGATGACAAACGTAATTATTAAAAAGTGGTATCGAAATCCATTCGATAGGAAGGCCTAATGATGTTTTACTTTAGATAATTAATATTGTGAAGAACTCACAACAATTATCTGAAGACTGAATTTAATAGTGGTAGAGGATCTAGAGGATCTAGGAAGTAAGTCTATGTTGCAATCACCACAAACATTTGTTGTTTACTCAAAAGTTTAGTTCCAAAAGAATAAAAATAAAAAAAAAAAGAAAAATAATAAATTTTTATATTGGAATTGGGAAACTGTCATTTTAATACGATTGTTCCTTATTTCCGATTGGGTTTCCTTATTTTGGCGCCAATATATTGTACAATATTCTGCGATATTAAAATGGAGTAGAGTAGAATAAAATATAGTAGAGAAAGTAGGTATGGAGGAGCCAAATGCAATTTTTAAAACTCTCCATACACTTGATATTAGTCAAATGTTTGTGTACCGTGCTATTAATAGGTACAATGAGAATTCCTCTGATTGTGACAGAGAAGGATCTAACCGTCCACGAAGTGTTCGTACGAAAAAGATGGTCAAAGCAGTACCTAAGGAAAAGAATTCCAAGATATCCCGTCCGAAAGCAAAAAATGTAATCTCGTTAAGTGAAGATGATAGGATTTGCAAGTCCAGTCCACTTAGTCTTGGTCAGAAGCGAATGTCTCGGATTTCATCAGAGCTGAAGATTGGCCGTCGTCTAGGCCCGATCTTAATCCGCTGGATTATGATTTATGGTCAGTTTTAGAGAGTACAGCTTGTTCTAAACGCCATGATAATTTGGAGTCCCGAAAACAATCCATACGATTGTCAGTGAAGATTCCCCGTGGAAAGAGCGCGTGCTTCTATTGATAACTGTCCTCAACGTTTAAAGGACTGTATTGCAGCCAATGGACATCACTTCGATAGCTTCTTATATTTTTAATTGTTTTATATTTGTGTATTTAACTAACACATTGTAAAAGTAATAAATGTTATTTGCAATTTAATTTTTTTTTCTTTGTTCAACAACAATGAAATTCTTTAAATTTGAAGGGTCTATTTTAATAGCCCTTAAACAAAGAGGCTCATAATATGTTTGTGTTCCTTGAAAGCCCATTGCGTTTTCCATCGAAATATTTAACTAAAGTTAAAAACCAAATAATTTTATAGACAATAAGTTGTAATACAACATTCATGATGTTATAATAATAGTAGGTATTATGTATAATATGTATGTATTTAGATATAAGTGTACGTTTATTCAATTTATGTATCAGTATATATATATATATATATATATATATATATATATATATATATATATATGTATCAGTGTGTAAGTGTATATAGATAGATGTATATTTTTAATATTTACAATGTCCTTTTTTTATTTTATTTTTAAATGCCTACCACAATTTTTCACCATACACAGAGGTTAACTGCGAGAGAATGCCATTAAGCATTAAGTTCGCTTTTTGTTGATTCAATAAAGTGTAAATAATAAATAAATAAATAATACACCTAAGTTATATTCCCATGCATCGCGGGAACCGCTTAGCAAGCGATGGTGCAATATGTACATTCCATTGTATCAGAATCCAGGAATTATAACAATCAAAAAGCTAAATCTGCACTTCATACAAATGTATCATTTTATTATAATTTTATAACAATCCTAATGCTGAATCTCCACTTAACACCATTGTATTTCATTATAATTAATTTTAAATATAATTGTCACTCTGGTTTTCTAATATCGGGCAAGCAGTCGTCATTTTAGTTATAACATAGTTTGTAATTTTAAATAAGTATTTTTATAATTTTGATATTTTTGGATTCTCGGCTGCCACCGTACTTAATTGGCGCAGTCGGTAGGATACTCGCGGGCCGGGTCGCGAGCAACGTAAACTATATATTCTTAAAATCAAGATTATCGTCTTGCGGTCCATCCGGGAAGCTATCAAGTTTCAACACGAGTATCCTGAATCTACGAGGCGGCGTAGCGAGGCGTATCCGAACATTGATACTCCAGAGAAACCCAAATTAAAACTGTAAGAACATTAGAATCAGAAGAATAGGCTTAGTACCTATAGTAGTAGAGCGCGCTTCCAAGACGCGAATAGAAATGTAATATCTTATAATAACGATAAATTAACTTTAGGAAAATATAATATGGCTGATTTAGGTAGCATTTTCCGAGCCTTACGCTTATTTCCTGAATTCGATGGAAACCCAAATGTATTACCTAGATTCATAAAATTATGTGACCAGTTAGTTCAAGAATTTATGATTAACAACCCTGATTTATTAAATGTTGCTCTCGTAAATGGAATTTTAAATAAAGTAACAGGGTCTGCAGCACGATTAATTAATATTCAGACTGGACTGGCATTCGTAAAACACTAATTAATAATTTTTCGGACCAACAAATATTCATACGAAACCCTAAAGCATACCGACAAAAACTTTTGCCCCTCGCTTTACTCGTGACAAAGTTTTTGCTGACTTACCGATACACATTTACACAAAAAAGAAACGAGGCCCAACAGCCAAATCTAGACTCAAAAGAGTACCTATAAGTGGTCAATTGTTACAGAATGACGATCCTGTTAACAACCTTGTGATAGTTTAAACTCAGTTCAGGAACAAATCGATAATATTCATCCAATTTTAAGAAATAAAACCCTTTTACTTTTTCAAATTCACACTGAATATCTTGTAACTAAATTAGAAAAAGTTTCACAGCAATTAAAAACCTTTAAGACCTAAAGACTAGTCGTGTTAAAAGAGGGCTTATTAACGGTTTAGGTTCATTAATAAAGACTATTTCCGGATATCTCGACTATACGGATGCTATAAAGTATGATAATGCAATTAAAATATTAGAAGGAAATAATAATAAAATTGTTAACAATCACATTAGTTTAACCAAAAATGGTTATTTCAAAATAATGATATTATGAATAACTTAACAATTAATCAAAGAAAATTGGAAAATTTGATAAATAATTAAACTAGTGTCAATAGTATCCTCAAAACGGATATTATAACTTTTACGCATATGACTCAAATTTTCTTAATTTTAGGAGACAATATTGAAACTATAACGAACGAATTATTTCGATTAGAAAATTGGTTAGCTTTCATTCATGCTCAAAGTACACATCATTCAATGTTATCTATACCTAAATACGCATAAAGATATTTTAAATAAGTTAAATAACCTCTACAAGAAAGAGGAACTTTTAGACATTAGTTTTAGAGACTATTTTGATGTTATTAAAGTAGGTTATTATTATAATGATAGGAATATTGTGTTAATCTTTAAGTTTTCGATTGTCTTTCCCAAATTTTATTTCTTATATCACCTATCCGCAGTACCGAAAAAGAATAATCAAATCCTTATTCCCCCTAAACCATTCCTAGCAATTCACAATAAAGATTTTATGTTCATAGAGGCTGAATGCCCGAAGGTCAACGGATTTTATCTCTGTGATAACAAGTTTAACAATCCCTGTAGAAAACAGCCCGACGGTATAGAACGTCTCATTACGACGCAGCAGATACAAAGTTCATGTCAATTTGTATCCTTGATCCTGACTACGGAAGCCGTGGAATAACTTGACGACAAGCATTATATTATAACATTTCCGGAGCCATCAAGTTTAAAATTGTCCTGCAATGAGCAACAATTTATAAAAGTACAAGGCAGTTATCTTGTAACTCTACCTCTGGGATGTTTAATAGAAAGTTCAGAATTTACAATAATTAATAGCAATGATCATATAAGAGGAAAGCCACTGAAAATAATAGACCTACACAGTTCTGTAAAATTGAAATTTCACAAACGTCATTACAACTAAACACAATCGACCTTAAAAAACTTAATAAAATAAGTAATGAAATATCATTGCAGCCGAAAATTTCAGGAACAACTGAAACAAACAGTCTTTATCATATTACAATCCCATTATATGGAATAATATTAAGTGCAAGCGCACTAAGCATTGCTGTTATAATATATAAAAACCTGAAGAATCGTAAAAGCCTTAAAGTCAAGAAAGAACAAAAGCTAACAGGGGACGAGGAAGGAAATTGAAATCACGTGGAGAAGATTTTACAGCACTACTCGAGATCTAAGGACGTCAAATAGATGCTGTTCTTCAGGAGGTAGGAGTTATATTCCCATGCATCGCGGTAACCGCTTAGCAAGCGATGGTGCAATATGTACATTCCATTGCATCAGAATCCAGGAATTATAACAATCAAAAAGTTTAATTTGCACTTCACATAAATGTATTATTTTATTATAATTTTATAACAATCCTAATGCTGAATCTGCACTTAACACCATTGTATTTCATTATAATTAATTTTAAATATAATTGTCACTCTTGTTTTCTAATATCGGGCAAGCAGTCGCCATTTTAGTTATAACATAGTTTGTAATTTTAAATAAGTATTTTTATAATTTTGGTTTTTTTGGATCCTCGGCTGCCACCGTACTTAATTCCTAAAATTTTTTTTTATAGTTGTAGGATTTTTTAAATTATATTCGGAAATGTCTATTTGTAGCTACTTTAAGATTTATTTAGGTATTATAAAAGTTCATTAACTTTTACACCTAGATCTATCTTGTAGTTTCGCCATAAATTGCGATAAACCGATTTTTACTCTTAAAAATTCTCCCTCATCCCCTTGTCGACCTCACACCGTACGTAAAATATGTTTCCTTTTGTTTTTGTTATATTTTCTTCCTTTCCCAGTGGGTTTTATCCCGTTACAATTTTTTGGTCTCAAATAAACTATTGACTCTGGACTACATAGCAAACCAACATGTTAAAAATATGTTTCTCGTTCACTCAAAATTCATCACCTCCAACAAGCGAATACACTTTCTTATTTTATATTTCCACACTAATTACTAGACTAAAATAGTTTCACTAATTTTCTAACTGCACGACACCATACAAAACCAAACCGACTTGAATGATCGAAAATAATAATCCCTCCGTCGTCATTGTTTAGCCATTGCCATTGAAGCCATTACCATTGAAGCCATTACCATTGAAATTGAAGTCCTTACCATTGAAGGTACCAGAAAGTACCAGAAAGGCTTTTGCGATATTTCGCGTCGCTTCATCCCGATAACGTGCCAGTTTAATTATATATTATAAGTTTAATTTAATATATTGTCAGGTTTTATTTATACAATAAAGTAGAATATAAATATGAATTGATAAATAGATGTTTAAAAATAATTATAAACTTGTATAACTATGGAAAGCTTATCAAAATTTGTATTAAATATAGATGAAAAATAAATCGATACGGACAAAGATAACAATTTGCGACCTCTGAGAAACTTTACCTAGAAGGGATGGGTTCGGGTAACCATGTATTTTACATTTATTAATATATAAAAAGATTAATAAATGGACATTGTGTTGAAGAAGAATATTATTTTTAGTGAATTTTAAAATATCAATAAGCTAAAGTTACAAATCATCTATCGCCTCCCTAAATGACACCAGTGCCTTACCGCCTCCCTCTAGTTCTCCAGCAACACAAGGAGACGTTTTCGCCCACTTTGGGAAAGAGTGATTTAGGATATCATCGAAACATTATTATAGTAATATTATATGGAATTAACACTGATTGGTTAATTTAGTAAATCATTAAATAAACTATATATAAATAGTTTTTGACACCTATTAAGGAGGTATTGCTAACAACTCTCTCTTGTTTAATGGTATTGGGTGTTAAACGAATAGACGATACCCATCATATGGTGCCGATGCTCTTGCACATTTGCAAATTTCGGAAGATCCAGATGTGTGCCATCTATAAGTAGTGGGGGTAACGAAGGCGGATAGACTTCTTAACTATGATACCACTTTTATATTTGGACAATTTCCTTATAAAAACTTTTGAAAAATCTTTTATAATCCTTGGTTAAACATTTTCAAGGAATTACAAAGTCCCATCAGAGGGCTCATAGAGGTGATCATTAGAAGTGATACGAAACCGTACAACAACCGAGTCTGCTCAGCAACATGAGAACCGGCTAGCAGCAGCGCGTCAGACTTCACAAAGACTTCATTCAATAAATGAGCGTAATTTTATAACCATCATAAATCAATATGATGAAGTACCATATACAGTCTCTAAGAAATTATTATGTCCAAAACAATAGATGTCATTAGTCACAGCACGTTTTGATTTTCTTCCGTAGAAGCTAATACAAAACTTGGACAAAAATACTCATAAAATAAAACTAATCGGCCTGAATCTATATTTCATGGGACCAATTCGAAACTATTCCGTAACAAACAAAAAAGAATTAGGTAAATTGGTTCAGAAACCTCGAAGAAATCGGTGTACATACATAAAAAATAAAATATAATTAAGAACCTTCTTCTTTTTGAAGTCAGTTAAAATATTTGCCATTCATTGAACTGAGAAATATCTGTTTTTAATTTATAATGTTATAAATTATTAATTAGAAATATTAAGGCTTACAATTTCGGAGGGTGCTTTTATAAAGGTCGCTGAATGTTGGTATGAAATAACAGGTATGAGATAACTGCCATATCAAGTCTTGAGTTATGAGGATCGCACTATTGTTGTAGTTCACAAGAGAGAAGGCTTGACTTTTGTTTTAGTTTGTCACCAATGCTCAGTGAACATACAAGGCATGCAGCTAGTAACCACATGCCTAAACTATGCGACTTCATAATAGGTACTTAATTATATCTAAGTTATAAGTATACTTACGTCAAAAACCTTCACTTTTCAAATTCTGGGATTGTATTTTTTTGTTTTATGCTATCATTGAACCTATAGTGCTTAAACATATGTTTAAGCACAATGTTGTAGATATGCAGAAGGAAGCGTAGGGCCCGGCATGCAACCTTAGGGGAGATCCACAAATTTCGTGAGATGTTTAAGGGGGGGGGGGTCGAGTCAAATCTCATCTAATCTTACGTTGGAGAGAGGGGGGGTCTCGGCAAATATCACGCAATTTTTTTTCTTATTGAAACAAAAAAACTATAATATTTTGACCCATTATCCAGATTCTACATGCTTAAGATTTATAAGATGATAATAATTAAGATATATAACTGTAATACGATTAAGATCATTCACTAATTCGTTCGAAAGAAAATAATTTCATTCATACTTCGACGTTATACATTACTACTGACTGTCAAACTACCATATTTGTTTTATACCAAATAGTTCAATTTAATCAGAGTTTACGATACAGTGTAGCCCGTCCTTTGTTTTCGCGCCACTGTCAGCCGAGCGCGCGGCTCGATGAACAAGAGCGTACGAGCTGAATGGCAGCGACACACGGACAGGTTCCAACCTGCTTTGTTTATTCTTGCAAATGTTTTACTCGACTCATTATATGCTCTCACTAATTTAAAATGAGTTATTAAGATTTTTATAATGCATAGGTCAAAAGATATGTCTATAAGACGAAAAAGTCCTGCCAGGACGAAGTGATAAAATTATGGAATACAGCGAAACAAAAATTCCCGAAGAAAGAAGAGTTAACACAACTCATTCAGCATGAGATTGAACGTCTTCTTAGGGAAGCCACTGAGAGAAAAGTTCGGTCTACTTTAGCATTTCTTCAAAAGGTAGGTTAAATATATTTTGTTAAGAAAATTCTTTTTTTATACAAACTTTATTGTTACAATTAATAGCATAAAAAAATATAATTTAAAAAAACTAAAGAACACGCTTTAAAAGCACATCAAACTAAAAAGTAAAAAATAATTCTTAAAATGAGTCAATAACAATAATAAACGAAAAATGCTAATATAATTGTGAAATAAATTTTAATGAAGATAATAAATAAAAAAATAGATATTTAATTGTAAAAAAAGTGTGGGGTGCTTTTTAAGATATCAAAATGATTGTCCTGCTCATATCTATAATTATGTATTTATAACTACCGACACCGTGCACCCCACGCTTTTTTTACAATTAAATATATTTTTTGTTATTCATACTTTTCTTCATTAAAATTTATCTCACAATTATACTATAAGCGAAACGTCGGGTTAGATTTAAAATGTAAATTTAAAATTTAATTCAATATACGCGAGTTAAATCCGTAAAAATAGTTTTATTTCAATTATATAAGCATTTTTTGTTGATTATTGTTATTGACTCATTTTAAGAATTATTTTTTACTTTTTTACTGGTGTTCATAGTAAGTTATTTTGTATTAATCTGTCTTTTTAATTTCATTAGATTCACTTCTTTATTATAATATTTTGATTTCAGACTAACACTAAGATCTCTAACAGTTCTTTGATTCAGGCTGAGACAAGCACTGAGAGTCAGATTCAGATCAATGATCATAATATTCAACAAGCGACATCTGCGGTTCAGGATGAGATTAATGACCAGCAGTCAGAAGATCAAGATTTGGACGTTGGTCCTCAACCGGCAGGTTAGAATTCGTCTTTTTTTCTATAGGTGACGTTCTTCTTTTTTTGCTATTCTAAATTAAAATTTTCTGCATTTTTCAGGCGCTTCGAAATGGAAAAATCAGTCTCTTGTGATCAGCGATGATGAGGATGAAGCTATGTCGAACACTACACCGTCCAACATACGTCCTACTCCAGCACAAGATACTATGAAGAAAAAGATTGCTAAGCTGCGTATGGAGCTTGACTAAACGGAAAGGCGCAAAGGGTCTCTTGTAGCTGACGGCACTGAATTTGATAAAGCACGTAATTTGCGGCGAGAAATTGACATTTGTGAGAGAAAGCTCAAGCTTAAAGAAAAAGAGAGAGTGTACTCGATAACGCATAGAAAAAATAAAAAACAAAAAATAATTGAATTATGTTTAAAGAATCCCGATGCAGCTAAGTCGTTGACGCCTCATGTTGGCCCTGGACGCCCACGTTTAGAAGAAGAACAGTCTGAATTGCTAAAAACAATAAGTGATTTAGCCCTGTTTGGTGCTTCTGCTCAAGAGCGACGTCGTTGTGAGATAGTTCGCACGATCCATATGCTTTCAGAACTTACAAATAAACTCAATGAACTGGGATTTAATATTTCGAGAAGTGCTACTTATATTCGACTGTTGCCTAGACGGGCAAATACACGTGAAGCTAAGCGCCATGTATAGTGACTGTGCCGGTGAAGCTGAGTCGTCCTGAAGCTGACCATCATAAGGCACACCAAGACCAATAATTTTCTTTGGCCCCTATAAGGTCGTTGGAAACGATAGCATCCGTACTTGGTCCTGACTCCGTAACTTTTTTATCTCAGGATGACAAAGCCCGCGTTCCCATCGGCCTGACAGCGGCAAACAAGCAGGCGCCATTATTAATGCACGTTGAATATAAAGTGTCGTTACCAGATCACGGCTTTGTGATTGCATCGGGGCACAAATTAATTCCAAGCGTATATGCATTGTGTCAAGTGAAAGCCAATGAGATGGGACGACCAGAAGCTGTTTCATATAATGGACCAACTTATATAGCAATACGAAGTGGCAAGCACTCTTCGTCAACTGAAACTAGTCACGCTCAAGACTTGGACACTCTTTTAACAATTGAGTCTTTTTCCAAATTTATAAAGAATATAGACAGCAAAGTTAAACCTGTTCTTATTATTTCAAGTGAAGGTGGGCCTGACGAGAATCCGCGATATCGCAAAGTGATCGCACACGCCATAGAGCATTTTAAACAATATGATTATGACGCAGTATTTATTGTGACTTTTAGACGAAACTAGACTATTAGACGAAAGTCTGGAAAAGGATAATTTCAAAAAGGCAGGGGATATTTTGGCTGAAATATGGTCTGCAGTGTGCATTGACGGACACGAAGTAGTCGCTAAATATATAGACCTCCAGCGTTCCAGACCTGCCAGCCGAAGTATGGTACACTGAGCACGTTAAAGAGAGCCAATATTTACTCCAGGTACATTACAGTTGGTTCATATCAAAATTTTATGCGTGCCTATTATTTTTTTTTATTTTTAACGAGCGCGAACGTCAACAAATTTTTATTAAGAGTTACAAAGGGAAATTGTTTTTAATTTTTTTTTTGGTTGTGAAATGCGATGAACAGAAGCGCTGCAACCCACGCCGAAGTGATCTGCATATGATTCTTCACGACCGTTTTCTGCCACCTCCATACCCTATCACTCAGATTGATGGACATTTGACAATTCCGGACTTTAAAGAGCATGACAGAAAGTCATTTGCTCCATTTCTAATACGCCACTGTCTACCGATTCAACCGCTGAATGCCTTCATCAACACACCTTATGATCTCTATTGCCCAAGTGTACGGGATGATTTAGAGAAAAGATGCTGCAGTACATGCGGTATTTACTTTGCATCTATCACAAGAGCTGCAGAGCACAGGCGAGCAGCCCACATTGTACCAGCTAAACAAGCGCGTATGTTCCGCAAAGTGCGAAAATCTCACAACATCTCACCAGAGGGGGAGACAGAAAATTCAAAAAAACACTTACGTAATTTGTGGATCTCCCCTTAGGAACAACTCCGTTCACAGGCCGGTCCGCCTAGGGTACAAACAAAACCCTTATTAAAGAACTTCCATGACCAGGAAGCTGGTAAGCCACTTGCATACATGGTTGGGAATCTCATACAATAAAATCCTTCTCAACAACAAATAGCGAGGAAGAAAAATATTAATTATACATTTTTAAATATTATTAAATTTAGCTATTATCAACTGATTATGATTTGAGGTTGATGGTGATTATTAAAGGAAGATAGCAACTGTAAATTTTCCTTATCATTGAGAAACTATTTTAATTTCATGTTTTATCAACTACTTTTGATTTTAACATTTTTATGTTTGCTCTTTATGTTTGTACAAATATCAGGAATAATAATAGTTATTTGAATAGTTGAATCTTCTACATATTATTAATTCAAAGTATATTTCACGGACTAGGTATATTTTATAATCATCATCATCATCATTACTAATATATAATATTAGTTACTAATCTTTATATAAAGAGGAAAGATTTGATTGTTTGTTTGAATTGAATAGGCTCCGAAACTACTGAACCGATTTAATAAAATATTTTACCTTTAGCATCCCACATTATCCCTCTGATGTACAAAGGTTATATTTAATACGAGAAAAATATATATTATATTTAATAAAATAAGGATCCGCGTGAAAGTTTCGACAATGTAATAAATTACAAATGTATTAAGTAACATGATTCAAGAATTTTGAATATAGAATTATCTTTTTTTTAGAGTTAAAAAGATTTACTATCACTAATAATACTATAATGAAGTCATTTATATGATCACTAGCTGTTGGCCGTGACTCTTTATGACTAAGATTATAAGCCATATAAATATATTGTTACATACGTTTTTTGTTTACATACGTGGACGCAGTCACGGGCAACAGCTGTTCCTAATAAAGTACTTTACCTGAGTAAATAAGTTTAAAAATCTTTTGGCCTACATAACAAGGCTTTTTTTCCTTTATAGCGCGGGCGAAGGAGCTGGGAACAGCTAATTATTGCGTAAGAACCTTTCACCAATAAAACGTCAATATCCTGGAGACGACTGTTTCTATTTCGACAATAAAAGCTGCAAACATAGCTTTCGATTAAAAAAACCGCATTCAAATACGTCTGCACGTTTGGCCGCAAATTTGCCACAGACAGATACACAGATCGACAGGTCAAACTTATAATACCCCTCTTTTTAGTCGGGGGTTAAAAATAAGCTTACTTTTTATAAAAATAATGTTTAAGTCTCATCCACAATTATTATTTTTTATCTTATCTTCAAACACACACAAACCCGTGCTCCAAAGGAATTATAATTTACCTGTAGGTACATCACATTTTATAACGAAATTGCTTAAATGGAACAAGTCACTGTCATTCGTTGGACGGCCGGTTGACTGCACAAACATGAAGCAAACTAACAAATTAACACAATACTTGCAATGTGTGTTAATGGAAATGCGATGTGAACTGCAGAGCATAGGATTAATATTTGTTTAAGATTTTTATATGGTAAAGGATTGTAAGATAGGCTGTGTTTATTAGGATATAATGTTCTTTACTAAATATTTATTCAATAGCTTATCATTTTTGTAAAATATATGAAGCCCTATTTAATCTTCTTCACTACTTCACTCTGTGATTAGTGCCCGCTCAACACTCACCTATTTGTGTATAGAGGTGAAGTCGTGAAGAAAATGGGTTAGGTTAGTTAAAATTTATAATAAAAAGTGTATAATAATTCCTCAAACATTGTTTATTCTTCCAACGTTTATAAGTGATTCATCGACATTGCCAGGACTCGAACCTGCGATCTACGAACGTATAATATTAAAAGTGAAAAGTTTTCCTCTAAGTCAGAGGTTCCCAAACTTCTTTTCTGCAACGCCCACTTTGAAATACAGTTATTTTTGTAACGCCCCCCATTTTTTATTATCTTAATAACTTTTAATAACATATATAAGTTTCGTCTTTAGTTTCATTAAACCTATATTCTAATTAAGACTTATCTTACCTGAAAGGGCAATCATAATGCAACCTTACAATATTGAAAGTACTTTTTATTAAAAAATAACATTTAACATTGAGCAACAGAAATACAATTTTGCATAATAAAAAGTATCTTTTATTAAAAAAATAAAGACTTTTAACATTGATCAATAGTAATACCACTTTTCACAGTTAAAAGTTTTCTTTTTGTTCTTCCTGGCATTCATCCCGACGTACGTCAAGGTCTGTCTTCCTGATCAACCTACTCCACTTTGCACGGTCTTCGACGTGCTCTGTCTTTAGACCATTGGCTCTCATGTCCTGTTTCACGACATCCATCTAGCGCTTCCTTGTACGTCTGGAAGATTTCACTCCAGGAACAGACATATCAAGGCATTGCCGTCCGACATAGTTCATAGACGGACGCGCAACGTGGCCATACCATAGGCACCGGAGGGGGCTAGGATCATTGTAGAGGCACAAAATATCCTGATCCAATGGTGGAAACGAGAGTGGAATCTCCGGCCGCCGGTTTGTACACTGCTGGAGTGCTACTTCCACACACCAAGCAGTGTGTAGATTGGTGGCACGGAACTCTGACGTTCCGCCTTGTGCAGATACTTTTGGGGCATGGGTGTTTTGGGGGGTACCTGCACAAGGTGGCGAGGAGAGAGAGTTGACTCCCTGTTATCACCACTGTGACGAGCCGCAGGACTCGGCTTGTAACACCCTGAAGGAGTGTGCGGCGTGGGATCGGAGGAGTGTGCGGCGTGGGTCAGAAAGCTAGCCTCTACCGCAGCCCCGCTCCGTAGGGGTAGGATGGGAAGAAGGAGTCGGGAGTATGCCCGCCGCTTCCTTCCCCAGCCGTAGTGCCTTGGTGAGAGGGGAGGGTGCTCTAAGCTACTCATGGCACCCTCATATAGGGAGTACCGCCGGGGTGTCACGGTAACTACGATTAGGTAACCTACGATTAGCGGTACGATCATAAACACGGTACCACGATAACCACGGTAAGCGATCCCGTGGCGTCCCATTAAGGCGATGAGGGCAACCGTTGGTTTTTTAGTGGGTAAAATGGCAGCGTCCTCTATGCTGCCGGGTAGTCCCACATAACCGGTAACCGGTAACCGGTAGATATTCGTAACGGATTTTTTCAACGCAATAAATTAAAAAAAAAAAGGTTGAGACCGCCATTCTCAAGTACCCTTTCAAAGGTTTAACTTACGCTCCAGATCCAGTTTTAACCCTTGACAATAAATGCTAAAGTGCTCAGGGGTCCGTTCTTTCTGCAATCATTTATCTGCTGTACATTAACGATCTACTGAAGCCCGGTATCTATGGGTATGCAGATGACAGCATATTTGTACAAAAACATTTGCCGAGTTCTCGAACTAGTAGAGATTAAATTATAAGTACAGCCTGACAGAGAAGCCATGGTGCATTGTTTGAATGACAACCTTCAGGCAGTTTCCGCATTGGGCAATGCTAATCTTGTCAATTGAAGTGCCACCAATAAGAAGACTTGTCTGTTCACCGCTAAAAAGAGCCCTTTACCGCTAAAAAGAGCCCTTTACAGTCACCTGCTTCAGTTGTTAGGCTTGGAGAACTTCAAGTTTGGTCGGTACATTGAGTCTTATAGGCGGCCCTGAATTGGTTAAAGCAAACCTCCACAGTCTTGAACACAGGCGTAGAATTGCTAGCCCCTCAGTATTCTACAGGACACATTTTGGTGAGTTTGCGCAGAAATTACACGACTTAATTCCCCCGCCGCCCTTCCAGCATCAGACGTTCCGATGCACGGTGGATATCCAAGTCTCTGCCTTAGGACCATCACATTTAATAGGAGTCAGGAATTTCAACTATATACTACTCGTAAGATGGTTTTTGTCTTCTTCCATGATTTGTATAGCAATTAAAACTTAAAATATGTATGAAGTAACTAACGTGTCATTTGACGTCACGCAAGGCGAGCCCAAAATGACGGCGTTTGAACGGCTCAAATTTATTCAATTTTAATCAAATTATTATTCAAATTCAATCAATTCAATGTTAATTGTCAAATTTATTCAAGACTATTTATGTTTTTTGTACGATATCTCTTTATATCTGTAAATCATTAATTTAAGTAAAAAAAAACATGAATATTCCCTCTTCACTCCATGAATTAGAATGCACCGTAACAGCCAATATGTTGTATGAAGTGTGATGGTTTATTTATTTATTTATTTATGTTTTTTATATATATCTACCGTTTTTCTTTGAGTTCATGAGTTATGAAGTCAAAAATTGTTATTTTTTAATTTGTTTCTGCTTGAATATGATGCTTTAATATGTTTTTTGTAAATTGTCTTTGTTTAAAGGTTTTTCCGATTGGACATGTAAGACTATGAGATCCCATGACCATTGGAATCTCTTGAGCCCTTCATCCCCTTCGGCCCGTACCTTATCAACACCCAAACACCAACACTGATAATCGAACGGATAGATAAGGTATTTGTCATTTCATACATGTTTCCTTCTTTGTCGCAATAGCACCTCATGTAGGACGTCAGGCGTAGTAAGCTATCATCTGATTCACGGTCTTTATTAACGCTATCGAAATTAAAACGAATGAGAACTTTTATTAAGAAATAAAAAATATATTATTTCTATTTAATTTCCTTTTTAAGCTACGCCTCTGGCTATTTTATTTGTATAATAAAACTTAAATCCATTTAAAAACAATATACATTGATTAGCACGTAAAATTGTATATTTTTAAGGGGTCGGTTGGATTATTACCGGAATGTTTTATATAGTATTTATAGTAAAACAAAAATATGATTTAGTGGTTACATCCAGTGATCTTACATTGTTACGTTCAGGTCCAGGTTTCGGTCTGTGCAAACGTTGAGTGTTCTTAACATTTATACTGTTACTAAAAAGTGTGACACTTTCTTAAGCAATCGATTTACAAATCGTGTTATCGCTGTTAGCAAATAATTACCTAATGTTGTAATTGATTACAATAATCCGAGGTAATGTTTATTTTGAACAACTATATGAGTGGTTCCGTGGTGCAGCAAAATCATATGAAATGTGAGAAAAAACACCTTAAGACAACTGCTGTTTATCTTTTAAAGTAAATTTCAAAGCATGGGTATTTAAAGTTCACCGCCACTTTCGAGCATTTGTATTTTCGAATTAAAGAATTCAGCAAAATCTAAAGTGAATATCTTATCTACAGAACCCTAGGGCGTATTAATTAATTTATATCAATTAGCGTGCACCTATCACAATTACAATAAATAGACAATCGTATAATTGCATTCACGGTGCGAGGTAATTACCAACGGGCACTATGTGTAACTTGGTTGGTGGCGCGGTGACCTTGGCGGTGGGACTGGTGCTGGTAGCCGTCAGCTCCTTGGTAGCCTTCGGAGTGGTTCCCGGCATTGTTGACAGCGTTATAGAGAGCGTGAGTATATAACATCTGATGGAAGAGAACAGCCTTCACGATTATTCTATAGTCTTATATACTAATGAATGTTTGAAATTGTATTGTCATCTTCTGTTTTGCCATATCAGCTCATTAAAATTAAAAACGAACATAGAATGATAAGTCCTCCGTCACTATAAATAAGTAACCCTGTATACTCCTCTAGAATTCTGGAATTAACAACGACACAAAATGTTTGCTTCCTCTGTTACTTATTACTCTGTATTTTGTAAGAAGTATCTAAAACGTCACCTAAGGTTAACGCCAGGGCGCCATGCCTACGCTCAGGGGTTATACCATTTCAGAGGCAACAAATAAATTTTCTATGGGAAAACTTAAATTTTGAAAACTTTTAATTTAAAGTCGTAGAACATATCTTCTTGGGCTTGATGTAGAGAGGCTGTCTGCAAAAGGTGGCAAATTAATGGAGAGAGTGGAGAGAGGTGACACGGTAGCTCAGACTTGCAGGTCGACGAGACGGTTATCAAGACATCACAGTTACGATTCCTGCCTGTGTCGATATATTTTTTATTTTAAAAACCTATGTAATGTAGTGTACTAAATTTTAATATAACATTATTTTGGCAAATTTTATCCCTACTTCAATATCGCGGCATGTAGTTTATCATATGTGATATTTACTTAACTGATATGGTTCACAAAAAAGTTAGAGTTTAGATATAGGTATGACATGTGTGGATTGATGGATTTAGTTATACGAATGATGGCAACGTATGTTCTAACTACACTGTTGTAGTCTCGCAACATAATCAGGGTTTATTGAATGATTGACAGAATGATTTCATTATATAACTGTGGTTATATGATATATGTAACCTAATGAAGAATTTAAACGTATTACTATCTATATGTAAATGAATAACAAGTAATGATTATTTTACAATCAAATAGAATTAAGTATTCTGTTTGTGATTTAGTGCACAGCCCAAAG
Organism: Napeogenes sylphis; assembly: GCA_959347405.1. NCBI lineage: Eukaryota > Metazoa > Arthropoda > Insecta > Lepidoptera > Nymphalidae > Napeogenes > Napeogenes sylphis. Next base: position 33,904,332 of record OY365784.1, read on the forward strand.
AATAATGGTAACGCTTATAATATCGCTTTATTTGCAATTTTATAAAGCTCTGTTTAAAATTATATGTAGCTAGTTGTGTTGAAGTTTTTAAATGTTACTGCAGGAGGTAACGCTCGTGGAACATACAGAGCAGTTTGAGCGGTTCGAGAAGGTGCCCTTTCCGCTCGTTTTCAACGTGTATTTGTTCAATGTGACTAACGAGGCTGAGGTGCTGGCGGGAGGAGTGCCCGTGGTCAGGGAGATAGGGCCCTACGCATACAAGTGAGCTCTTAGCATATGGTGGTGTACCCCTAGTAGGATAGTATCATTTAAGATTTTTGAGAATCATGCAAGCCTTGAAATTAATTTTTGTTTAACGGCTTTTTTAATTAAAATTATTAAATATGGCGTCTTAAATATTTTGGAAAAAATATAGAGGAAGTAGAATAAAAATTATAGAGGAAGTAGAGATTCGAGTACCTGACAGTTATCTTTCTACTGCCTATGTTGACACTATGATGACAGTTACACAGTTTATTGAATAAGAAACCACTTTCAGGTAAAATATTGCGTATTCTAAATGTGTACTGTGTTATTATTTAACTGTTCTAACCTCGCAATAACAGCACTTTCTTTAAAGTGGATCTCACATGTACCATACCTAGACATGTGTATATATGTATATATATATATATGTATGTATATATATGTGTGTGTGTGTGTGTGTGATGATTATCTCGTCTAGTTATTTATATTGACACACATTGAAGTGTCAAAAGTTTTAACAGTTTTAATAGGATTATATGACTTGACGCGTTTGAAAATCGTCCAGGGTCTCTTAATTGCATTGATTCCAAATTACCAATTATTCTATAATTAATGTTGACAGTAAGATGAGACGACTTAAATTTTCAATGTTTCAGGTTATATCAAAGCCGCGAAATTGAGAATATAACTGACGACAGCATCTGGTATCGACGCCGAGACAACTTCCTGTTCGACGCGGAGGCATCCTTCCCGCTCACAGAACAGGACGAGGTCACCATCGCCAACATCGCCTTCCATGTGAGTTATATTCCATTATAAATCTATTTTTAATATAAAAATTAAAGATCTAGCTTGTAAACTAAATAAACTAATAAATAGGTATATATTAAATGTATTTAAACTTCAAAGTAATGTAATATATCTTACTCTTATGTTTATTGAAATATATCATATACCAAAACCATTTTAATCAAAACTAGTATCGTATAATTGAAGCCTACGGCTATTGTCTCACAAAACTGAAATTATATATTTTCGAAATATAGAAGGCATTCTGAAAAATATATTTTAATATATATATATATATATACTTAATATTTTATGGCTCTGACTTATAATTTGATGACCAAATATATTTTTTAAAAAATGCGACGATATTTGGATGAATTTAGTTATATTTAATTCCGATTAGAATTAAAATAATGGATCAAAATGAATATAATGTGTAAAGACAACCTTTGAGAAGAAATGAAACACAATTAACATAATCTGCTTTCTTAAAACACGTTTGTATTACTATTATATATAACCTCATACATTGATGGCTAAATATGCAGTGTTCATGTTCTTTGAATAAAAGTAAATTTCTTTTTGGTGAACGACCGGGCTACATACACAACAGACCAGAGTAGAACAGAACAGAATAGAACAGAACAGAACACAGGCTTTGTTCTGATTACATATTGCACTATGTAGTTCGTAGTATAGATATTGTTAAATATCGGACGAAAAAAAGAGTGTACAAATAGCTTTGGCATTATTGTAGATTTAATTATTAAACACTTTGTCATTAGTCATTTAAAAGTACACTTTTATGTATGCACTAAATATTTATTTTATAAGAAGCACTTTCACATAATCTAATAAATATCGTAAATGTGTTTTCTATCAGATCTTTTTAGTCATTATTATGTTACTTTTGGTATATTTGTATACTTGGTTTTTACCCACATATTTGCCCGCTGGGCTTTTTAAGGGTCAACTTTACAAATGTCTGTCTGTACTGTCTGTGATATCTACTCTAGTTATTAGTTATTAATGTTCCTTGCGAATGTGCATTGCAATCCTTTCAAGATATTATTAAATAAGAAATTAAAATGTATAAAAACATTGATTTATTTATTGCTTTATTACAACCTATATGAAACGTGGTTAGGATACAAAAATGTATTAATATGTTATTTAATTTCTGAAGTTGTAAAACTGCTTTGCGAATGTAGTGACCTTCACGAATAGAAATAGGTACAATGAGTAAATTGTTGTCGTCAACAGTCTTAAATGTTCATTATTGAATTAACAAACCCTTTGTTTTTCAGTACAAATATTATTAAAGACAGCGGTTATTCGTTATTTGTGACACTGCCTATACATCGATATTTCCTTTAATAATGATATATATGTGTTGTCAGTTTTGTTAAAGTGAATTGAATTAAATCTTCTCACGTTGTATGCTTGTGGTGTGCTTGTATTCATTATATATATTTTTCATTATCACACCAGTCGTAGTGTTATTCTCAAGTAAAATAATAAAAATTATAGGTTATTTCGTTGTTACTTACCTAACAGTCGCTTTACATTTAATATTTTACAACCGTTACGATAATGAGATACGAACTTATCTAATGATCGACACTTTTATTATCATGTAGTAAATATCTTGTCTTGTCTTGTCTATATATTTTGTAGTAAATAATTTATCGTTAAGATGTCATTAAAATATTATCATAAGGTTATTTTTATTACCGAATAGTTACAATTAAAGAGAAACGTAATTCAAGAACACTTAGATATCAATGTAGGTGTCTATTTATAATATATACCTAACCTGTGTAATTCTTAAATAACCTGTTCTTATTTGTTTATTAGTTTTGTTATGACATGGACTACCTATAATCAAATTATAAGTTGAAAAAAATATTTTAAATTGTCTATGGGCCACTATCAGGAGTTATGTACGTTTGTAAAATACAATGGTTTTCTATTCCTTTCCTGTATTAACCGGGCTGCAGCAGTTTTGCGTACGTTACACTTTTCAATCTAGATTTGTGAAAATAGTTGTGGATGTGTATGTGTTTAATATTAATGTTGATGTTCGATATTACTGTTGTTACCTTTTAATAAATGATAAGTTTATTTTTTTAATCCTTCCTACCTATCTAACTAGGACGTGACCGATTGCAGTGAGGCCACGTGATAATTTTGTTCTGTTTCGTTCTTTGTTTATAATAAATAAATAATAAAGTTTCCACGATGTCACTCACTTGTATGTGTACTCGAGTTTTAGAAAAATCCTAACAAATAAATTTTGTTTAATATAATGCTTAAAGTGTTTCGCAAAGGCCGGGTAGGAGGTGGGAGGTGGGGTTAAGTAACTCGAGTTGTAAAGTCCTTCTTAAGGACAGATTCAAACGCTTTGAGCTGATGGTGCAAGACTATCTAGAGACTAAAATTTTCTGGAGATTTGTGTCTTATGAAAAATGGTTAATTAATCGCTCTGCGCTCTACGAGTATAGCGGCAAATATCTTATTCAAATACCTATTTGTCATCCAAGATAGTATGTAGTAGGTATGCTTAACAAAGTGTGCGAGTCGGACTTCCGCACTAAGGTTTCCGTATCATTATGTATTAAAAAACGGTAAAAATATCCGGTTTATTATATGGGAGACCCTCTTAAACATTTATACTGTCTCATTTTGTTCTTAACTTTAAACTGCGTACTTAGCTATCAAGGTTTATGAGACTGTCTGGAGACAGACGGACGGACAACGAAGTCTAACTAATATGGTTTCGTTTTAACCCTTTGGGTACGGAACCCTAAAAATAACGTGTAAGATTTATATATATTTAATTTTATTTAAAAAAGAATAACAAACGTTTACGGAGTTTTAATTTCAGGCAATTTAATAATTACTCCAGAAAGTGAAGAGTAGAAATAAAGTTTAGGTCGGGCAGAGGCAGTATGTAAACAGGACCTTGGATGGGGATCGATCGAAGCTTCCATTCGTGAAACAAGATGGTGGCCGGTGGATGGTGGTGGTATGGATAACAATAAAAATAAAATAAATCAATAAATTCCCAGATAGGAACGCATCAAGAAATAATAATAAAAAGAGTAATGTTTAAAACCAAAGCATTTTAGTTTATATATCATTCTAGACAGCAGTGCGGTAACAAACAAATAATATGTTATTTAATATCGCGAGGAGTGCGTAAAAAACTTGACCTCGACGCCAATATCTTTAGAAACTGGAATGCTTGTTAATCAGGATTAAAATTAATCACATATTTCATAATTATGTGTACGCAATCAGTTATGATAAGAGAGTACAAATACGTGATAGCACAGGTCCACTGTTGCCATCAAAATATTTTTTGTTTCCGCTGATTAATTTCTAATCACCTTCTGTATAAGGCAATATTGTCTTAACAAGTAAAACTATTAAACGGATTTAAATAAAATCATTATGACTTTATATTACACTAGGGATCTCCCGCGACTCCGTCCGCGTGGTTTTTGGTTTTCCTCAGCGCACGCGAGGAAGGCTCTCAAAAAAGAAATCTTTTCCCGTTTTTGCAGCATTTTTCATTGCTGCTTGACTTCTATAAGCGAGATAACCATAACATCGGGTCGCCGTAAAGTTACCACCCATCGGGCAAAGTCGTGCCGCAAAGCGACCTAGTTGTGTTCCGGCACGTTGCTCGATGAAGCCGTTTATGGGAAATGGGTCTGAACAGCTGCGGTACGTTGGCGAACCGGTTGACGTCGAGCTGGTGTTTGTTTTGTCGGGTGTCTAGTCGAGGAGGGTAGCGGGATCCGAAGCGACGGCTTTCCGCTGGCCGACCGCAGATAGTTGGGGGCCCAATTAGTGGGTTAGCCACCCATGAAAGGCTGCCCCGCCAGCTGCGAAAAATCCCACTGTGGCTCCATCGTGCTGGTTGGCGACCAGACGAGGAAGCCCGATGGCGATCCCTGGGGGGTTCGGGCGTCCCCGCAGTCTCCATGCTAGCCTCCCAGTGGCATAACTTAACCAACTTTGACGCCGGGTTCGATACGTACCGCCTCGTTCAACTGCCATTTCCCATCCCTATTCACTTTTATTTTTTTTATTATGAAAAAGTTAAAAAAAAAGGAACAAGTTAACACAGCGGTTGCACTCCTCCTCATATAAAGTGCACCTTACTAATATAAGGGGTTTCCACTGAAAACTTTTAGCTGTCCACCACCACCTGGAGACAGAGCAGCCGCACTTGCTCTTTTTGACGGAGACGCAGATTCAATGTCCTTTGAGCGCTACATACTTGGATTATCCCGGTTACTCGTTAGAGCACAACTTTCGCTCACGGGCCGGAGTTAGTGTGTATACGCGGAACGACCTATGTATTCAGCGTCTCCGTCACTTTGAAGACCCCACTTTTTCTTCCCTATGGGTTTTAGTGGACACAGGAAACGAAAAAATCCTGTATTCCTGTGTCTACCGTTCACACAGCGGTGAACAGGAGACAACTCGTTTATTTGAGTATCTCAGTGAGGCTGCAGATATGGCTCTGTATCAGTACCCTTCGGCGCAGCTCGTCTTTCTGGGGGACTTTAATGCCTGTCATCAGGACTGGCTGTTCCCGTACCAGAAGACCGACCATGCTGGAAGAGAAGCGTGGAACTTTGCGTTGTCCTTGGACCTCTTTCAGCTAGTGAGGCAAGCGACAAGGGTACCAGATGTGGTAGGCCATACAGCCAATTGCCTGGACCTTCTGCTGACAACTGATCCGGACAGGTATCGTGTAGAGGTCACGTCCCCCTTATGAACCTCCGATTACTGTCTGATGAAATCTGTATTTACATATTCCCCACCAGCTTTCGAACCTCATGGTGTTAGGCGAGTATGGAAATACAAGTCAGCAGATTGGGATGAGATGCGGCACTTTTTTGCGTCTTATCCTTGGCGGCAGGTCTGCTTCTCTTCTTTGGATCCGTCGAGTTGTGCGGGTGCTATAACTGATGTGGTGCATCAGGTAATGGAGAATTTATTCCTTTTGCTGACGTACCCATCGGTAGCAAAGCTCGCCCATGGTTTAATGCCGAATGTCGTCGAGGCAGTCGAGCTTTCTGGTCTCTTGCGAAAGCGATCGAGTCGAATTTCTGCCAACCCTCACTGCCTGCTCTGCTGAAGCTGGATGGATCCCTGGCCTACACAGCAACAGAGAAAGCAAATGTATTTGTTTCTCTGTTTGCTGATAATTCGCATCTAGACTGGCAATTCTTCTGCATCACATCTTCCTCACTGCGGTATTTCGATGCCTGAAATCCGCATCAGTTGCTTCTTCCTTTGCTTTCACAACAGCTTCCTTTGCTACAATCAGCTTTCACCTTGGCTCCTACTTTCCAGAATGTATCCTTGGAATACAGTGACCGGCTTCAGTTGTTAGGTTTAGAGATTTCCTCGAACCTCAACTTTGGTCGGTTCATTGAGTCCAGAGCAAGAGCAGCAGCAGCAAAGCTTGCCGTTCTTGCGAAGGTTCAGCAGTACTTTACACCGGGACAGCTTCTTGTTTTATACAAAGCACAGATCCGGTCGTGTGTAGAGTACTGTGGCCACATATTTGCTGGTGCCGCAAAGTCTCATCTTGCGGTTCTGGACTCAATTGAGAGGCGAGCAAAGAGGCTTATAGGCGATCCCGAATCGGTCGGAGCCGACCTCCAAAGCCTTGAGCACAGGCGTAGAATTGCTAGCCTCTCAGTATTCTATAGGATACATATTGGTGAGTGTGCGCAGGAACTACACGACTTAGTTCCCCCGTCCCCCTTCCATCACCGGACGTCCCGACGCACGGCAGGTATCCATCCTTTTGTTGTGGACATTCCACCTGTCCGAACGAAGCGCTTTGCTTCCTCATTTTTAGTGCGTACAGCGAAGGACTGGAACAATTTGCCTGCGTCGGTATTTCCGGCAAAATATAATGTGGGTGTCTTCAAGAGAAGAGTGAATAGGTTGCTAGGGCAATGCGCCTTACCATCTAAGACTACATTCCACTTACCATCAGGTGGAATGTAGTCAAGCATTGCCTTAGATCATAAGTATATATAAAAAAAAAAGATTACATATATCCTATAGCCTTCCTCAATAAACGGAATATTCAACACAAAAAGAATTTTTCAATTCGGGCCAGTAGTTCCAGAGATTAGTGCGTTCAAACAAACAAACTTTTCAGCTTTATAATATTAGTATAGATGACATGACATTATGACGTTACGACATTAATCATTATGACGTTGAGCACTAACACTGCATTGCAAAACATCATTTGTCACAAAAGTGGCAAAGAACCATTTCAAATGTTACCTCTTAAAGAGTTAAGGCTGTCAGATAATAATTTGTTTGTCTGTCTCGTGCTAAGTATTTTTTTTTAAGAATTTATAAATGGAGCTGTAAATATTTATAATTTAAATAGCTACTTAATTTTTGATACTTAATTTTAAAAAGAAGAAATGGAACATTAAATGATTAAAAGAGTCTAATAGTAAATGCAATTATTATTATAATTTATAATCTCCCTCGGCAAGAATGAAGACTTCAGTTGTGATATGATATTACAATCATTAATATATAGGGCACTAGGTCAGGCGCAGATTAGAGTTCATAACACAAGGACCCTTAACCGGAAGACCTAGGCTTTCGATTCACATCTAGAAACACTACTTTTTCCATTATAGGCATTTTGAATTTGAATTGAATCGCAATATTAGTTATCGGTTTCTACTAGTTTGTCTGTGGCATCATTGGCATCCCAGCAGCCAAAAGAGTGGACGGATTTGAATGCGGGGTTTTTAACCGAAGGGCTGGTCCGTTAAGATGGTTTTTACCTATGCTTAGTCAAAATATAAGCAGTAGTCTCCAAGATATTGAGCTTTTATTGGTGAAGGCGAAAGGTTCTTCTGCAAAATCTATTAATATAATAACCTAAACAAGCGAATATTTGTGTTCGTAAGTTCTTTTATTACAATATAAAAACCAGTAATATAAATTTAAAAAGCAGAAAAAAAAGAAAAAATATAAAAAAAAACCCCTGAACAGTGAAGTACTCACACTAAGTATCCTACTACCTATCCTCCTACCTACACGTTCCTCAGTAGCTCTGCGAATAAAATCAAATAAGTGATTAAAAGGTGCTCAACTCTACATAACAGTTATATATAAATATTAACATTGACATTCTATCTAACCACATAAAATAGTTTTGTGTTAAAGTGTATAACAGTGCGAAGACCCTATAAAGTGTACGATAAAACTATTAAATTATAAACATTCCGCCGAAGTTTTAGTAAATTTTTTTCTATTGTCACTGTGCCGGTAAACAAAGAACTGGACTTTGGACTTATGAGCGATGGAGTTGTATATTGTGCTGGAGACCCCACAGGTAACACAGTGACGATTTTCAACAGAGTTTCTAACTGCTTCGGTAACTTCTCGTATCAACAGCGTCATAGATACGGTCGTGACTCTTAAGTTCGATCCTTTTCGATCCATATAAGCATTCTGCGATTTATATATATATGAAAAAAACAGTAAATATATAAAAACAGTAAATATGTAAAACAGTAAATATATATACTTTTTTTTCATTTTGTTAAATAAAAACAAAATATTAATAATGCCTCAAATTAGCCGTACTCCTCCAAAAACCGCTGACACGAGTAATCTTCATATTGTCAAATCAGAGCAAAATATACACAAAGCGTTATCTGATACATCTGATATGTCAAATGTGTCTGTCCGTCAAAAACGCCGACGCATAGATAACTCACCTGATACTCAGCACACGTCAACTAATGAATTGCTTGATACCATACATCACGAGATTAGAGCAGTCAAAACGACGGAAAGCAGTCATATCTGCCACCTAAAAGATAGCATCCTCAGGGAACTGAGTGCAATGAAGCATCTTATTCGGAGGCTCTGTTCAATTTATAACTGACGAGTTCGACAGAGTAACAAAAGACCTCTAAGAATTTAAGGAGTCCAACTGGCATATTAAAAAAAAAACGTGGTACTCCAGAACACCGTAACAGAGTTGTCTATAAGGGTCAATCTTCAGGAACAAAATATTCGCCAAGAAAATATTGAACTTAATGGCTTACCTGAAAACCAATCTGAAAACTTAGGTAGCAATGTAATGCAGTCAAGACGGTATCAAGCACGCTGAAAGAAAACGAAATCAAATCGGCAGTTCGAGTCAGAAAATCAGACTTACAAAGTACCAATATACGGGCTGTCATTGTAAAGCTAAATAGCACAATCACCAATCCAATCCAAATCACGAGACGAATTGGTGACTTCGGTTATGACGTACAACAAAATGCACCCAGATGATAAGCTAAACAGTCATAGTCTGGGCTACTGTGGACCGAAAAAAACAATATTTGTATCAGAGCACCTACCTCCTTTAAATAAACAGATACATGCGGCCACAACATATAATAAATACGTGCATGTCATTATAACATAATACCCCAGATCTGTATCAAAATTCAACATCTATTATCAGAATTTCAGAGGAATAAGAACTAAACTGAGAAACATTATGAATTAAGAACTAAACGTGCATAACCACCAATTTGATGTCATCGTTGCTACAGAAACATGGCTCTACGATGCAATAAACCTATTACCTTGCTATATAACGTCTTCTCTCATTTAGCCCCCTCTTATTTGCATGAGCGTTTCCAAATTTCATAACCCAGTAGCCGCCCTAAACGTTCCTGCATCTTAGCAAAAACTTTCGATATTCCTTCCTACAAATCTAGCTTTTATTTCAAATCATTTTCCGTACAAGCAGCAAAATTATGGAATTCCCTACCTAGCCATATTACTTCCAGTCCTTCCGTCATGGTATTTAAGCGTAGACTGAAAAATTATTATATGTCACAAACATAAGTTATATTTATTATTATTATATATGTAAGTGTATGTATTCTTATATATTGTAATTATATGTATTTTTGTATTTATGTTGATATATATGTAAGTATTTTATTTACCATTTGTATTACTATGTTTATAAAATATAATGTCTATGTACCTTGCTCTGCCCTCTATAACTACTTCTTCAACACTCTTGGGTAGCTGGAAGAGATCTCTTTGAAGAGATAAGTTCATCCAATGTGTACGTCTTTGTTATTGCTCTAACTTTTGTAACTAATTATGGTACATGAATAAATAAATAAATAAATAAAATAAACGACGGGGAAATTTTTGACACGAGATATTTACCGTAGAGACAGAAACTCGAAAAATAAACAGGGCGGCGGCGCACTGGTTGCCGTTTCAAAGACAATTGGTTCTATTCGCATGATGGAATGGGAGACTGAATCAGAAAAACTATGGCTTTAATTGATGATACCTGAGGGGAAAAGGATGAAATACATAAATGTCTGTGTCGTATATCTTCCATCTTCGAAATATAAATATTAAAAATAGGATTCCGCCGACGTGGGCCTTACTTACCAGTCCGTCGGTGGTTAGGGCGACAACGAAACAAACTTCCTCACAATGCGTGCCGTACCCAAAACTGCTGCCTTTTGTATCCGACCCTTGATCGAGACTCTTCGCTATAAGACCATTTACGGAAACTCCCATCTACTACCATTATAATTATTATTATATACACCTGTATATTCACATACATCTGATTTGTTACATAGGTTGTTGAGTATTTCTCATATGTTTATATATCCTGCAACAACTTGATGATTTATGTGTTTATATTATATCGCTTAAATAGATAGAGTACTATAAACTTAAACTAAAACGAACTTGGTGGAGTAGATATTACAGACGTTGAAAACTGTGTTATTCCAAATATTTCAAATTATATTTCAGTAAAAATAAAGATCTAAATATTATCTCCTAGAATATTAGATGCATCTATTCTAATTATGATAATCTCTTGGTATGTCTCGCCGAATTACATTTTGAATTCGATGTTTTGGTTCTAACCAAATGTTGGCTAAGTTGTGATAAGCCTATCCCTTAACTTATTATAATTACTTTCAAACTATATTGAATTTGAATAAAAATGATGAAGTAGTGATTTATATTAGAAATACGCTTAATCCTATTGTTAGAGAAGTGAAGTTGGATCAGGCCTCCTGTTTGCAAGTTTTTATTCGAAACAACACTATATTTGACATTTATCGTTAACCTTCATGCAACAATGTTCAGCATTTTATAACCTCACTAATCTTAAAAACAACAAAAAAGTAAAAATAACGGGTGATATAAATATTCATTTAATTCCAAAACTTAATGCACACACACAAGAACGTGATAATAGGCTGAACTATTTGACAATGCTAAGTCTTCATGGTCTATCTCCTGGTCATCTCCTGACAACCAGTTTTTTTTTTTTGTTTTTTTGTTTTTTTTTTTTTTTTTTTTTGTATGTCTATACTGTTAGCCCTGTTGGCTATTACAGCGTCAACGGGGGAGCGGGTGGGTCAGGAGACCAACCCTTAAAAAGGGGGGGCCAGATGGGCCCCCATGGGGAACGACGTCCCGAGGGCGTCTCTGATTGAGACACGGACCTCGGCTCGGGGCGTCGTAAGTCAGGAGGGAAGCTAAGAAAATTTGGGTTGCTAACTTAGTTGTATTTAAGCTGCTTTTATGTTTTTTCCCTCATAAGTTAACTTTTTAAAAATACATACCATACATACATATATACATACATACCATACCATTTTATAAATTATTGAAGAAGAACTATTTCTATGAAACTAGATATTTAATGATTTAATGTGAATAAATTAGCTTTTACCGCTACAATAAAATTATAATTTTTCATAACCTCTTTTTCTGTTCTCTCATTGTTAACTGTGATATCAATATAATTTGTTTCGTAGTTAACGTGACAAAGACCATATTACCCACTTCTATAAAGTAGGTACTATATTTTTATACCCGTACACTTTAAAGGTATATCTATACAAAAATACATTTCATTTTAAGGTAAGAAGTAAACTAGGAATAGAGAAAAAACAAAGTGTAATGTAAAAAAAAATACAGTATACTAAGTTTACGACTGTTGATTTAGTATAGATTAAATAATTTACATAAAAAAAAAACGAAAACTTATTTGAAGTAGATATCCTCAACGATATATGAATTTCAATATCAAACTATCGATATATCGTTCTAAAATGTATTAGTAATAAATATCGATATTTATAAGTAATAATATAGATATTTCGATACATCGATATTTTATCGACAGTCCTATTTAACATTAGAAGTTATCATTGCTCTGTAATACATAAATAAAGGTTAATAATATCAACAGCTAAAAGTATTTTCCACCTTATAACTCACAAATATGGTTCATCTACTATTGTTAGGTAAGTTAGGGTCTTTTGTAACAGAAAGTCTTGAAAATGAAAAGGTTTGTTGAAAAAAATACCTTTTTACAAGTAAAACAATTATCCTAAACTCACCCTTAACCAGTAAGTTCATAATACATATTGACAACTTGGCGCTTACGCTATTTTTAAATGATATGTACACAATACTCGGCCGAGCTTCGTAGTATGGCAGAGTGTTAGGTTATTTTCGTTACGGAATTTCTGGATTCGGTCTCCACGCTCAAGGCCCGGAATAGGAGCTATACAGTAGCTTGATAATTTTGTTATAATAAGATTATTATTCAGAAAAAATATTTGAGACTATTTTAAATTTTATGCATATTCCCTATTAGTGGTGACTAAAATTTGTATGAAATGTATTTATCCAATTATTTATTTAAATTTTTTCCACTTTGAATCCATACCACTGGTGTACCACTGGTGTACGTCAACTTGGAGGGTCATGAGGGTTTTTTTTTTATGGAAGAGGAGGGCAAACGAGCTGGCGGGTCACAGATGACTTGTGGTCACCGCCGCCCATGAACTCTTGCAACATCCGAGGATTTACAAGAGTGTTGCCGGCCATGTAGGTAGGAGTAGACGCCTTTTTAAGGTAGAAGGTATCCATGTCGTACCGATTTGGAAATACCACCGAAGGGAGTTCGTTCCACAAGCGAGTGGAACGTGGAAAAAATGTCCTTGAAAACCGCACAGTAGAGGATCGCCAAGCATCCAGGTGGTAAGGATGATATTGGAGGCGATAGCGCGCTGTGCGGTGATGAAATTCGGCGGCAGGCATCAGATCGAATAGTTCTTCGGAACATTCCCCGTTCTAAATGCGGTAGAAGACGCACAAAGAAGCCACGTCTCTACGCAATGCCAAAGAGTCCAGCCGTTCGCAGAGCACCGGGTCCCCAACAATCCGAACGGCTCTCCGTTGTACGCGGTCAAATGGTAGAAGCTGATATTGGGGTGATCCGGACCAAAGATGAGAACAGTACTCCATGTGTGGCCGGACCTGCGCCTTATAGAGCGCAAGTCTTTGGCCAGGTTTGAAATACTGCCTCGCTCTATTAATCACTCCCAATTTCTTCGAGGCCAACTTGGCCTTGCTCTCCAGATGACCACGAAACTGACAATCGCTCGAAATGTCGAGAACCAGTATTCTGATACTTGGCGAGGCAATGAGGGGAGTGCTCTCGAAGAGCGGTGATACGACAAATGGGGTTTTCTTAGTAGTAAACGCGCAAACTTGTGTTTTTAGGGAATTGAACTGAACGTGGTTCATTTCACCCCACTCAGAGATCAGCCCCAAGGAAGTCTCTATAGAAGACACAAGTTTCTTTCGGCACTCGTTGACGTTTTCCCGAGAGAGACCTGCATCGCCGGAATAAACCGCATCCCCAGTGCTGTCATCTGCATAACAATGTATGTTGGAGATATCCAACATATCGTTGATGTGCAGGAGGAACAGAGTTGGGGGTAGCACGCAGCCTTGGGGTACACCAGCGTTCACGGGCTTAGGGTCCGAGCAAAAACCGTCGAGAACGACCTGTATGCTCCGCCCAGTGAGGAAGCTGGTGATCCACTTGCATTAACTCTCGGACAGCCCATAGGAAGGTAGCTTCGAAAGAAGCCCCCTGTGCCATACACGATTAAAGGCTTTCGCCATATCCAGACTAACTGCCAGACCCTCTCCCTTGCTTTCAACAACAGCTGCCCAACGGTGTGTAAGATACAACAGAAGATCAACTGGTGATCCTCGAGGTAGGTTAGGAGCTGTTTATTGATGATGCTCTCCATTACTTTGGAGAGAAGAGAGGTAATGGCGATAGGTCTGTAGTTAGCTGGGTCCGAGCTATCACCTTTTTTAGGGATCGGATGGACAAGGGCACGCTCCCATGAGACCGAGACTACGCCTTTCAAGTAAAAGTAACGAAATAGACGCGTTAGCACTGGTGTCAACTCAGGGGCACATGTTTGTAGCACAACTGGAGAGATACCATCTGGCCCACTCGACTTATGAACTTCCAAGGAAAGGAGGGTTTTTCGGATGAGTTTTTGCCGAAAAACTATTTCCGGCATAAAGTTCGGACGCCGCGGGATGAGAGGCGGTGCCCTCCCCTGGTCGTTTAAAGTCGAGTTTGAGGCAAAAAGAGTGCCCAAGAGATCGGCATTCTCTTTTGCCGTGTGGGCCAAAGAGTCGTTCCCAGTGTGCAATGGCGGCAGCGATGGCCGACAGAAGTTTCCCAGACTGGCTTTGGAAAGCGCCCAGAACTTGCGCGTGCCAGGTGCTTTGCCAGCTGATCCCCAATTTTGACGACATACCTGAACTTTGCACGAGGCACGATTATATTTCCTCTCCAGAACTCTAGAGTTCGGATCGTTAGTGACTAACGCATTAGTCCAAGCTTGGTAAGCCTGCCGTTTGTCAGCCGCTGCAGCCCTGACAGACGCAACAAACCATGGCCGCGATCTGCCACCAAGTGGTACCACAGAGCTTGGTACAAATAGTTCCATGCTCTGAAGTATCACATCAGCTACAGCCGCAGCACAGTCACTAGGATCATTGGAAGGGAAACAAATCGGCCCCCATGGGTAGGATGCAAAAAAGGATCGCATTCCATCCCAATCCATTTATTTTGATACCATACTTATCGAAATAAGTTCTTCCTTAAAGACGCTCCCAAACTTAAAATTTTGCGAAGACTTATTACTGTGCAACTCTTCGGGCAATCAAAATTATTTTAATATATAAAAACATATATTAATTGCAGAGCATACTTCAAATGGCAGAACAGCTATTCCCAGGGCTGATGTGGGGTCTAAACATTGCTCTGTCCGGCATCTTTGGGGAGCACGCTGGCCCCATCATGACTGTGCGTGTGAAAGACCTCCTTTTCGGCGGCCTGACTCTGTGCAAGTCTCCTGGTATCATCGGATCCGTCGCCTGTGGTCAGATCAAGACGCTCAGCGCAAATGTAAGAAACATTGAGGAGTTGAACGATGGCTCATTGAATTTTACTGTTTTGAAATATGTAAGTATATAGTACCTACTCTTGTTTTTATAATATTTACAGTTATTCTGGCAATGTTTGAAAATATTTTAAAACATGTATAGCCATCTCAAGCTTTTTTAAATTTAAATAAATATGAAAGAAAAAAAAAACAAATACAAAATAAACCGGTACGGGCAGGAATTCAAACCCGAGACCTCTGGGAAATCGTCCCTTCGCTTTACCAATTGAGCTACGGTATCGTTACCCGACACGGTGAATTAAGCATCCTCGACTTCTGTCCGTAAGGATTTATTTTTTATTCCATATTTATTTAAATGTACTTTGGTAATCATTAAGATGTCATAGAGAATTGTTTTTAAATTAAAAGAAATTTAAATTTAAAGTAAATATTCAAACTGAAAACCTCACATATAACCTCACACGTGCACACACACGCTCTAAACTTAAATATTATAAAGTATTATGGGATTTTTGCTCCAATGGTTTATTATTTTTATTCGATAGAAGCATTATCATCGGTGGTTTAACAACATAAAAAATAGTCATCAGTCATAGACTTGAGGAATGATCGCCGAAAAACTAAATTTTAAAACAAAATGTACCAATAAAAAAATTTAATCAGCGCCATATTAATCATAGAATTATTATGCAAACTCTATGAAATTAACAATCAAACTTAAATATAATTATTTATACGGATTACATATAAATTATATACTTCATATTTTTATGTTTTATAAAAAGTAGTATGCTAGTTGTATGTAGTATGTAGTTTAGGTCAACAACAACAGTTCATAAATAAAATTACAGTTACAACCTACATTATTGTGTGACTATGTTATTTGAATCTTCGTAAAGAAGATGTCCCCGGTATGAGAAAATGTGAGGTGTAAAATCTACAGAACTAGTGACCTCGTTTTTGGCGCGCAACCTGTTGTGCGCAACTGTCTAATTTAGTTGTCACTTGTCAGTGTCTTTAGTATTAAGAGGTGCATAGGGTATGCTGCCAGGCGACTATACCTATATGTTATTGGGCTTATTTATTTCTATCAGTGTCGATGCACTTATGTTGCTGTTTTTGTTTGTTTGTGAAGTTATAATCTTTTTGGAATAACTATGGCAGAAAGGGGTGTCAATAATATTGCCAGAACATTTAACAAACACGTATCGTATTTCATAAGGTATCAATATTTTTTTTGCGTCTGTTCATAAGAAAAACAAAAATGTGCTAAAAGTTCGAAGTTAGCACTATCATTCGTAGGATTTTTGAGGATGGTACTTAGTTTTAGTAGTATTCAAAGTTAGGTACTTAGTTTTAGTAGCATTCAAAGTAAGATAATTAAAAGTCAACCATCTACACACAGTATCGAACCCTTTCCGACAATTGAGTAGTTGTTTTCCACAGTTAAAAAAATAATGCTATATCATCAGCATAAGAAAATATCCTGTAATTTTCATAAGCAAGTTCGCTAATATCATTAATATTAATAAGGAATAGCTTTGGTTCTAATATGCCACCTTGTGGTAGTCCAAATTGTACAGACCATTCCTCACTGATAATGTCACCGATCTTGACACTTTATGTGCGATTTGGAGGGTAGTCCCTAAAAAGATTTAACTGCATATCTCTGACATCAATATTTTCAAGTTTACTTATTAGAATATGGTGAGAGACTGTGGTGAATCAAACGCTTTGGCCAGGTCCATAAAAATGGTAATACATTTCATTTTATTATTCAATTTATGAAGTATAAAATTTTACTATATTAACATACTTACAGCATCATCACTAGATTTACTTGATCTAAATTCAAATTATGCTTCGAAAAGCAAACAGTTTTTTCAAAATAATTTACTAATCTGGAGTTTATAATTTTTTCTAAAATTATAGATATGTTTATTTCTATGCTAAGTAAGATGGAAATAGGTCTATAGTTTTTGATACAGTTTCTAACCTCATTCTTAAGAACTGGTACAACTAGCAATTTCTTGAAAGCTTCAGGAAAAATTCCAGCATTAAGACACTGATTCAATAGGCTGGTCAGGGGTTGAACAATATGGGTTTTGGTTAATTTTAAGACCTTTGCAGGTATACAGTCCCATCCCTGACTATTTGTTTTAATATTCATAATGATCCGGTTAATCTCAGAATAGTCTGTATCCAGAAAACGAATGAGGAGATTACGCTATTTTTACTAGTAATAAGTTTGGCTTCCGTGAGCTTGTCTTTGGGTACTTAACTTACTTGGGTTAACTGATTATTTAGGGCTACTGTCACAATAAAGTAGTTCTTCTGCACTTGGATTATACTTATGCGTTATGTCATTAAAAACGACCATAGGCTTTTTGTGGTATTTTTAGCTTTAAGCACTTCTTCCCTATTGTATTGTCTCTTGTATTTTTGTTATTACAGAAATTTCTATACCTTTTGTACATTACTTTTAAGGATTCATTTTCTGGAAACTTTTTGAGCTTCAAATACATCCTATCTCTGTTAGTATCAATAGGCCAATTGTAATCCAAGGATTTATAGTTCGCCTAGTATTTGGAATTGTTTTCTTAAAATACTATTTTGTAAGTAGATTATCATTTTGTATGAATTTGACTTTTGAACGACATTGGGGTGGTTTTTTCGGTTTCGGTTCAGTTGGAAGGACCACTCTGAAGCTTGTTGACTAGTTTTGCATGTCAAATTCGTAAACCCACGTATAGTCTCCAGTAACAATGTGTTTCATTAATGTTGGGTTGGAATTGACTCGTTCTAGCATGTCCTCAGCGACTCTCATGCGATTTAGTTATTTGAGAAAATTCAAGTCTTTTGGGACTAGCCGAGCAACAACATGTTTCATACCCAAATGATTAGTTGAAATGATACGGACGTGAGATACAAAAAGTTCGGCGGCTATCTCTCTCAAAGTTGAATTAAGATTTTCAGTCACTGTTTCCTTCACTTTTGCGATGTCACCTTAAGTTGCAGACATTGATGGTCTACCAGCGCAAGGCAAACCCTCCAACGCATCTCGACCGCTTTTTACCACTCACAAGCACGAGTTTTCACTATAAAGTCGATTCACTGTAAGCCTCCTGTAACATTTTCAGGGACTCCGAAACGAAATTCCATTGCCGATGCAAAACAAAGACAAACTCTTTGTTCGATGTTTTTATCCATTATGAAACTCGCAATACACACTAGATATGATATAACTAAAACAGCACTGTATTTAATATAAATAACAAATGCAACTAAAACTCCGCGCCAAAATGGAAAAGAGTTGTGCCAATATAACAAAAAAAAAGAAAAAAAATTGAATTTAGAACCATAAACTAATAATCCATTCCCGATACTTTTTTGACTGGATGTATTTATATCGGCGAATTTTGATATACATAATAACGATTTAGACTAATATAAAGATTGGAAAAATATATCAACACAGAATATCTTCTATTAAATTGTTGAACAACAATACCTTTGTACACTGATTAAACGTGTTACTGCAAGCAAGTGATTTGCGCGTTGAGAATGTGTAGAAGTGAGTTAACGTAAGTAAAGTTTCTTAAACAGACCTGCACTGTGCATAAATAAAATAAGCAGTCTTCACAAACATAAATTATAAAAATAAAATATAATAATAATAAACTGTAAAGAAAATAAAACAAGAAGTAATATAGAAATGACCAAAATCACAAAAGAAAAATTACATCTTGTAATTTTTTCGATTATAGATTTTTAAAATCCTCTTCGTTTTTAGCCGTTTTACTGGATGGCCTTTTTTAACGAAGGTAAATACCACCGCATGTAGCCTAGCAATACTTAAAATCATTTGAGAACGCGTAGTCTTAGAAGTAGAATTTAGAACTTAGAAGCGAAGTAGAAACCAAATCAATATGGATAGCCTTTTTTTCCGATTTAGAAAATCCTCTGTAAACCTGATGAATATCTGTTGGTTTTATTGGACTGCTGCAACCATGCATGTTGGTTTTATGCTTGAGGCAGCACCAAGGTTCATCCCAAGGACCATCCTGGTATCAGCTTTGACGCGTCCGACAAGAAGCTTAAGCTGTTAGAGGCCTGAAAGACCCGAGAGTATGTGAAAGCCTCAGGCTTGTTTGCCATCGTTTTGATAAACAAAAAACCACACAGTAACTTATAGTATCATATTGTAACACAGAGTAACACACAGTAATACGTAGTAACACAGTTCCACACTAACACATAGTAACACATTGTAACACAGAGTAAAACACAGAACACGTAGTAACACGTTGTAAAACATAACACACATTACCACAATAATACATAGTATCAGATAGTACACAATACATACAATACACAATAATATACAGTAAAATAAAGTTACACAGTAATACACAGTTTTTTTTAATTATACGCACATTTATTCTTAATCACTTGAAGAACTATACTTATATACTTCAATTGTAATAAATATATCTTTATATATATATTTCTTGTGTGCGTGTGTATGTCACTGAACTCCTCCTAAACGACTGGACCGATTTTTATGAAATTCTTTGTGTGTGTTCAAGGGGACTTGAGAGTTGTTTAGATTCACAATTTGGTCCACTGGAAGATGGTTTTTTGATTAATTTTTAATGTGTAAGTAGGTGGTGATTTTGGAATGTTTCACAATGGTTCCGACGGACTGCGTTACCATAGCAATGTCAAATACCTATTAAATAATATTATATTTTAATTATAGTCTGCCCTAATACTTGGCGTTGCGATAGAAATAAGAATAGTAGATTTCGTAACGTGGGACTAAAGCACTAGTAGCGAGGGATTCTAATGTAGACTCCTGAGCGAGCGAGGGATTCAAAGTACATCACTCGAGCTTAAAGTAGCTTTAGTTCCGAGGTGCACAATCTGCTTTTTATCACATCTATGAGGAAACAAGTAAAATGTCAGTTAAATGTCAATGTCAGTAAAATGTTAGTCATTCAGCCTACTTTTTTCATACAAGATTCGAAATCGGTCTCTTTCGCAGTTGAAAATTACGAAACGCATCCTTTCAATATTGGCGTTCGAAATTCAAGAATGTTTTAATCCCGGAGGGACTAAAGCAGTGTTTTAATCCCTGTTTTTCGGGAACCGCTAGTGTAATATATATGTATATATTTTGACGTGCGAAGTTTATAAGCTTCACTCTGTTACTGCATGTTGTTTTTTTTTATATAAACCAACAGTCTCAGCACTAATTATGATAGAAACAGCGGAAGAATGCAAAAAAAAACAAAACTTAATATTAATTATATTTAATTAAATGAATACATTATATTAATTATTCTAAGTGGTGACAATTGTTCGAAGAATGAACTATAAGTAAATTAACTACTTTATTATGCATCTGTTTATTACGTATGGAAACTTAATGAGGATGAAATTGCTGGTTAACAATTCCTGGGGTAGGTGTGAGTGTTACACCTCCCCCCGAAGATCAGCGACTAATCAAGAACTTTGTTTGAAATGGTTGCTGAGATCTTTCCATGATTCACCTTTATGTGACTGGGACTGGTGATCTTTGGACTCGGGATACCATTTAAGATGGATAGGTGGTTCCATTGATATCTTGTTTAGCCAGATTTTTTTTTTATTTATTTTTTTTTATATGATCTAGGGCAATGCTTGACTACATTCCACCTGATGGTAAGTGGAATGTAGTCTTAGATGGTAAGTCGCATTGCCCTAGCAACCTATTCACTCTTCTCTTGAAGACACCCACATTATATTTGGCCGGAAATACCGACGCAGGCAAATTGTTCCAGTCCTTCGCTGTACGCACTAAAAATGAGGAAGCAAAGCGCTTCGTTCGGACACAGGTGGAATGTCCACAACAAAAAGACGGATACCTGCCGTGCGTTGGGTCGTCCGGTGATGGAAGGGGGACGGGGGAATTAACTCGTGTAATTCCTGCGCACACTCACCAAAATGTATCCTATAGAATACTGAGAGGCTAGCAATTTTACGCCTGTGTTCAAGGCTTTGGAGGTCGGCTTCGACCAATTCGGGATCGCCTATAAGCCTCTTTGCTCGCCTCTCAATTGAGTCCAGAACCGCAAGATGAGACTTTGCGGCACCAGCAAATATGTGTCCACAGTACTCTACACACGATCGGATCTGTGCTTTGTATAAAACAAGAAGCTGTCCCGGTGTAAAGTACTGCCGAACCTTCGCAAGAACGGCAAGCTTTGCTGCTGCTGCTCTTGCTCTGGAATCAATGAACCGACCAAAGTTGAGGTTCGAGGAAATCTCTAAGCCTAACAACTGAAGCCGGTCACTGTATTCCAAGGATACATTCTGGAAAATAGGAGCCAAGGTGAAAGGGCTCCTTTTGGCGGTGAATAGACACGTCTGCGTTTTGGTGGCGTTGAACTTGACAAGATTGGCACTGCTCCATGCGGAGACTGCCTGAAGTTTGTCATTCAAACGTTGCACCATGGCTTCTCTTTCAGACTGTACTTGATCTCGACTAGCCCGAGTACTCGGCAGATATCTTTCTACAACTGTGCTGTCGTCTGCATACCCATAGATACCGGGCTTCAACAGATCATTAATGTGCAGCAGAAACAGAGTTGCAGAAAGAACGGACCCCTGAGGCACTCCGGCATTTATTGTCAAGGGTTCCGAGGAACACCCGTCGACAACTACTCGGAGAGATCTGTGGCTCAGAAAGTCCGTTACCCAGCCGATCAGACCAGGAGATATACTGTACGCTGAAAGCTTGCATATAAGGCTCGCATGCCAGACCCTGTCAAATGCCCTCGAGACGTCCAGAGATACGGCGACCGCTTCTCCGTTCTTCTCCATGGCCTCGCCTAAAATGTGAGTAGCATACACTAGGAGGTCCCCAGTAGACCTATTACGGCGAAACCCGTACTGTCGGTCACTGAGGAGATCGGTACCTTCTAGGTATGCTAGTAGGCGCGAGTTCAATACACGCTCCATAATCTTGCAGAGTATGGAGGTGATTGAAATCGGTCTGTAATTGACAGGGTCGGCACGGCTGCCTTTTTTGGGCACGGGTTGCACATTAGCAAGCTTCCAGGATTTCGGTACTATTCCAGTCATGAAAGAGAGAGGATACAGACGTGTCAGTACAGGAGACAACTCAGCTGCGCATGTCTTGAGCAGAATGGCTGGTATACCATCAGGACCACTGGCTTTATTCACATCTAAACGACACAATGTTCTCCATACCTCTTTGTTAGTGATGCGGATTTCAGGCATCGAAATACCGCAGTGAGGAAGATGTACTGGAGAAGCATTGCCAGTGTCTAGATGCGAATTATCAGCAAACAGAGAAGCAAGTACATTCGCTTTCTCTGTTGCTGTGTGGGCCAGGGATCCATCCGGCTTCAGCAGAGCAGGCAGTGAGGGTTGGCAGAAGTTCGACTCGATCTCTTTGGCAAGAGACCAGAAAGCTCGACTGCCAGTTGGTCTGACAGAGAGCTTTTCGCCATTCTTAGCGATTCGATCGAGACGAACCTTCCGCAATGCCTTCTTGTAGGACTTGGCAGCTTGGTTAAAGGCTCTCTTCTTCAAACTTACATCCGGAGTTTTGCGGGTTCGAGCATCAGCCCAAATGAGATATGCCGAATGTTTTCGGTCTTGAGCATGACCACATTCGGCATTAAACCATGGGCGAGCTTTGCCACCGATGGGTACGTCAGCAAAAGGAATAAAATACTCCATTGCCTGATGCACCACATCGGTTATATCATCCGCGCAACTCGACGGATCCAAAGAAGAGAAGCAGACCTGCCGCCAAGGATAAGACGCAAAAAAGTGCCGCATCTCATCCCAATCTGCAGACAGGGATGGGAAATGGCAGTTGAACGAGGCGGTACGTATCAAACCCGACTTTGAAATTGGTGATGTCTTGTCGCTGGGAGGCTATCCTGGAGACTGCGGGGACGCCCGAACCCCCCTAGGGATCGCCATCGGGCCTCCTCGCTTGGTCGCCAACCAGCACGATGGAGCCACCCTGGGATTTTTCGCAGCTGGCGGGGCAGCCTTTCGTGGGTGGCTAACCCACTAATTGTGCCCCCAACTATTTGCGGGCGGCCAGCGGAAAGCCGTCGCTTCGGATCCCACTACCCTCCTCGACTAGACACCCGACAAAACAAACACCAACTCGACGTCAACCGGTTCGCCAACGTACCGCAGCTGTTCAAACCCATTTCCCATAAACGGCTTCATCGAGCAACGTGCCGGAACACGACTATGTCGCTTTGCGGCACGACTTTGCCCGATGGGTGGTAACTTTGCCGGCGACCCGATGTTATGGTCTACCACCAGATTTGATAAATTGCCTGAGTTCAAAATGATAGGTGTGCGGTTACTACATCTGAATTCACTATGATGCGGCATATCCCTGATTCTCATGACATGTCCTTTAATGCGATTATCTGAATTGAAAACTGTCAGTTCGGATGTCTTTATTCCACAAATGGTTGGTATCACAGTTAAATAAATGCCTTGAAGAGTCTAGTATCGTTCTTGTTTACAGGTTATCTTGATCTTCGTCGGGATTGGAAAATTAATTGTATAGTGCATGTCATCGAGTTCTTCAATGGCTGCATGCTTCAAAACTGGAGTTAGAGTCTGGCTACAGGAGCTGCTGATTACCTGATGTGTGATAAGCAATTGTACGCAGTCAGATTAATTTTACTCGGAGACGAATAACATGTAGGTCGATATAATTTAGCAAAGAGTGATAGAGGGAAACTATCTTAGTTGATCCTAATTTAAAGGGAAGTAGTCCGGGTTCATCGTCTAGTGAGTGTAAGATAGTGTCCTGTAATAACGATTACGATCACGATTTAGGGTTTCGTGAGTCATGGTGTTCTGTAATAATATCTAGGGGTCTATATTCAGTAAAACTATGGATCGAACTTTGGTATGCTAATAACGCATAAGGCTTCAGATTAAAGACAGGATCGTTACGCTATTTCTTACTAGTACTTTGGATGTTAAACATTTTTGTACTAACTGGTTTATCCATAGAAAATACTATTTCATGTCCACTAGGATTAAAAAAATAATTGTGTGTATCAGCTCCGACGCACGACTGAAGTTTACTCCTTAAGTACGATTGTCTAAACAAACGCAAAAAAAGCTTATTTAACTGAAAAAAGATTTACACCTTATGAAAAGTACGTATTTGTAAGATGTTCCGGCAATATATAATATAATATAATTTCTGCCATAGTTTATTCCAAAATACTTGCATTTCACTTTAGCAAAATATAATGATAAAGATTATAACTTCAAAATAACAATATTAATTATTGATATTTATAACAAAAACAGCAATATAAGTATACGAACACTGATAGAAATCAACGAGCCCAATAACGTAATAATATAGGTAAAGCGTTGAAGCATATACCCTACGCACGTCTTAAGACACTGACAACCAAATTAGACAGTTGCGCACTATAGGTTTATCACCAAAAACGTAACGAGGTCACTCGATCAGTAGGTTTTACACCTCATATTTTCTCATACCGGGCGCCTTACATCAAAATCGATTCTTAAGGAGTAAACTCCAACAAACTCAAAAAACTCCCTACGCACGTCTTAAGACACTGACAACCAAATTAGACAGTTGCGCACTATAGGTTTATCACCAAAAACGTAACGAGGCCACTCGATCAGTAGGTTTTACACCTCATATTTTCTCATACCGGGCGCCTTACATCAAAATCGATTCTTAAGGAGTAAACTCCAACAAACTCCAAAAACTTCTATAAAACCTTGGTTATCTTTAACTGTAGAGATACTGTCCCGTATATTGCAGTTAGATAAATCTTGTTCAGATATTAAAACACTTCTTTATGAAAGTTAATCGGGACATTAATTAATTTAGACGAATCTGCCGGTATTATATTCTCACATAAATTGCAATTCTTATAATCGCATATACGTAATATATTAGAGGAATGTCTCATAAATAAAAGTTTATTTTTTTAATCAATACTGGACTCAAGTTTTTCTAATAGGTCGTAACCAATCAAACCATCAAAATAATCATGGAGTTTATAGACGAATAAAGTGATGTCGTTTTCATTAAACTCTGTAAAACAAGGTAGGGTTATTGAAAGATCGTTTTCAGTACTAGCGTGAATATTAGTGACTTAAAAGGGGTCAAAATTACAAGGGATGTGAGAAAATTATTTATCGATTGAATCGGGGCTTATGAATGGTTAATTTGCACCTGTATTAATTAATAACTTTAGAGGAGAGTTTGCAATCTGGATAT
Organism: Napeogenes sylphis; assembly: GCA_959347405.1. Classification (NCBI taxonomy): domain Eukaryota; kingdom Metazoa; phylum Arthropoda; class Insecta; order Lepidoptera; family Nymphalidae; genus Napeogenes; species Napeogenes sylphis. The sequence goes on from OY365784.1 coordinate 33,930,051, forward strand.
AAGGTACTTGACGTTGCATCTGTTAATAAATTTCTATTTTGGTTTTTCTGCTTTCGAGGGTTTCTGAAATAGGTAGCTCTTCCACGTTTTAGTGGGGCTGACTAAGTTCATAGTGCGTTTGCTCATATACGGAGTCAGCAGTCGGTTGCAGTTTTTAATAGTCGGGGTAACAGCACTCATTATAATAATCATAACAGTCTTTATAACTGTCGTAATCATATTGCGGGTCGTAACTCTCATTAAAATTCAGTTCTCTGGTTTTAAAATAATTTGACGGGGGCAGATCCCCATGTTTAGTCCAGTCATGTAGAGGTCGGATGGGTTAGGTTTTGCTACGTTATGTCTGACACCACTCATAAGACGGAGTCTTAAATTATTAGAGGGCTCGTATCCTGTCCTAGGCTGGGGTATTTTCTAAACATGTTAATTTGAGGTCTGTAATTAGGTAGGGGTGAACTAAACATTTTCTGTGTTCTAGAGGGACCTCGATTATGAGGCACCTGGGACATCCAGACTGGCCTCGGTGTTTGCATATTTAATTGAGGCGAAGGGCCTTGCAAATTAAGGGGCGGTATATTAAATGCACGGTTGGGCGGCAAAACGAAAGGTGGCTAAGAGCTGAAAAAATGTTTGTGAATTAAATGAAGACGTTGACAAGATTTTTGTGAGCATGGTCTTGAATAGTTTTATTTAGATCTAGGTAGAATGAGCCTTTCAAACCTCAATCTTGTTTGTTGTACCATGAATTTTCGTAACTCGATAGCTTAAGATACGTCACTGCTATGTGTTCTATTTCAATAAAGCTCTAACCGACGTACCTACTACTATAACAGAAATACTAACAAAAGAAGCGGTGTGTACTCGTGTCTTCTGATACAATTTTGAACGGCTAAGACATGACAAGACAAGACAATAAGACATCATAAGACAAGTCAGTAAGACATGACAAGACAAGACAGATAAGAAATGATCTGGAGAAGAGAAACCTTTTATTTAGAAATCTAAATTTAATTACAACAATTACATATTCCACATATTTTAATAACACGAAACCTGATTCTAAGATCATAACGTAAAAATGTATTTTGTAATAAAACTATGACATAAAACCACAAATCTAACACAGTAATAAATGGCTAGATAAGGTACTCAAAGATCACATAGGTCATAGACAATCACTATTCACACCTACAAAGCTGCCGTTCTCAAATGAGTATGACTTAAGTCCTAACCTTAATACTTATTTACTAATAGGAAAAATTACTTATAGGAATATATCTCTCTAATACCCTCTAAGAAATACCCTCGACTTGTAACAATATTATATATCTTTTTAAACTTACTTTTCATAAATACTCAAAGCCCCGCGTATATTATGCTTTATATTTTAGCTAATTTGTCAATGTGATAATATTAACATTATAATATGTTTTTATGTTGGTAACGTTTACAAAACTTGTGAAATTTATAATTAAAGATGTATTATAACCTCACCAAGAAATTAATAATTTAAAAAACAGAAAAACTTCCTTTAAATTCTGAAAGTATTTGGATCTTACAGTACCGCATTAAGACAGACTTGCTATAAATATTGTAGCAAAAAAAAAATTTTTTTAATTGCAAATAACATTTAATACTTTTACAGTGTGTTAGCTTAATAAACAAATATAAAAAAATTAAAAATATAAAAAGCTTATTCGAAGTGGTGTCCATTGGTGTCCTTTCTTTAAACGTTAAGAGACAGAAAATGATTTTGAAAAAGGGTTTCACTTTGTTCTTTTGGCTCTGATGATATACTCTTTAAATTAATAAATTGATTTCACAAACAATTAATGACAAGAAGTGATGATTATATTTTAGAAAGAAATAGGTTTAATGAGTAAACAATGAAATTAAAAAATATATATTGGAGATTTATTTCTAATAATAATAAAAAAATAGGGCAGAATCGCTGACCGTATAGTGGTCATCGATTCTGTTATATTTAAAACAATAACTATAATTATGTTTATATATAGAGACTATACATTTATGACTTATTAACAAGTTTGAATGCCTCCTTTTTTGTTTGATGCGGAATAGTTTTGAATTGGTCCCATATAAATTGAATTTAGGTAGGCCTATTAGTTTTTATTTTATGACCATTTTTGTCTAAGTTTTCTTCAGCATATTGATATATGGTGGTTATAAAATTACCGTCATTCATTGAACGAAGTCTTTGTGAAGTCTGACGCGCTGCTGTTAGCCGGTTCACACGTCGCTGAGCAGCCCCGGTTGCTGTTTCGTATTACTTCTAATGATCACCTCTATGAGCCCTCTGCTCAGTCGACTCGTTCTCGAGTCTCATTAATGATATCGAGTATATGAGTCTTCTGCTCAGCTGACTCGTTGGCCAGACGCTCATTAATGAGGCCAAGTCTATTAGCTCTCTGCTCAAAATACTCATTCGCAAGACGCTCTTGGATCTTACCGAGTCTAGAATTAAGCTGATCAAGAGTTTCTTGATTTAATCATGGTCTCATATATGCCTTCATGGCCAACCAACGTTTTTCACGATCTTTAATAGTCTCAGACGTGAAATCGAAATTGAATTGAAACAACTTGAAATTGTGTTTCGAAGAGCATTTTTACGACTACTTTTATCCGTTACCGTTTCTTGAGATCTGTATTTTTTAAGAAGTCTACTTATACCATGGCTAATTGACAATGTAGCAATAAACTAAAGAGTATTAAATAAAAATAACTACGTTAAAAAAACTGACTTTAAAACTAAAAAGTAAAAAATAATCAAGATTTAATATTTATTAGGTATATACCACCTATTATTTATATGTCCTATTTACTAATAGTTTTGAAGATCATACGTCGTTAATTACACATTAGCAAATATTTAATTAAAATAGAGGATTTTAAGTTTTATTTTTATTAACAATTAATGCTTATGAATTTCAATATATGTTCAGCGACATATATTATTAAGATATACTTTCTGAAAATATTAGTTTTGGCAGTTCTAGCTTAGTGTACCTGTACAGGAAATAAATAAGTTAACATATGCACGCGACATTACACGAGACATCAATGAAATTATTTGTAAAAGTGTTCGTTTCACAATCTTAGTGAAATAAACTCACTCTTAGAATATATTTTATCTGGAAATTAGAATTGTTATTTGTTTTGAATAACAGATAGACAAAATGGAAAGTCTAATAACTAATTAGCTCATATGGATTTATCACAAATTTCACTTCTGATATTATTATATGTGTCATGAGTTGGAAGTGGGAAGTGGAAGCAAGTGCACCACTTTGAAGAGAGAATTAGAATATAAAATTACTAAACATATTATCATGTGTTATTATTACGGCCAAGAAATTTATTCTTCAGACTAGCTGTGCCTGCGACTTCGTACGCGTAGATTTCGATTTTGATAAAACTTACCCTTTGTACTTACCAATATATCTAAACACTATAAACCTTCAAAGTGGTAAGCAGCAATGGTACGACAATAATAGATTATTAACTTATTTATTTGTTAACCGATTGTTAAAAAAAAAAACAAAATGTAAAGTGAATCCCATGACAATATTATATGCCCGAAAACTGCATCCAAATCGATAAATCCGTTTCTTAGATTAGGGTGCACAAACGTATGTTCTGACGTGTACAAACGTATGTCCATATGTCTGTATAGACATACAGACACCCAAACTGAATGAAAAAACAATGTTTAGGGTTCTCCTGCTTACATAAAGTCCACCTGTATGAATTTTTGAAAATATTTTTTTTGTGTTGTGTACACAACTAAAAGGCAAACAGATATATAGACAAAGATTTTAAAAATACTGAAACTAGATTCTGTAAGTTGTCACTTCACATCCTGGTATATTTTTTTAAATATTTTCAATGTACAAAGACTACTACAACTATGTAGAATAAGATTTGCATGGTACCTATTATGTGATTGACATAAATTGACATAACTTATTTAGAAAACTTATTTAAATAGAAAGAGGGCCTGGCGGTACTTATAAAGAAGCCAAATAAAAATCCACTATTATTGGAAAGCTACCGCTTTATTACTCTACTGAACAAGTTATCCAAATTTTTAGAGAAAATCTTATTAACGCATCTAATACGCCCTGAAACCACGCCCGCAACAATTTGGTTTTATAACCGAACACTTCACGACCTTACAAACTGCTCCAGTGATTCATCTCAAGTAAATACTTTCGATTAAGTAAGGCGCCTGGGCCTACTCTATAAAATCCACAAAGCAGGCGCTCCTCACTGCTTCGCGCGGATCCTAGCCGGCTATCTACAGGGTAAGACCTTCTGCGTGAGGGTCGAGGGAGCGACCTCTAACAACCACGCGATCTGTGCAGGCGTCTCACAAGGAAGCTCATGGTCGCCGATCCTGTATACGGCATATACAAATGACTTCCCCGTTGGTCAGGGCGCTACGTTGTCACTATATACCGATGATATAGCGCTCCTGACTAACTCAATGAGCAAAGTACACGCCTCCACGAAATGGAAAAGAGACCTGGGTTTGCTACCTGTCTGGCTTGAAGAATGGAGGCTGCAGCATAACATTAGTAAAACGCAAGCCATCTTCTTCGGGAACAGAAAAGCGCAACCCTTTAGGGCTCTAGACTCTCCATTAACGGGATAAATATAACATAGAGAAGAACAGCGATATACCTAGGAATTACCCTGGACAGGAGACTATCGATGACATAGACACCTACGAATCGAAACTATAGACGAACGCGTCAAACACCTCGCCGAGGACAAATACAAGAAAACGGACGCCTCGGATTATTATCATCTCATCCGAAGCAACGCCTCCTGGCACATGCGACCGAGGCCGAGAAGAGGCATGAGAAGAAATATCCTACCACTTTCCCCTCCCCCTAACTCACGAACGAAAAAAAAAATAAAATTCCTTAGCATAGTCCTAGTATAGTATACTTACCTGCCCTACGGTCCGGGGCAGCAGCTGAGACCTGAAAAATAAAAAAGAAGCTGTAATGTACATATTACAATATAATAGCAATTATATATAACTTACCTCATACTCCAATATACCGGATTAAAACCCGAAAAAAACTGTAAATAAACTGTGAAATATGTTAACACTGCACTATATAAATAGCAAAATAAATAAAATAGCCTTAACTACCTATTATAGATTTGTATAGCCTAAAACAAATTACATAAAAATTAATATAACCGATAAGCATAACCGATAAGATAACGATTAAGCACTACCAACTAGTAAAGTGCGGCAGCTGCGGAATGTATAGATAAACAAATAACAAATAGATAACTAAATAAGAAATGACACAATTGAATTAATTAAATATTAGAAACAAAAACAAGTAACAAAAGTAATGAGATATATTACTAGAAACAGCAGCTGCCCACATATTTCTAAGTAGGTTAGAGAAACAACATAAACACACACCACACTTGACCTATAAAATAAGAACAATCTGAAAAACTTATTAAAACCCGAACACAGACTCCGCCCACCCGAGGCGTTTTTAAAAAAAAAAAAAAAACCTCCCGAACGGCCCCTTGGACGCAGGACGCCTCAGCCCCCTGGGATAACTAGAGGTCTCACCCGGCTGGGCAATCCGCCCAGATAACACACGCTCACCCCAATCCTCAATAGAGAGGAATATACCTTATAAGGCTTCATAAACCTACACACACATAGAATAAAATAATTAAATGCAGCGACGGGGAACACGAACTTCATTCTGCGGCCGTCGCGCGGTATAGACGTGTCGCAAGCATTGCAGACGGTTCACGTGTTCCAATGGCAAGAATTGTATAAAATGTTCTTTTGAGAACAATATATTGAAGTTCAAAGTGCTCTCTTCAGAGCAGTTAACACGGCAGTTACGAACATAATAAAAGCGTTAAAATATTAAATTCAAAACTTTTAAAATGGTAGCCAAGTTTGAGATCAGTGTAGCACCGCTTTTATCTGTCAGTATATAATTAGTTAATTAGGTAATACCTTGCGGAGGTTTTAATTATTGTCCACCTCTTCGCACCTTTTTTAGGTTTCTTTTTGGTGCATTCTTTTTTTGCTTTTACAACTTTCGATATAAGCATTACATTACAGGCATTGTGTGATGGTACCATTCCATCAGCTGATATGGTACCATTCTTGTATCGTCTCGTACTAAATCACATAAGACGTATTTATAATATCTTTTCTCCTGTCAGTTGCCTGTTGTCGGTTAACTCTTGTTGACCTGCTGTTTGTTGGCTTTACTCTTAATCATTTTCTTTTATTCATATATGTATAATATACATGCTACTAAAAATAACTATTTTAAAAATACATTTTAAATCTAACCTGACGTTTCGAATGCTTTGCAGCAATCGTTTTGACGGTAAGACTAGATGGAGGTGTCTGTCAGTAAGTTAGTTAATTAGTCAACTTCCTCCAACGGTTTGTAAGTTTCTGGACGTAGGTAGGTACAGTTCAGGATTCACACAACACGTACTAACAGTATCTTGAGGTCTTACAGTGCGGTCACAGACGTAGCGAGGAATGAATAATGATTGGGCTTATCTGTGTTATGTTCACACATTGCTGACTTCGATGTACGCCTATGCTTGATATCCGAGATGTGTTCCCCAACTCTTTTACCGATGCTCCTCTTTGTTTGACCTATGTATGACAAACCACAATCGCAGTCAAGTTTATATACTCCAGCACTTTGGTTAGAAATAAGTTATCATAACTTGTTTTATTACATTTTTGGGTTTTGGTGTTATTAACAGTAAAAATAATACATGGTAGTATGTATGCCACATTTTTCATCATTAATGATTGAGATATTTTGTACTTATTCAGTCTCCTTTGTATCTTAGAAAGATGACAACCCCAGCGAAACATATGTTGTCTACCGTGGTCTGGAGGACTCTAAACAAATGGGTATAATCTCTTCATTCAACAATTCCGCGTATCTCAACAACTGGGTGAACAGGGAGGTGGACGGGGAACCTAAGCCAAGTGTCTGCAACATGGTGAATGGCACCGACTCCGGCATATTTCCCCCATTTGTAGATAGAGAGCAGCCCTCCTTTGCTCTGAATACGGATATATGTAGGCAAGTAAACTTCTTATAAATACCAATATATAATATACTATATATATATATATATATATATATATATATATATACTATATATATATATAATATACTATATATATATATATATATATACACACACATACATAGCCAATAAATACAAACCGTGATATCACATTTTAATCAAATACGTGTCCCAAAACTTAGTAAAGCTTATATAAATTCTCGCGTCGTAATATTTATGTTTTATGTAATATCATGGTAATGGCATTCATTCTACATACATATATACTATATACTATATACTATATACATTTTAAATTGTAAGATTGATATCTAAATTGAACCTTTTTCGAACTGTTGGCATAACTATAAAATTAGACGTTATCTCAGAGATCTCAGGTTGAAGAACTTTCAGTGTTGACGAATATTTCATTCAATGTTATAAATGAAATGCCAGCTTTCAAATTCTTCTAAAAAATATAATATTTTTTTTTTAATTTAAAACAATTGAATCCAATTATAATGTTTTAAGACCTTAAAAATTAAAAATAACACCGAATTATGGGGGATTTCTCTAAATTGGCTCAGTAGTAAACCTTGTTGCGCCTTCCTCAGCAACCCTTTTTAATGATCTAATGAGACCACAATGTCTATAAGAACATTGGTCTCCAACTCTTGATTTCTTACTTTCCCAATAAAATTCCGAGGAAAGAGGTGAATGGAAAGAGATCGAATAGGGCACCGATTGATATAATAATAATAATATCAGGACAAATTACATAAATTGATGTAACCCCTCAGTAAGCAAATTATTTTGCTTGTGTTAAGGGTGTTAGACAACGATAGATATACATAGAAATACACCTTACAAATATTGACAATATGTTCCTTAAACGACCAAACCCAGAAATACAGACATCTATGCTCATCACATACATACTTTTTTGTACTTTGTAAACAATTAATTGTTGTTTTGTTACATAACTGTAACCATTTCACCTTTTTTCTAATATACTTTTAAATGAGGAAGCCATAGAGATCCTTTACGAGATAATATAAAGCAAATTAATGTATCTTCCTACTTACAGGCGCTGGCCAGTATATTTTTGAAAATATTAAATATGTACATAAAAATACTGACAATATTATTTAGCACAATGATATACACACTATAAACGCGAGAAACAAACGCAACTACCCGTTACTCGACTTAAAAAAGTGAGTAAATTTTTCATGGGGCAATGTGTACAGTTTTACAACAGAGTCCCAGCAAACGTTCAAGTTTAACCATTTAACAAATTTAAGAGAATAACTAAGAAACGTTTGGGAGCAAAAGAATACTACAAGTTACAACGTATCTGAATATTTAGAGGATAATGTACCGTCGCGTCGGTATAAAGCGATACTGCCAGGCTACTTCAATATTAATTACTTAGTATTGTAATATATTTATGTAATTTAAAATTTAAGTACAAGTAACAAAAAACATGTCAATCCCGCTGAGTTTTAGTCGCCAGCTCTTCTCAGGTCTGAAATGCTGCCCGAAAATGTTATATATCATTAATCGTTCTTACATTATTATTATTATACCTACTCCTTAAGAATCGATTTTGATGTAAGGCGCCCCGTATGAGAAAATATGAGGTGTAAAACTGTTGTGCGCAACTGTCTAATTTAGTTGTCAGTGTCTTTAGTCTTAAGACGTGTATAGGGTATGCTGCCAGGCAACTATACCTATATGTTATTGGGCTCGTTTATTTCTATCAGTGTTCGTATACTTATATTGCTGTTTTTGTTATAAATTACAATTATTAATATTGTTATTGAGAAGTTATAATCTTTATTATCATTATATTTTGCTAAAGTGAAATGCAAGTATTTTGGAATAAACTATGGCAGAAATTATATTATATTATATATTGCCGGAACATCTAACAAACGCGTACCTTTCATAAGATATAAATCTTTTTTCAGTTAAATAAGCTTTCTTTGCGTCTGTTTAGAGTTTAGACAATCGTACTTAAGAAGTAAACTTCAGTCGTGCGTCGGAGCTGACACACACAATTATTATTTTTTTGTTTTATGTCGGAGTACAATAAATAACATTTAATTTTACTACATCATGGAATAAATAAAAATATTTACTCATTACTCTCTTTAAATTAGATTTTTTGATTTTTAATGAAAAAATCAGAGACTCATGGATAAATGTGTTTATGGGTTTTGTTTACAAAAGTTAAATACATTTATATTATTTAATTTAAATCGAACATTTGCTTAGATCGGCGGAGTTGCGGTACCAGTACGACACGGAGTACAGAGGCATCCCAGTGACGAGGTTCTCAGCTAACGAATGGTTTCTCGACAACGACGACGGTTGCTTCTGTCTCAACGTCACCACCGGCATAACTAGACAAAATGGTTGTCTCAAGCGAGGTGCCATGGAACTTTACAGCTGTGTGGGTGAGTATCATTTTATTAAATATATGTTAAGTTTTCACGAACTGACTGATTGAATGGTAGTCCATACTCAAGTCTTAAGTATCGGCTTGGTACTGTCGTTATAAATTAATAAAATTTACAATAAAATAAATGATAAGATTACACGTAGTAACAAAAACATCGAAAACCGAAGGACATCGTGACACTGGCGCTATTCGAAGTAGGTAGTTAAAAGTAAATTTAATTAAACAAAATGAAACGAACGTCTATAAATGGTATATAAATCGTGTATTGAAAAAACTAGCTAAAACGAAGTCTATTTCGGAGTGGTATTTTTATAGGAGCAATATTAATCAAAAACTGTTTACTACATGAGCTTTTTTTTCGGCGGTTTTTTTCTTTTTCTAAATATATATAAACTTCATTTCATAAAAAATGCCCCTTAACCAAAATAGCCTTGAAATCGTCGATATAATTTCTTTATTTTATGTACCAACTTTTAAACTATTCTTAAAACATGAACATTAAGTACACTGAATAACTTATCACTACAAGAGATTTCTACAAGGAGGAATTTACTAATTTTAGGAGGAAGGGAATTCCACAGTAGTGCTGTTTTTTTTGCTAAAGATTCAGCAAAAAATAGAGTTAAAACGGAGTAGGTGCATCTAGCGGTTTTAAATATCTCACGAACACGATGGTCTGTTATAAGTCAGTTACATAGTTAAAATTAAATACAGTCAGTTGAAAAAAAAATCGTAAATAGGAAGAAGATTTAGCCAATATGCTAAAAAGTGTAGTTAGAATATGAGTTTTCCGATGGAGTCAATAGAAAGCCACTTTAGTTGACGTCGGAAGTCAGATAAGTGATCGAATTTACGCAATCCCTATATGAAACGAATACATAGAATGATCCTGAATGCGATCAAGCTTGTATAGTGGCTCCTCTGTAGCATCAGAATCTAATTAGCTCACGTGGGTACGACTGTACTCGACTAAGTACAGTAAGTAATCAAGATTGGACCAAAAGTAATTTTTTCAGGCCTCTCAAGAAATCAAAAAAGTTATAAAGACATGTACCCAAATCAGTTGCTGTGCTGACCTTGGACATGTGCTGACCTTGGACAAATTACACTCAATTGCTAAGCCTAACTTTTTATTGTTTCCGATAATTCTGCTGTATAAGATTGATATATGATATGGCGTGTTAATATAAAGTTTATTTTGGTATGATATTAGATTGAGATTAAGATTTATTAGGACTAAGCAAAAGACCAGAGGCTTTTGTCCATTCCTTTATACTGTTTAGTTTCTTATTTGTGGCCTCTAATACTCTATCCACTTCTTTTGTTATACGACCTGCTGACAACCGTGAAAGTAATACTAATATAATAATAATAATAATAAATAAATATTTTATTTTTTATTTATTTATTTATATCTTTTCCACTTAGAATCATAATCAGTGATCACTTGTGTACGTCAACATGGAAATGTCAGGAGGGCCTATTACGATACTAGATTTATCGTAATAAGCTCTTCTGAAAAAGCACTTTCCATCTTAATGTTAAAGCTATGAGGGTTCCAAACGCGTCCTGGTCTGAGAAGAACCACACAACAAACTCAGCCGGATATATTTTTTGTTATTGTGATCACTGTTTCACAAACGTCAAACTTAAGTGCAATTTTGGAACAACTAGAACCGTCGCAATCAATCTGAAAAGAAGCCTAATGATTTCAGGCAACGAAAATTAAATAATAATAACAGAAAAAATATATATATATGTCGGAGAAGCATCTTTTGTAGCAGTATTTGTGGGCGTCATTGGGATAAAGCGCAAGCACAAAAGACAAGATCACAATGTTAGACGTTTATTTTACAAATAGTATTGTTCACATTTAATTTTGGACCGAGCAGCGGGTTCAGGGCACCGATCTTAGTATCGTCTTTTATTTTATAATAAACCAAATCAACCACTCCGTCAATATCTGACCACTTCCAAACGTATCGGAAACCCAACAGACGCCCAGCGTCATCCTCATCTCTCTTATAAAGATGGAGCCTCGACCCCGCTCAAGACACGTTCTCTGCTCTGATTGGTCGTTTTGAAAATACTTCTTAATAAAATTATAATCTTTTCTTAAATTGTAAAATAATGAAACATAACAAATAAAGAGGTTTGAAAGCAATTGGAATTTAAACAAATAAAATAATATTCTGGTATGTTCTAATAATAATCAATTCTATTGAATTGACTCGCTCCGACATATATAAATCTTCGGCCCGCCACACAACCAGTCACCGCAAACAGCACCCGTTCACGAGCATAACACAAGAGCCAGCCATCACCCCCTTCGCACATATTTGAGGGAGGGAGGCAACCCGACTCCCGATGCTACCGCAAGTAGTGACTTCTAAGAAATCGGTGTGATGCAGAAGGTCGATAAAGCAAAATTTATTTACAACAAAAAACAAATTGCGGAGATTACTAGCTATAGCTATTCGCAATACAATACAGATTCATTCCCAGGCCATACCGTCGTCGATGTAATCCTTTACACTATAGTAGGATTTTTTTATTAAATTATTTTTAACATATAATTTAAATTTATTTAATGATAGGCTTAAGGCTTCATTTGGGAGCTTATTATAAAAACGTGTACAATTACCCTTAAAGGATTTACCTATTTTATGGAGCCTAGTGTTGGGCATAGCGAGTTTATTTTTATTTCTTGTATTAATTTTATGTAAATCACAATTTTTCTTGAACTTTGAAATATTTTTATGAACGTAAATTAAGTTTTCATAAATATATTGATTATAAACAGTCATAATTTTAAATTCTTTAAATTTGTTTCTTAAAGAGTCTCTTGGTCTCATATTATATATTGCGCGAACAGCTCTCTTCTGCAATGTAAATATGGTATCAATGTCAGCCGCATTGCCCCATAAGAGTATACCGTATGACATTAAGCTATGAAAGTAACTAAAGTAAACTAATCGAGCAGTTTCCATATTTGTTAATAGACGTATTTTTTTAACCGCGTATGCAGCAGAACTTAGTCTGCTTGATAAATCAAATATATGAGGACCCCATTGCAATTTTTCATCTAAAGTAATGCCCAAGAAAGTAGTATATTTGGCCAAGTCCAAATCCTCATTATTTAATTGTACATTGGTTCTAACGTTTTTAACATTTGGTAAACTAAATTTGACACATTTCGTCTTTTTTTTATTGAGCAACAAATTATTGGCGTTAAACCATTGTACAACATCTGAGAGAGCATTGTTTACATCGTCAATAACAGATTGCCGTCTATTAACTTTAAAAGTAAGAGAAGTATCATCAGCAAACAACACTATCCCATGTTTTTCCCTCACTAGGTGAGGTAAGTCATTTAAGTAAATGAGGAACAAGAAAGGCCCTAAGATAGAGCCCTGTGGCACACCTATTTTTACCAAAGAACCAGGGGAACGTTTTCCATTTACATCAACTTTTTGAATTCTATCATTAAGATATGAACTAATCAAATCTAGGGACTTATTTTTAACTCTATAATGTTCTAATTTTTTTATAAGGATTTCATGTTGAACGCAGTCAAACGCCTTAGATAGATCACAGAAAATGCCAAGTGCATCCTGTGATCCTTCCCAGGCTTCAAATATTATTAGTAAATAAAATAAATACAATAAATAAATAAATAAAATAAATTATTATCGCCACAGTCAAACTAATATCTTAAGTTTATAGAAAAATGTATTAAGTAGTTTTATCGAAGTGTGACAGAGTTCTTCCCCACACTAGGAGTTCAATTATTATTTAAAGACTATATGTATCGATGCTTTGAATCCCTAGACATGATGTTGTAGAGATTGGGCAATTGCTGATAGGTTCGTATATTTTTAAGGATTTGTTTTTTCTGTACCAGGCTCGAAACTTCGGGATTTAACAAAATATTTTTTTTATATGCCGGATTTACCGGCTTTCATTTTAACGTATTTTTATGTTATAGTTGGTATTACTGTTAGAATTGATAATAATTTGTGCTATAGATTGTGCTATACTCTGAATCATGTCATGAACTTGAGAATGAAACGATGGTCCGTCGCTTTTTTTTTAAAGAGAGGATGCCAGTTGGAAACGTGTTCATTCACCTTTTAATTAGATGAAGGATCACTGACCGACGTCAACCATCGCTTGAGACATCGGTTTAACTAATTAACCGCAACTTGACGATCGGTGCCTTTGTCGTTATAATTAAGACCAGCAGACCTTAATTCCGATTTAGATGAAATAAACACTAAATGTTAAGTGAAGACTGTGATAATATATTCCTGAAAACCGCATTCAGATTGGTTAAGCCGTTTCTGAGATTAGCGGGCACAAACATACAGACATACAGACAAACAGACAAATTGAAAAACCATTGTTTTGGGTTCTCGTGTTTTTTTTGAAATATTTTCCATGTACAGAAATGGATCAGTGACACCATTATTATATGTATAAGTTTTTAAAATAATCTCTCGTTCTGTCTGTTATGTGCTGATCATTGGACTTGAAACAATGGTTCAGCTTTAAATTGAGTTACAATTTGAGTTCTAATTATTATAATTATAATATATTATAGCAAAAAAAAATATTTCTTATGAATGACTTTTTCAAATCCGAAAACGGATTACCTAAGTTACTGCTACTTGGGTATAAATTAAAAATGTAATAAACTAAAATGTAATAAACTATAAAAAGGTTAAAAATAATATTGAAGACGGCTGCTTTTTTTTTTACCAAACATAGCTAAGAACCATCTCGACGGACGAGGCTTTCGATTAAAAAAACCGTAATCAAATCCGTACACTCTTTTTGGGTCACGGATTAAAAATATTAATTCTTTTATACGAAATAAAAAATGTAGGTAGTCGGATTTTAATTTTAAAAAAGTAAAGGTTCATGTGTTTTTCTAAATGCTCTGAAAAAGATGATTGTTTTCTAAACAAGTAGAAATAATATAAACAGTCTTAATTACCACCGCCCTTCATATTTATGAGGTCATGAGGCAGCTAAAACATATTTAAATTAAATTTAAATGCTTTGTCTTACACTATCTACTAATTAGATATACATTTTAAAATAAATTGTAACTAAATATATACGATCACGCTAAAAATACTAATAAATCAACTACGAGTGTTTTTGATATTTAATATAATACAATTTAAAGTAAATCATTCGAGATGTGGTTATTCGTAGATATTAATGAAATGAAAATAAATTAAACTTGTGGATGTAATACTATAATATGTAGTTATCTTTAAAATTGTGTTCCTATTATGATGCGCCTGCGCCGATAATTTCACGGAAAGAGGCTTGTATCAAGCTATAATGTTACTTCGACCTTTTCTTTTTTAACTTCCATAATAATTATTTCCATGTTTTTTTATCATACTTTGCTGTGCCGTATAAATATATTTATCATTTAGCGACCGGTCCCCGCAGCGCAGGTCTTGTGCTTTTTTTAAATGGAATTCCCATTTAAAAAAAGATATTTAATAAATTTAAAGTTAATTTTGTTTTATAAATTTATCGACATCGTTATGGGCTTTAAAAACTTAAGGATTATTGACCCTATATGTTTTTATAACTACGTTGTTCTCTCTACTTCGCAATTTTTTTTAGCGAATTATATTTAAAAAGTAGATAACGTAAACATCCTGTGGAGACAAATAATGCCCAAACATTGAAACTGTTAAAAATCTGAATCAATCAGGGGCGGGTCAAATACTAGTTTAAATTTAATATATTCAAAACATTAAATACAAAATACAGCTTAATTTGCGTTACTTTCAAATAATATAAACTAAACCAGCAATATATTTTGTACTTAATTATAATTGTGTGTATAATAATAATAATATCAGGATAAATTACACAAATTGATCTAATCCAAATCCAATTATTTGCTTGTGTTAAGGGTGTTAGAGAACAAATACAAAGAAATATACATTATTAATATTAAGAATATATTTAATAAATGTTCAAACCCAGAAATATAGACATCTATGCTCATCACTCACACTCCCTGTCGGGCATGGAACCCGAGTCCTATTGCGCCGCTATAAGTTAGGCGTCTGCGCTAACCACTTGACCTACGAGGCGGTTAAATTGTGTATGTAGTTTTATTACCTTCATAAATACATGGAGTCGTTATTATGAGACTCTTATAAAAAAGATAGGTAAAGCTTAAACTTCACTGTAACTAATTTTCCTTATTATTTTATATCCAAAAATCAAATTGTTATATTTATTAGAAATACAGAGCACTCAATTTTCAGGTGTTTCAAATGTGCTCATGAGATTAAAAACGAATATAAAAACATACATAAAGCTTGCAAAAACTACTTTTCCATAGAAATAGAGCTAAATAGAACACAAAGTACTACAGGCTTAGTTGAAGAGTATTCATTTATTTATTTTAAAGGGTAACAAACATAATATATATGAATTTAAATGCCCTGTCTTACACTATTTACTAATTAGATATACATTTTAAAACAAGTTGTAATTGAAAATATTACAATATACATATAAATACCTACCTATTTATCTACCTAATTGCCTTCCTACCTACCTACTCCAGCCACAACATTTGAACCATATGCTAAGATATATAGGGTGTTTTGAAAAGTAAACATGCGGTTTCGTAAGCTTCATTTTTATCGTTTTGATTTCGTGTTACCAGTTGACCTTTGCTTTTCTGCGAAGCCACTTAAAAATAGAATTATTTCATCACAAATTTAAAATTAGGAAACGACACACTATTGTATCAGCAATACTCTGACCAGCACGTGTCGTTCAATATACACTAAGTATTGTAAGAAACTAAGAGTCCCGCCGCAGGACATAGTGTGTTCGGTAGTTTTCGAGTGATAATTATCATTGCTCCAAAATGATCGGAATCTTACCCTGCAGTTGATTATTATTATAATGCGGGCGTGACACAGTTGGAGCGGGCGCGCGGCGGGAGGTATAAATAAAATAGCCTGCACAGAACTTGGATGCGCATACGCATATAGAAATGTTGACCGTCGCATTGTTGACAAGTATGTTTATCGCGCTCGCCGGCGCGCGCGTTTATGAGCGCTGTGACCTCGCACGTGACCTCCTGCGGCTTGGTGTGGCACGGGACCGAGTTTCCACATGGGTTTGCATCGCTTTTCACGAGTCCAGATTCAACACGGCGGCCTGGAACACACACAGTGGCGATCACGGTCTGCTACAGATTAGCGAGCTGTACTGGTGTGGGCCTGGGAAGGCGTGTGGCTTGACCTGCTCTTCGTTGCGTGATTCAGATATTACCAATGATATTCAATGTGCATTACAAATATACAGAGAACATACGCGACTTCAAGGAGATGGGTTCATGGCCTGGGTCGTTTACCCCCAATTCTGTAGAGGAAACAAGAACTACGTAAAGGGTTGTAATCGCCGAGGTAAAAACTATTTTGAAAAATTAAATACTTCAAGCCAGCTCCTACCAAAGCCTGATGTTCTTAATTTCACTGTGCCACAGATTGTAGACACTTTTAAAGCCAATCAACCACTACCAGGTTACTTAGCAATTAATTCCTTAATTCAAGAAATAAATTTTGAAAAATTTGAACGAGATTACTATAATAATAATAAGAAAAAGTTTGATTGGCAAAATTACAAAATCGATAACATAGACGAGCTCAAGCTACCAGCACCGAACAGACCGGGCCGTGTAGAACTAGCAATACCGCCCTCTCTAACTACAGATACAATTATAACTACAGCGAGACCCACAACCACACTTGAGCACGCATTAATGGGTATAAAACCTCCTTCCCCGCGGCAAAAAGAAACCAATCAGTTCCGCAAAAGGAAGATGAAATTGGAGAATAAATCATATAAAAACAATAATGATACATTATTTACAACGTCGATAGTGCTTCCAAAATCTCTTTCAGCGACAATTAATACAACTGAAACATCGCGCTCATCGTCAAAAACATTTGTCGAAGATTTTCTTTCTCTAACAACTACAGTTAAACCTACCACAGGAACAACTCTACGTACTACGGGAGAGGCAAATAGTGAAAATCCTAATTTTAAGAGAACTCAGAACCCAACCACAAAAAAACCTGTAGCTAGCAGAGACGTTATAACCCGAAAAACAAACGAAGGTGTCGGCGGCGCCTCAACGGCTATACCTAGATCAGTCACAACACTATATGTAACAGAAAATAAGGAAAGGGACTTTAATTTTGAAACTAACCACACTCAAATCTCCACAAAGGAACCTAAATTTACTTTTTCACATTTTGTATATAACCGACTGGCGAATAAAACCTTCCAAACCTCAAATACTAATCAAAACATTTCTTTAAGCAATACCAATACAAATAAAACCAATGCAATATGTTGGAGTGAAATAACTTCAACTACACCATCGATGTTAAACATTAGTGATACGTTTGTGTTTAATATGCTGAATAAAACTTTAAATCCTACAACCGTCTCTCAGACGAGCACCAGACCGCAGTGCAGTTCGCTGACCGCAGCGCCTCAAGCGCCTCAAGCGCCTCAAGCGCCTCAAACGACCAAACTTGACTCAGGAACATTGGGAGTAGGCACGACGCACTCTATATTTGACTTGTACTTAAATCCAACCAAAAAGCCCACGCTACAAACTTTTAGTTTTGCTCCATTCAATAAAAATCCTTTCAGAAGGCGCATATTTTACGGAGGAACTACTCCTTCGCCTTCCGGTCAAAATAGGGGACCGTAAGACATTTAGATTTCTTTTAAATATCTAAATTAAACTAATTTTAAAAAGACATTTTTAAAACACTGCCTAGCTTAAAATATTATTAAATGTTATATGAAAAATGTAGATATATTTTTATAACCTTAATAGTGATTCAAGAAGCATTTATTATTTTAAATAAATATATGATTATTTTTATGATAAGTTTTTTACTATTTCCTCTTGATGTTTGATGCTGAATAAAAATGTTATATATTTACTTACTATTCTTTTTGTACCCAAAAATATTAGATATTAATGTGTATGGTCTTTTTGTTCTTTGTATATTTACAGTCCGTGAATCTCTCTAAGTTCTCTAAATGCATGTCTGGCTGTCACTACCTTAACATACACAATAACATGTACATTTCAAAGGCGATATAACTGGTTGAATCCGGAAAATCAAAAGTTCATAAAACACCATTTAAAGGTCAAATGTATTAAAAATATATAAATATTATATATACATGGGCGCACCGAGGTAGGGGCAGGGGGAGGGGGGGGGGCAGCTGCCCCCCTGGGCATCGTATACCTCTCTATTGTAAATTAAAATTTCATTTTACATTAAAAAATAAAACCAACACCAATTAAGTTTTAAAATTAAAGAAGGTTTAGAAATGCTTTTATGCGTTTTACAAACAAATATAATTCTCTGGTAAAACCTTTAGCAAATTGTTTAAAGTCTAAAATCTTCATTAGAAGCGAGATCTGGCAAAGACAAATCACCAGCGTTTGCTTTTTCATTGTTAATCATGGTGATCAGAAAATTAAAATTACAGCTCCAAAATTACAAAAAATATATTAAAAAAATTTGGTTGCCCCCCCTCCGTATGTATTTCTATATATATTCTTTTATATATATATATATATATATATATATATATATATATATATATATATATGTGTGTGTGTGTGTATATAATATATATGAAAATTTTAACGTGTTGTACGACTGCAAATCATCTCCGTTTCATGACCTTTGGCTGCTAATCAGCTATCAATTTTAAGGTTAATACAAGTATTTAATATTCATATGATACCGGTGCCTCAATAACATAACAACACTTAAGCGACCTGTCACACCGGTCACATACACATACAAACACAGGTGTCGGCAGTATCACGTTTTGCAAAGTAACTAAAATATTCAATTTCAATATAATTCATTAATACTTATGATTTGACATTTTATTCATATTTTGTACAAAAATAAAAGCAGACAACGATATTGCATAATACATTATGACGGAATAGCAAGCATCAGATCAAACATTACATACAACTAGCGAGGTGCTAGCGGAGACAAACATCATTGAACGTAATCAATACTCAAGGTCCGAAAGTAGCAATAGGTAATGTAATGTCATGTAGGAAATCTTCTAATTACAGAGTCCGTTTTATATTTTTTATCGATTATTTATCTATCACTTTATTTCTAGTAAAGTATTTTATAAAGGGTTATTTGTAATTAGTTGGCCACATCTCGCAGGGAGCCTCTCTAAATCAATCCCAAATACATATACATATATCATTCGGATACATTTCAAACTAGATGTTGTATCCTCGAGATTATGGGATTATGTTAAAGAATTAAAATTAAAAAGATTATGGAATATCAATTTATATATATATATATAAACTAGTTTTTGCCCGCGGCTTCGCACGCCTTAAATTCGTATTAAAACAATGCCCACTTCCCTTTTTTGTATTAGCTTCTATATGATTTATTTTAAGTGATAGAATCAAAATTACGACATCGGCAGACATCGCTCACTGTCAAAAGTATATTTAAAGTTTTTAATAAAGATACAATATTAGGTGCTGTAATTATTTTTATACCTCTCTTGTTTTTACTTAAACTTCCATTTAAATACTTCTTAAATAGAGTACTTAATAACCATTCACACCATATATCATATATCACACTATATCATCATATATCACACTTACAGATTTTCATTGAACATAATAAAAATATTACCATGTAAACTTGAGGAATTCTGAGCTACACAATCGAAGTTAGGTATTATCGCCATCAACTTGCAAATTCAGTTTTATTAAAAAAAAAACTATTTTAAATGATAAATAGTCAGTTAGCTATATGCATTAACAAAATTTTCAATACGAACATTCACAAAAGCCATTTTTGAGACGGTTTGCACGGTTCCATACCATAGTGCGCCGGTAGACCGTGCCGCCGCAAACGCGATGACCCTATATTTTAAATCTGTAATATCTTCGAAATGTTAAGGGCTATATTTATTTATACTCTTTATTGCACACCACAATACATGAAAAAAAAAAGTAATACATATAAAGCAAATATATTGTAAAGTACAAAAGGCGGCCTTATCGCCTAACGGCGATTTCTTCCAGACGACCTTAGGGTTAGGAAATTAAAAGAACAATATGAAATACTGGTAGGTGTTGCGATTAT
The DNA here is from genome assembly GCA_959347405.1 of Napeogenes sylphis. Taxonomy (NCBI): domain Eukaryota; kingdom Metazoa; phylum Arthropoda; class Insecta; order Lepidoptera; family Nymphalidae; genus Napeogenes; species Napeogenes sylphis. The sequence goes on from OY365784.1 coordinate 33,950,877, forward strand.
AATAAACATACTTACTAATAACTACACACAAATACTTACCAGTAGTAAATATATATCATTATATAAAATATATAACAAAAATATACTAATAAATACAAGAATACATAAAAAATAACTACAATAGCAAGAGATTTAAAACAAAAAAACAAAGCAACTAGTTAATTTCAGACAAGTAGATTTCTTTAATTTTATTTCGGATTTTTTAAATACTTCCAAAGATTTTGACAAACGTATATTTAGAGGAAGCGCATTCCATAGCTTAGTGGCATGAACTGTGAAAGAACGATTATAAAAAGAGGAATTATGAACAGGCATTTTTATTATAAGTTTTTGTGACGCTCGTGCAGTGTCTTGGATACCAAGGTATTCAAATTTTTCCTTCAGATATGAAGGAAAAGAAGACTATATTGTTCTATATTAAATGTAAAATGTATTTAAGTTACAAAATTAGATAAGGATTAAAGCTGTATTTCTTAAAATCGCTTCGTAAATAATCTATTATTTTTAGTAAAAAGTAAATGATAAAAATTTGCTATTGTGTGTTATCCCTTAGAGATAAACATATACCATCGCGGATTTTCTTGTAGAACTTTTTAAGGTATACCATATTTAGTACATTATTTTGATCTATCTCGTAAAGTTCAGCCAGCGTTTGCATTGTAAGCGCAAAACAATTTTCGTGCTGTGTGCACAACTAAAATACAAACAGATAAACAGACAAAGATTTTAAAAATGCTGAAAATAATTCTGTTAGTTGTTCACATGCTGGTATATTTTTTAAATATTTTCAATGTACAAAGACTACTTTTCTAAAGATTTATTACATGTATAGAATAAGATTTTCATGGTACCTATTACGTCATTGAGATAAATTGTCATAACTTTCTTATTTCTTAACCGATTTAGATGAAATAAACATTAAATGTTAAGTGAAGACTGTAATAATATATTCCTAAAAATGCATTCAAATTGGTTAAGCCGTTTCTGAGATTAGCGTGCACAAACATACAGACCGACAGACAAACTGAAAAACCATTGTTTTGGGTTCTCTTGCTCTTATAAGGCTCCCCTATGATGTTTTTTTTTTATTCCATGTACATGAATGGAGCTACTTACAACCATAAGGTAAAGAATACATACTTCAAAACCATTAGGTAAAGAAGTATATACGTTCTTATACTAGTAGTTGTAAGTACCTCTCAGTTATCGTGCTGTGGCTAAGTGTGTGCAGTTATTTTTAAAGTTACAAACATGTCTACTTGTGTATTGGTGTGTTAAGATGCGTCAGTCTAACTTTTAACTATAATCTACTTGTGATAGAACCCGGTTCAATACGGGTAGGTTCATGCTAAGTGCCTAAGTAACTGAGAGTAACACATATGGATTAAAAATAAATAGTTAATGTATATAAAGAAAACTCTTTCAATATATTCAGTACAACTTATAATAAGAGATAATAAAACTAATCTAAACTAACACAATTTATCTTTTAAGCTTAAGACTGTCTTCGAAGTTCAACTCCAAATGAGTAAAAACAATGATCAGTCCTCAACGTTGAAATTAAAGAGACATTTTATTGATTCGTATTAAAGTAAAAGAAAATACTTTTTATGATAAATAATTATAACTATTCTAATACCTACATATTTTTATCATCATTTAGATATTAATAATTAAATCATAACATGTATGTAAGAAATGTTATTAATTTTAAGTAATGGTTAATTAACGTTAATATAAGTTTAAAATAATATTTATAGGGACCAAGTTTTATATATTTTTTTAAGATAATAAAACAAAAATGAAAAGGACATTTGAAATAAGAAAATATAATAATTAAGAGCATGTGGTGGATAAGGCCAGGTTGGTAGTAAGCTGCTGGGTAACTCTCGCATTTTGAAAAAATCGATACAGCGGCTATTTATGGAGCCGGAGCTATATCTAGACTTCCTAATAAAACCTTCCCTCTGCTGCATATTTCCAACGCTTTCCTGTTAAATTAGCTCATATTAAATTCCTAGCCGCATTCTTAAAACATTAGGTTACGTGTGTTAGCTTAGTTAGCTGCTCCTTGAAGTGTCTGATTTAATAAAATTACATAAATCGCATTTATTGAATATCGAATGAGAACTATTTCAGTTTCATTAAAACTAATCGCACTTTGGTACCTAAAATGTTTAAGATAACCTACATTAACTTAATTGTATAAAGCTTAAACAAATGATTTTTTTTTTTTTAATTTGTTGGCTGTTAACTATCATGGAATGGTATAAATGAACACGCTGATGAACTTCCCTAATAGATCATTTATCTTATTGCTATATAATGTATTACCAATATAAATGAAGTCACAAGATCTCTATAGATAAGTTAACAATATAAAAACACATTGTATAATAATAACTGCTCCAGAATCTTACCAGACCTTACCATAAGCTTTTTGTCCTAGTTCACTTACACTATAAGTTGTGGGTCTGTCTCAGGACATCTTCTGTCTTTTATCGTCTTGTTGAGTTAACACCTGATGTAATTGTTTCACTTTAAGATCTATACATATTTAAGACATCACATATTTTAATAAGACCCAGTAACCATTTAGCACATTAGTCTTAGTACTTATAATATGTAGGCATCGCCGTCGTTGGTGAGCGGTTTGTTTATCACGGTGAACTTTTATGCAATTAATAGGTCTCGGGGGTAGAAAGAAAGGGGAAATTATTCTCTATATGATTCTGTAGACAATGTGAATTGCTATGATGAAATATTTAAAAAAAGCCTATCTTCCTTCGACAACTTCGGACCGGTGATAACTCGATTTATGTACTATATTTCGGAATGCCGACTTATTTACCGATTCTGTTATACCTGATGAGATTGTCAACTACACTTTCAATCACTAGTGTAGGGCGCTACACTGAGTAGTACAGGGAGGTGAAGCGGCAATTAACTGCTATCTATTAGACTATTATATTTATATTATATTATAGATTATACTAAAATATTAACAAATAAATTGAACATGTATGCAGTTGGTGACATAATTGACACTACCTATGATCTCAAGTTGATAAGTTTGAAACATACAAACTGTATAATATTTGATATATTGAAGGAAACGTATGTAGGTACCTATAAAAAAAACTTTAGGTCCTCTTTTTGTTCAACTTCCAATTATTAAATTAACAAAAATTTTGTAACTTTTGAAGGATACAGTTGATTCTAATGTGAAATAATTCTGAATGTAGGTAATTTATATATTTTTTAAATAGAGGTATTCGGCATAATAAAGATGGGACCTGACTACTACAAGTGTAGTAGTCAGTTTTCGCTAACCTAAACCCAACTGTTTTACTGGTGACTGTAAAGAACACCCTAATCTTCACATAAAATAATAAACAGCAGATGGAAAACACATCACACCAAGTTTTTATTATTAAAATACGTAATTTGTTACTTATAACCTAACAAATTTAAATTTGTTAATTAATTAATTTATTTATTTATTTATTGATGTACCTTTAAATTAAAAATATAATAAAAAGAAGAAAATTACGAAGTACAAAGGATAACTTATCTTATTTAGAGATCTCTCCCAAGTACCTAGCCTTTTGTGGGTAAAGTTTGTATAGGTTAGGTATTTCGGTATGGTACCTAAGAATATATATATGAAAAAGAATATATATATGAAAAAGAAACACAATGAAATGGTGACAATATTATTATGCATTTATAAACACAAATAGATAAATACAAATATGTACATATATCAACAATGTACATGTGTAAATAATATATACATATATATACAATTGAAGAAAAATAATCCGATTACTTTTATATTTCTGAAGAAAAATTTTAACTCTTAGCTTAAGAAGGTGACGGTATTTTTTATAGAAAGTAGAGTTGTTAAAAGATACTTCGAGGGATTTCAAATTGACTTTTCTTTTGAAATTGATTTGTCTTTTCCTCGGTGGTGGTAGGTAGGTAGGTGGTAGGTACATGAAAACGAGCTTTCAAGTAAAGGGGAGCAGAGTTATTTAAAATGTTAAAAAGTAGAGATAGAATGTGCCGAGCCACTTTAGTAGAAGTTGATATTTAGATTTTGAAGTCCTTCAAGTTTGTCAATTAGCTCCTCAGATGCAAGTAACAGAAGTCGGCGTAGTCGAGAAGTGGTAGGAGAAGGATTTGTGCTAGCATTATTTTAGTTAGTTAACAAATAAAGAGAAAAGAAGAGTTTTTAATATTAGCTTCCGAAATCTCTTGGATATGAAATTAATCACAGAAAGGTGGGATGACAGAAGCCAGTTTTTAAAGTGTTAAATGTTTTTAAAGTGTTAAATGTTTTTAGAGGTCATCACGACGAATAATGAAGAACAGAAATAGTTTAAAATAATAAGTTTAATTATTTAATTTCTAATTTAACGTTAAATAATTGTTCACCAGTTGATTTAGAATGATGAAATTAAAGTTAATAAAAAAAAAAGCTAAGAGATGTCAAGGGATGGAACGAAGTTCCTTTCGAATAATTATTGAAGGAATATGGAATATGCATAAAATTTAAAATGGTCTCAAATACTATTTTTTTGGATACTTATTATCATCCTATTATAATAAAAACATAATTTAAGGTCATAAAATAATTTGTGAAAAGTGTAAATTAAGGGAGCGAAATTCAAACTTCCAAAACGCGCCATCATTGGTCGACAGGAAATGTGACGTCATTTGACACGCCATTCAAATTATCGGCGTCGAAGTTCATACTGTGGTATTAGTGTTACTGAGAAAAATAAATAATTTAAACCTATATTTTCGTGCTTAAGGGTTTTATTAAATGATACAATTGTTTAGGTAATCATTTTCCAATTCACTTGACTCAGATAAATAACTTTGTTGATAATCAGAAGATATAGAAGATATAAGATGCTATAGAAGTGTAATCAGCTGTGTTTTCAGTAAACAATGTTCTTTTTAAAAAATAGTTTTACTGGTAAAGTAAAACTATGTAAAATAGTTAGTTTTACTGGTTAAAGTAAAACTATGTACAATAGTTAGTTTTACTGGTAAAGTAAAACTATGTAAAATAGTTTGTTTTACTGGTAAAGTAAAAGTATTGTGTGTTGAATGAGGAAATGGTAACAATGCTACATTTTGTTTTTCAGCAGGTACATTTACATTGACACCTTTACTTCTGTACTTCGGTTTAATATTAACTTGCACAGCTTAGTCACTTGGTAATTTATCTTTAATATGCCTTGTGATCACATTTAATATTGTCTTGGCTGATTAATATCACAGACATTTGTATGGGCAGTAATAGGACTTAGTGTTTTCTAAGGTTTTCACGAGTACTACACATTGAAATAAAACTATTTTTACGGATTTAACTCGCCTATATTGAATTAAATTTTAAATTTACTTTTTAAATATAACCCGACGTTTCGAATGCTTTGCAGCAATCGTGTTGGAGGTCGAAGACGAGATGGAGGTGTCTGTCAGTAAGTCAGTTAATTAGTCATCTACCTCCAACGGTTTCTAAGCTTCCGAGCGTACAATTCAGAATTCTTTCATTGAATTACTGATAGAGGATAAGAATTAGAACTCAATTACATAATTTAAGTTACAATTTACAGAAATAGGAAAATGATTAGACCAGTATACGTCGTGTAATACTTTTATTTGAGTGATTGTTTTGAAACCAGACTGAGTTGTCAACACATGATCAAGCCATCTCCTACATCCGTAACCATGACAATCACTAACGTATGTGTATGTATAGCTAATTTTTCAATATCTGCAAAAAACTCAATTAATTCTTTACCAAATAATGCACCAGGATAAGCATTATAATCACCCAGTATAAAAACACTTTCGGTTTTATTGATTTCTATTATTGCACTTATGGTTGCTAATATACTAGTAAATTCTGACAAGTTATCAAAACGATCTGTCAGCACATATACCGAGAAAACCAAAGCAAACCTATTATTATCTAATTGAATACGTATTCCACATGCTTGAGAGTTGTCACCACAGTCCAGCACGACCACACTCGTATTTATGTCCTTCCACCGCACTCGTTCCCTAAAACATACTTTATCATCTATGGTAGCCAAATAATTTAACTCATGCGCAAGAAGCCATGTTTTAAAAAAGTCTGTTACAAATTGCACTGAATGTTTCACCGACTTACAATTACAAGATAAAAACTTTGCGTCATTCTTTTGCTCCATTATTGTTCTTATTTTGACTTCTAAACTGAACAAATTTTCTAAACCAAATACTTTCTGGTCAAATATCACTACTTAAATACAAATTTAGTATATTTTTTTAAATGAATCCAGTAAAAAAAAAACCATCAGAGCTCTTTTTGTAAAATAAATATAGAATTAATTTCGGCAGCACTGCTTATAGTAAAATACAGTAAGAACAAAATACTATGAAAATAACTAAAATAAACGAGTCAAGCCGTATTAAAGTCGGTTAATTGTCTAACTTTTTTTAATTGCAAGGACGGCCGAGCTGATATGAATTTGCCTGCGAGTGTTGAGAGATGAGGGCTCCACTATAGCTTTTAAGCTGTTGAATAGCTTTTATCGCGGGCCTTGAGCGTGGAAACCGAATCTAGAAATGCCGTAACGAAAAAACCTAACACCCCCCACTCCGATTGGCACAGCGATGATACTTTCTAGTTTAGCCATTTATCGATGAATAGTAATAATAGTAATAATAATAATAATAATAATTTTAATAACTTAATATTAATATTTTTAATAACTCCTTGGTAAGTGACACGGAATGGTCACGTTTTTAAATGTCAATTTTTGTTTAAAATATTTATTTTCAAAATCCAGTTTTTATCATATTTAAATAATTTCATACAGTTATACAAAATGCAAAATAAACGGAAAAAAAAACAATACAATATACAAAACTGTGAACTACTTACAAAAAGTAACTGGAAAAAAGTGAACTGTGACAATGTGAAAATAAATACTCTTAAATAATGATCACAAGAAGTAGAAACATAAACGCACGCCCACCACCGCAGCCCGTCGCACCGAACAGCTCCACGTCTTCAGAGGAGGAATACGCAACTCCTCCTGAGGAAATCGTGTCGAGCAGTGACGACGAGCTGCCGCCTCCAGCGCCGCGCCGAGCACCAGCGCCGCGCCGTGGGAGGCCACCGCTGCCGCGCTTGGGGCCTACTGGGGCATCCGCCTCGCGTTCGGCCCCCGCCGTCGGTGGTGCAGTGCGCCGCATGAAATGGACGCAAAATATGAACGAAAATGTCATGCGAGCGTACTATAGGGCGACAGAGGGTGGCACTAACCTCACTGCGTGGCGAACCCGTTTGCTGTCTTTGTTTCAGGTCCTTGAACTAGAGTTGACCGTTTCGGCCCAACGACTATCGGATCAGGTGCGGTTTATTCAACGTAATCGTGCGTTGGATGACTCCGCACTTGACCGGCTTCGCTCCGAGGTGACAGTCTCTGCATCCACCACCGAAAGCATCCATTCGCGAGCCCAGTTATCGTCCGCTCCTTCGGTGGCAGGGTTAGTGGTTGGAGATGCTGATGTGGGGGGCGTTGAGATTACAACCGTAAGTACCCAAGATAATGAGCAATTAAGGAGGACTTTGGAGGATGCAATTTTGGAATTTAAAGACATACCAGCCCGCGACAGGCCACGGTTACCCCGTTTTCCCACGCATAGACGTAATATGTCGCTAGTAATGGCTCTAGACTGCATGCTAGAATCTTACCTTCGTTCTAGCAATAGTCTCACTGATACCCATTCAATTCTTTATTGTGCAGCTGTTGCAGCGTGCCGCTCCGCCCGTGTCAGATTTCCTGAGCCTGATAGGGTGGTGCGGTCCACTGAGGACACACCCGCATGGCAGATGAGGATTGAACGGCGTATCAGCGCAGCTAGGGTCATTATTGGCAAGTTAATCTGCTTCAGATCGGGAAACATCCGGCCGAGAGTCATGCGTTATGTTACACAGGCCTTTGCCGGTACTGGCATTAGACCTCAGGATTACATGGCCTATGTAACAGAACGTATAGACTACCTGAAGCAGAAAGTTTGTGCGTGGGCAAATCGTATCCGTCGTTATAAACAACGAGTAAATAGGTATAAGCAGAATCGCATATTCCAAAGTGACCAAAGAAAGGTTTATAGAAGCTGGGAGGAATCTGCTACGAGTGTAATTGATGGGCAGTTACCAAATATGGAAGAAATTTTCACATTTTGGAAAAATATTTGGTCGGTGCCTATTAACCACAACGATGGTGGCTGGATGCGTGTTGTTGAGCGCGCGTGTGAACACCTGCAGCCAATGGAGGCTATATTTATAAGCCCAAACAATGTCAGGGATGCGATCCGTTCGACCCAAAACTGGAAAAGTCCTGGGCCGGACGGATTACATAACTTTTGGCTCAAATGGCTGCGGTCTTCACACGAACGTTTGGCTGGGCAATTCCAGGAAGCCATCGTGTCCGGATCCCTACCATCTTTTATGACAACAGGAATTACCTTTCTGCTCCACAAGTCTGGTAGTATCACGGATCCAAAGAATTTTCGACTTATCACGTGCTTACCAACAATTTATAAGCTTCTTACATCCATTTTGACTTCAAAATTAAACACACATTTGTATGCAAATAGCATTTTAGATCCCGCTCAAAATGGATGTAAGATTGGGTCTCGTGGTACTAAGGAGCTCCTCCTTATTGACATGGTCATTAATGAAAAGGTTCGCCGAGGTAAGAAGAGTCTCTCCGCCGCCTGGATTGATTATAAAAAGGCCTATGATTCGGTGCCTCATACATGGTTAAGACGAGTACTAGAAGTGTATAAGATTGACACAGATTTATGCGCTTTTCTTGATTCATGTATGAGGTAATGGACAACGGTCCTTTGTCTTCCAGGGGGCGGAGGAAGTCTTTTTACTTCCGAACCTGTAAGGATTGAGCGAGGTATTTTCCAGGGTGATAGCTTGAGTCCTTTGTGGTTTTGCCTGGCTTTGAACCCCTTAAGCACGTTGCTTAGGGATTCAAAACTGGGATTTCGCTTTCGCAGAGGGGGTGAGATCATTTCACATCTTTTGTACATGTACGATCTCAAATTATTTGCACCAAATAAAGCAGATCTGGTATCATTACTAAGCGTTACGCAAACGTTTAGTAATGACATTAGGATGGAGTTTGGTGTAGATAAATGTGCGGTTGCACATGTGCAGAATGGCCGAGTTGTAAATAGCGAATATTTACAACTCTCGGAGACAATGTCCCTCAGATCTCTCTCTGAAACCGAATCCTACAAATACCTTGGTATGTCGGAATGCTTAGGCATACTAAGTGGGGACATTAAACAGCTAGTGAAGGAACGCTTCTTTAACCGCTTGACAAAAGTCCTAAAAAGTCTTTTGTCAGGAGGTAACAAAGTGCGTGCATTCAACAGTTGGGTAATGCCCCTGCTGATGTATACTTTCGGCATATTAAGGTGGACTCAGACCGAATTAGATGCCCTGGACCGAAAGGCCCGAAAACTATTGACAATGTATCGCATGCATCATCCGCGCTCATCAGTGATGAGATTGTATATTCCACGGAAGTGTGGGGGTCGCGGCTTCCTTAATGCCAAAAACTTACACAACCGTGAGGTATGCAATCTTAGGGAATATTTCCTTCATGCTGAGTGTGGAATGCATCGGGACATTGTTGCAGTAGATAATGGTCTTACACCGCTCTCCTTAGCCAAAGATAACTGGCATAAACCGGTAGTACTTAGCACTGACGACCATATAGGTATATGGAAGAGTAAGGAGCTTCATGGACGGTTCCACCAGGCACTCTATGGGCCTGATGTAGACCTTCTGGCGTCCGTGGCTTGGCTACGCTTTGGTGATCTCTTTGGTGAAACCGAAGGTTTTGCTTGTACAATTGCTGACGAAGTTGTCGAGACGAACAACTATCGGAAATACATAATAAAGGATGGCACTGTTGACATATGTCGTGCGTGCCACCAACCAGGAGAATCCATCAGACATGTTATTTCCGGTTGTTGTCGTCTTGCCAATGGAGAGTATTTGCACAGGCACAACCAAGTAGCCAAGATTATCCACCAAGAACTTGCTCTTCGATACGGTCTTGTACCTTTTGAAGTGCCATTTTATAAGTACTCACCGGAGCCAGTTTTGGAAAATGGTCATGCTAAGCTCTATTGGGACCGATCTATCATAACGGACAGGACTATTGTAGCCAATAAGCCTGATATCGTACTGGTAGATCGGTTAGAGCGCCGGGCATTTCTTGTTGATATCTGTGTCCCGTGTGACGCTAATCTTGTGAAAGCTGAGAAGGACAAACTGTCAAAATACTTGGACTTAGCTCACGAGATTACCGACATGTGGGATGTTGACTCAACAATAATTGTCCCGATGGTAGTTTCCGTAAATGGTCTTATAGCGAAGAGTCTCGATCATCATCTCAAGAGGCTCTCACTAAAAAACTGGATCAAGGGTCGGATGCAAAGAGCAGCAGTTTTGGGTACGGCACGCATTGTGAGGAAGTTTCTTTCGCTGTCGCCCTAACCACCGACGGACTGGTCGTAAGGCCCACGTCGGCGGGATACTATTTTTTATATTTATATTTATAATGTTTTTTTTTTAATGTTATATGTATAAATGTAAATAATAAGATTAAAATAAAATAAATAATAATAATAATAATTTATTTGCGTAGTAAAAGCATGTACATTGAATTATCATAAGAATACAAGCGCATTTAAAAAAATTCACTAACAGTTATGGTAACTCTAGCGCCTTTGCTAAGTTGACAAGACAACTTGTATTAAGGGCGCTAGGCCCCGACCCTTTAAGGATATCTTGTAAAGAAATTGTAATTTTTACATTAGTTGGTACACTGGCAGACAAATAAATTATTTAAAGAAACTTGAAAACAAAAAATTAAAATGTTAAAAAGATGTAGAGTGTGTGAGTGTGTATGAATGGGTTTGTGTTTGTGTATGAATATTTGTATGAGAGTGTATGTACTAGTGAATTGATGTGTTGTCGATGAATTTACCTAGTTTGTGTCGATAATAAGAGTTCTGTGTCATTGTAGCTAAGCGTCTGCAGCCATGCCAGAAGTCTCTTTTTAAGCGATAGCATTGGAAGTAAGTAAATATTTAGTATTTTATTGATTTTATTGTATAGATGTGGTCCTTTTAAACATGGGAACCTTTTTGTAAAGGAGTAATGGTAAACAGTAGGGTTTGCATACTTTGTCTTTATGTCTTGTAGTGATTATCTTATAAGGAGTTTTATGGTGTTGTAGCAATATAGTGTTTAGTACAAATAATTGTCTGACTGTGAGGACTTCACAGTGTTGATATAATTCCTTTGTTGAAAATAGGATCGATCGGAAGGTACTGGCTTTAAGTACGGCTCTCTGAGCACGTTTCTAGTTTTAGTAGAAGGGTTTTGGGAGCACCACCCCAGACAGATACACAGTAAGAGAGAAGAGATTGACATAAAGCAAAATAACTACATCTCATAACTTGTGGATCTGCAACGTGGCGAAGTGTATTAACTACAAAAATTAGCTTTCTAACTCTTTTAGTTAGAGAGTCAACATGTGGTACAAAGTTCAGGCCATTATCAAGTATTACTCCGAGGTATTTAATAGTTTGACATCTCTCTAATATTGGGCAGGTACAAGCTGTAATACCAGGCTGAAAGCATAGTGTGCAAGTAGGGTGTACGTTTCAGGAGCTTGGGTGGCGTTGCGCATAGAGAAAGTAAGGATTTTGGTTTTGTCAGTATTGAGGGTTAAGGTGTGTGATCTAAGCCATTGGAGAACAGTGTTAAGTCCTATTTGTGCGGAGCGGAAGGTGTCCTGCCAAGAATCGCCATAAAAGGTAAGGACGGTGTCATCGGCGAACGCTATTATTTTTCCATTATGCAGGTTTAGATTACACATCTGGTTTACATAAATAAGAAAAAGTGTTGGTCCAATCACGCTGCCTTGAGGGACACCAAAGGTCACAAATATGTCACTGCTATAGTGGTTCTGTATTTTTACCCACTGGGTTCGGTTTTGTAGATAGTCCTTCATGATGTCGTGTGATTTATCACGAATCCCAAGTTCTTCCAGCTTTAAAAGTAGGTTGGAAAAAGGCTGTATCGAAGGCCTTTTTTAGGTCCATAAAGATTACCAATACTCTTTTCTTCTTGTCAATGTTTCTGACTACACTGTCAACAAGCTTCGTCACGGCATTACTCGTTGACTTACCGCACCTAAATCCGAACTGATTAGGAGAGAAAAGCGCTTTATCTTCCAAATACTTCACTAGCCTTTTATTAATAAAGCGTTCTAGAATTTTTGAAATGGATGGTAGGACTGCAATAGGACGGTAATTATTTACATGATGTATTTCTCCAGCTTTATGTATAGGATGAATGATGGCCTTCTTGAAGTGCAAAAGAAAGATACCCGTATTAAGAGAAAGGTTAAAAATATGTGTGAGTAGAGGAACAAGTATTCGTGTGTAGCGCTTAAGAAACTTGGTCGATATATTGTCCCAGCCAACTGCAGAATCTGTTTTGAGTGACATTATTACCTGTTCAACCTCAGCCTCATCGGTGTTCAACATTACAAATGATTGTAAAGTCGGAGGTGAGGTGACAGCGGCAGGAGACGATTCTGTATTATCAGAAAGAACTGGCATTTTCTTTGCAAGATTCCGACCTACGTTAGCAAAAAACTCATTGACTTTATTCACCGAGAGTTGGGATGAGCTATAAGAAGACAACAAGTCAGTATTGGGTGTATTGGGCTTGTCGGTGTGAGTTACTCTTTTTATTATTTTCCAAATCTTTTTACTATCTTTAGAGACCTTTCGCAATTCTCTCCTGTCAAAGTCTCTTTTCATTTTTTTTTACATTTTAGTGCAAAAATTTCTGTACCTTTTGTAGGTAATAGATAATACATTATTGTTTGGAGTTTGCTTTTTAATGTGCATGTTCTCTCTATTACGAATACAACGGAGCATACCGACAGTCATCCATGGTTTGATTAAGCGTTTGTTACTTGGGAGTTTTACAATAGAAGTATGGTTGTTTATTAGTCTAATGAGAGAAGTAATTAAGTAGTTTGTGGCTTCATTAGCATCAGTTAGTTGGTATATAGATTGGAAGTTTGTAGTGCTCATCTCAACGTCTAAAGTATTGAAGTTCGTTTTAGAGGTGGTACGGAAAAGTAGTTTGGCGCGATTTATTAACTTAAGACAGAAGAACAGGGTTATGGTCAGTGATAGAAGATTGTAAGAGTATGGTAATAGCGGAGAGGTTGGTTTTGAGCATAACGTGATCTAGGGAGGAGTTTTCGCGTGTAGGAAGAGTGTGAGCTGGTAGCAGGCCGTGAGAAGTTATGAGATCTAGATAGTCTGAAGTTGAATTGGAAGACGGAGTACACGCAATGTCTATGTTGATATCTCCTACAATTATTATATTATTATACAAAGCCAGGTTGGCTAGGAGGGAGTCAAGGGATTGTAAAAATTTAGTTATGTCTCTGAAGGACGGTGAACGGTAAATACAAATTATTGCTTTGTCAGTGCCAATTTTTAAAAGTAGACAACTGGCATCCTGTAGAAAAGGTTCTTCGACTGTGTAGTTTTCTATGTTCTTAACATAAAGCACTACCCCATCATTCTGGTTAAAGAGTTTTTTTAGTATGATAAGACGTATAGTGATCAATAGAAGGGATAAAACCATTATAACAATTTAGCCAACATTCTGTAAGAACCAAAATTTCGTAATCAATATTTATTCTATAGAGAAGTGTTAAAAATGAGTCAAGGTTTGCATGTACAGAACGAATGTTCTGCGTAATTATTTTCAACTGTTGCGACGGGTATGTGATATAGCTAGAACATTCTTCGGGTTTACATTTCATCATAGCAGAGACTGAGAGCTGGTCAATATTGTTGATTATTTCATTTACGTTATCCACCATAAGTGTGATTTGATTTTTTTTGTTCTTCTATATTGAGGGGGCAGTCTATAAAATATGCAATAGTTAGGCACGATGTTTTTTGATACAATATAGGTATACAAAGGTAAAGTGATGGCTTTGACTAGGGGAGTTGTATTCGAATATATGAGTGTTGAGTTATGTATGTATGAATGTTGAGTCTGCTTATAAGGTACTGTCGTGTAGGTGTTCATGGTTGTAGATTTAAAGTGAGTAGAGTGTTTCGTTATAATATGATTAATTATTATAAAGAAATACAAGTATAACATGCAAATGCTGGGTGAAAACGAGGCTGTTGTTAATGTCCATGCGAAATCTAGTCATTCTTGCCGAAGTTTTCCAATCTGAGCCTCGTTTCTTATGAGTATTGCTGGTTGGCCTTCTATCTTACGTATAAGTACTTTACCGTGAGCAATCCAACAAAACTTGTAATGCATTTCCTTGCACAGCTCACGTGCCAAAAAGAAAAGTTTCCTAGTGGTACTAGTCAAGTCATCCCCTATGTAGACTGAATTGGCGGCACCACTTATCCCAAAATGATTGGTGGTGAGATTTCGAGACGGATTTGAGTTATTGTGATATCTGACAGAGTTAAGGATTTATTGTTTGGTCGCAATAGTATTGAGTTCCATGATAATTGGTCTATTTGAACCCTTTCCGGGCACGCGGTATATATGACGTATGTCGCTAGATTGCAGTCCATAATTAAGTGCACCTGTCAGTTCATGTATCATCTGAATTAGGTCTGTAGTGGTTTCTTTGTCTTTACAAGGCAGGTTGCGTATTTCTACATTATTTTTCTTGATGTTGTATTGTAGATCTTCCACTTTTTGTTCTAAAGATGATATATAAAGACAGATATTTTTGCATTGTTTCTCAAGGATGGTGACTTTGTTTTGCATATCGTCATATTGCTGAGAGATGAACTGCAGAGATTTTTCAAAATCAGCTGTGACTTTTTGAAGTTGCATCAGTGAATTTTCCACTTTTTTAAATTTACTTTCCTGTACGGTATTCCAAGAACATAACATTTGCTTGATTTCTTTCTTAAAGGCAAGGAAATCCTCTTTGGTAATAGTTACATCGTCGTGCTTGCGTTTGGACCTGGAGGTCACGTAAGTGGGTTGCGCCGGCGACTCAGGTTTCGATAGGTCAGAGTCGGAGACAGTTTTGGTAGGTGATCGCAACATCGTCGGAACTTATTTATATGTATTAGTACAATGTGTTTAAGCAAAAGTTTGCTATTTAGTTAATAGTAGGTACTTTAGCAAGTTTGCTTTATGACGTGTGATGGGCGTGACGATACCGGTAATGAGAGGTGGAGCTTACCGGAAGAACTTTGTTGGTGAGCCACCGCTACTATTGCTATGCGCTCCTGGTACTTGTGTTGATTTTCGTGCACAGATTGTTTGGAATAATTAAATAGTCTATTTAAATTTAAAAGAAATAAGTTAAATCTTCGCAGAGAACACGTCTACTCGCTATCGCGGTCCAAGGGGAAGGGCAACTTTTAATGACTTGAAATATCACGCTTGTCTTTTTAGTTCAGCAACTCGCCTCTAGGTGGCAATGGTTGTATTGGCGTTCTATCGAGGGCCTTGAGCGTAGAGACCGAATCCAGAAATTCCGTAACGAAAATAACCTAACACCCCCCACTCCGACCGGCACAGCGGTGATACTTTTTAGTTTTGCCGTCTATCGATGAAAACTCGAGGCGAGTTGCAGTGGTTGTATCGGCGCATGCGTAATGCGTAATCCCCCTCTTCGGACGCCCCGCAATCTGGTGACTCGTGCCTGCTTAGAGTTTCGGAGTTAGGGCACCTCCTCTTCGTATTTAGTTTTTACTAAGTAAATAGTAAGTAAGAGGGTTTTTTTAGGGGGACAAAATGTTTAGGGGTTTTTAAATTTCGATAAATATTTAAAGAAAACCTTATTATCGGTATAATTTTTAAACAAGTTTGTAACTGCTGACTCGTATTTTATTTATTGACATTAAATTAAAATTTCAAAAACATCATGCTAATTTCAAAAAGAATGTTATTAGTTTAGGTTAATATGTAAAATTTAAATGATAGTAAAGAATCCATATATTTGTTAAATTTGTAGTTTAGGGGTTTTTTAGGGGTTTTCGAGATTACATTTAGGGGGAAAAAATTCAGGTGTTGGCAACACTGATTTACTTCATGGTATGACTCTACGAAGCTCGCACGTACAACAGTGAATATCTGTACTCGTATAATTTGTGTACAGTGTTTTAAATATGAATAAACAAAGTGCATTTATTAATAATGAAAGTCACGAAAAAATAGTGAAAGAAAATGAGTGAGTACTCTTAACTCTATATACATACATTTTATTATTATTATCAAAAATGTAGTATTATTGGAGCGCGGCGACATAATCAAAAAATTCCGTAACGAAAAAACCTAACAAAATTTGACTTTTCATATTAGGAAGTCCATGCTTAAGGTCGCTAAAAAAGAGATAGGCCTATAATTTTCGAGTTCTAGTCTATAGCCACTTTTAAACTACTTTACTTTTGTTTGAAAATATCTATAAACATGTATAGCCATGTTAAGCTTTTTTAAATTTATATAAATATAGATTGAAAAATAAACGGATACGGGCAGGGATTCGTACCCGCGCCTATTGGGAAACCGTCCCGTCGCTCTACCAACTGAGCTACCGTATCGCTGTCAGGGAGCTGGCCTCTACCTCTGACCTGCTCCGTAGGGGTAGGCTGGGAAGAAGGAGGCGGAAGTATGCCCGCCGCTTCCTTCCCCAGCCGTAGTGCTAGAAGGAAGGGCGACTCCTCTCACCTACCTACGTCGTTAGGGTGCTCTAAGTTGCTCGAGGCACCCTCATTTTGGAGGTTACCGCCGGGACGTCACGGTGAATGCGCAAGCGATCCCATGGCGTCGAATTAAGGCGATGAGGGCCACCGTTGGTTTTTTAGTGAGTAGCCTTAAAAATGGCAGCGCCCTCTATGCTGATAGGTAGTCCCTCATAACCCCCCGGTTATCACCTTCTTGACCGGTGTGTATCCGTAAAGGATTTTTCCAACGCAAAAAAAAAATCATTCTGGGTTAATATCATTTATAATAGTGAGAAGTAATTTAACTGACATAACCCACTGATCACCAGTTTTATAGAGATTTAATTTTTAAATTTGTTTTACAATTCGGCGATAGCATCAAATAATGAAGAATTTAAATTACGCGTGACTGTTATTGGAATTTCATTAAAAAAAAGTATCAAAAATAACCGCCACATCTATACCTATATTTATTGCAATATTACATTTTTTTAAACATTTAGGTCCATTAGCAGTCCTAGCTTTTCCAATAACACTAGATAAATCATCCCAAGTTTCTTTTATTTTATAATCTGAGTAAAAAAAGTATTTCTAGTATAAATCCACTTAGCTTGTACTCAACCGTTCCTAAATATTTTTGAGAACACCGGATTGTGATTTCATGACCTCTCACCATAATTATGATATATTTTTTTTCTACTTCTGTATATTTCCACGGTTATTAGCAAAAGGCACTAAATTTAAGTATTTTGTTTTCATTTATGGCTTAAAAATATTATAAAATCGTGTAAGAAAAAAATCGAAAATTTTATTATATACATATAGAATTTTTTGGGATTATCATCGGTCATGTCTACTGTTCCCACTTTTTGCGCAAAACTATTCTTAAAAATATAAATTCGATTTTATATACATAGGTAGGTAGGGGAAACCCGGGCGATGTGAATACCTTAAGTTTTACTTGATTTTTGTCGTTTAAGTTTTGAGTTATAAGTGGGAAAATAAAACAAATGTTTGTAATCCTTCTTAATTTAATAAACTTACATAATGCAATAACAGTTATATCAAATATAAATTAAACTATTTGATATAAGTCCAGTTTTCAACAATTGCACGAATATCCACTTTGCACAGGACACCGGGTAAAGTGGCTACGGCAGTGGAGCAAAGCGAACAACATCATTATTTGTAATGGGAACTAAACATTACAAATAGAATAACGTTCAATAATTAATTCAAAAAATATTTTTGTCTACAATGCTCTATTATTGTAGTTACAGAAACTAAAAAATATAAAGTTAAAAAATTTAATTAAAAACTAAAGATAAAACCCCGATACAAAAAGACCTCTAAAAAGAATAAAAATAATATTATTATGTACTTGTTGAAGACGTCGCGTAGGGAGACCGTTATACGTACGTTAATAGTGTATATTTTACGAAGTTAATCATTGACGACTTAGAATATACGATTCGATATCATAATTTCTTTATTTGACTTGTTAACTTACTTGCATTTTAATTTCTTCCTTTATTAAACGGTCCCCCGACGCAACGAATGTAATAAGTACACAATAATTTTATTTTTATTCTTTTTAGAGGTCTTTTTGTATCTGGGGTTTTTTAAATTTTAAATTTAATTTTTTTCTGCTTTTTAAATGCATGTTACTGGTTTCTGAATTGTACTAAATGAACCTACGGACACATACAATTTTCAATTGTTTAAGTATTTTTATTAATCTATACTAATATTATAAAGAGGAAAGATTTGTTTGTTTGTTTGAATTGAAAAAGGCTCCGAAACTACGGGACCGATTTTTAAAAAAATCTTTGAGCATTAGAATCCTACATTATGATGTACAAAGGTTATATTTAATACGAGAAATATATATATGTGTATTATATTTAATAAAATAAGGATTCACGTGAAAGTTTCGACAATGTAATAAATCATATGGATAGGTAGATAGGTAGGTTGCATATATACGAATATTAATAAATATAAACATTTAAAGTTAAAATGATTTACAATCACTAATAACACTATTATGAAGGGATTTATATTATTACTAGCTGTTGCCCGTGATTCTTTATGACTACGATCATAAGCCATATAAATATACAAGGTTATTTATAATTAGTTGACCACCTCTTGCAGGCAGCCTCTCTACATCAATCCTAACAACATTTATTCTACGACTTTTCAGAAATCTTCTCCCTCGGTTATTTATTACTCTGTATTTTGTAAGAAGTCTAAAGTATAGGTGGCGGCAGTCTAGCTCTGCACGAAATTTGTAAGGTACCACGCACGTAATACTATTATAACTTATTATTTTTTCTGTTTTATTTCGAACATAGGTATATCTTGGAGATGACTATTTCTATTTCAATCGAACATAAATAAGAACCATCTCGACGAGTATCGCTTTCGATAAAAAGAAACTGCTTTCAAATCCGTCCACGTTGTTACAAATAACAGTAAGAGTGGGTTTGGTTTTAAATTAATTTTATTGGTTCATAATACAAATACTCAAAAAAACATTAAACCTCAATATTCATACAATTATACAAATACAGGAATGTCTTAAATAATGACATAATGCCAAGATAATGTTAAAAAAAATGCCAGCTAGACTCAGCGGTGGGTTACTTGAGATAATACTTTATTTTAAATTATATATATATATTCATTACTAAAATAGTAATATCCTACGCGCCACTGACAAATAACAAGCGAAGACATATATATGATCCTCGTGCTTGTCAGTACTGGAGAACCACAGTCAAACACGTGTTCTTTATAAAATTTTCAAAAATGGAAGTGTTGATTATTGATATAAATAAATTTTGTACATCACCATAATATCGGGATTACAATAAAGACGAGCTTCTTAAACTCAGCTAGTCAGGAAGCAGGATACAGGTCAAACAGGACGACGCTCCGAAGATTCACGTCTACCCCCGCGAACCAATTATAAATTTACCCGTATCTTCTAGGGTACAAACTAAAAAAAACCTCCTTATGGAGGAAAAAGGCCTCGCAAGCACTAATATTAGCCTATGTCGACTCACACGGTCGAATCAGGACAAATAGAAATATTGTTCCAACAAACTTTGAAACTGCCCGGGAAGTGCCGGCAATAGGAATTATAACTATTCCATATTAAATTATTAGCCCTGCAATTAAACACGCTAATGAATTTAAGAAACAACGCTTCACATGCGTTAATAAGATCACAAATAACTAAAACACTCACCGAAGGCTAATAATATATTCAATTCGGAAGTGCTTCCGAAAGAAAAGACTCTAAAGGTCACGGCATTGAATTTTATAATCAAAATATGCATAATAAGCAAACAATGTGGCTATGCACACGCCGCGTTACACGAAATGTGGGTAAAATTGATATTAATCGGAAGAAGACCAATATTTAAATAATTTAAGAACAATGCACTAATTATCTAAAGAAAGAAACGAGTGTAATAAATTGATAACAAATTGTTTAACAATAAAACAACGTTGGCTGCAAATAAGCTTCTGAAACATTATGACCGCTACTTTTAAATAAATATCTCGCGATATGCTATCCTTAATAATGATTAATAAATGAAATTTAGAATAGTAATTATTAATAAAATGTTTATATTTTCAATAACATTTCGGGGACTATAAAGTTAGCTTAAGCTGGCAACATACAATATTTTAAACAAAAAGAAATGTCACAGACTAATTAAGAAATTGTAATTAGCTGTCAACAGATAAATAATTTACCTTGTCTACGAATTTAACAGATAATAAGAAATCGATAATATTAAAATTATAAATATTTAATTATCTACAGAAATGAAATTTCTATGCAACAACGTGTTTGGCCGCAAACAGCTAATTATTGCATAAGAACCTCTCCCCCGCACGAATAAAACGTCAATATCTTGGAGACAACTATTTCTATTTCAATCAAACATGGATAAAAACCATCTCGATAAAAAAAAAAAAAAAAGAACGTGAAAATTTAAATTTAAATACTAATTATTACAGTAATTTTGATAATAAACAAAATATTAAAAAAAAAAGAACATCCAGAATTATGGAAACATTAATAAAAAACTACAATAATACAAATAAAGTGAATACTGTATTCACTTTGCCCAATCCCAATCCACTTTGCCCTTCAGGGACAGTTTTGAGGGTATCCCAAATTACCTACATCTAAACTCGCTTTCTACGGATAGTTGAAAGCAACATAATCAAATCCTACTTATAACAAGGAACATGTCACAAATATTATTATAGTTGTGTTGTATAAACGATACACTTATCTCTGTATATCGATATTCTTTTCCCAAAAACACTTCCGTCTACTAACTCACACACTGTCCGTTCACTAACTCCGCGCGATAAAAATTCGTCCCGACATGTTTGGCCCCGTAAAGAGCGGCCATTGGTGATCAGTGCTATGACAAAGTGCTAGCCGGCCAAAAAAACGATTAGGGAGTCATATGCATTATTCGCTTTGCTCGGGGTAACCACTTTGCCTGGGTTTCCCCTACATAAGGACTTAAACAATAACAGACAAGAGATTGCTACACATAGTACTCATAATATACCAAAAAAGGTTATCAATAATTGCTAACGAATTAGCAGCACAGCGTGCAGGATCAGGGGGAGTAAAATTTACCAGATTCAGAAGACAGTGTCCATGCTTTAGAAGCCACATTCAAGACGGACAAGACACATTGTCCACTAGATTGCACATATCCGATTAGATTCAGCCAAAAAAGTTAGCTTTTTACAAAACATGTGCTTTTTATGTATTCTTTTATTTATTAGTGTATTTTTGTTATATACATATTTTATATTGGCGGGATGGGCGTCGTTAGCATTGACCTGCAACCTATCTAAGAGATGGATAACTCTGAAATCAAATCCGGTGAGATGGGCATCGTTAGCATCGTGCTGCATTCCATCTAGGAGAAGGAAAACTCCGAAATTACACCCGGAACTGGTGGCTTCGTTAGGCGCGAGTAGGATGCTATCCGAAAAATGGTAGTTACCTGCAACCAACCTGGTGGTTTTGCACGTATTGGCATGCCATACCTGTAAGCCAAGCTGGGGAGGTCAAGAGAGTAGTGCAGGTTACGGGCAACCCTGCATTACGATACTGCGTCCCAGGCGATGCAGCGTCTGTGGAGAGGACACTTCGCCCTCGTCGCTCTACGGTATGGACATTAACACGGGAAGTGGCAGTTACCGGTTTTAATCCCGCGCTAATGGGCGTCAGCGCGGATGCTAGGGGTCACTTCCGACAGTGGGAGGGTCCATCGTAGGCCCACTGATCAGTTACCGCCCGCTTCAACTGGGCAGCCCCCGGTCAATAAGGTACTAATTCGTCCCGGCATTGTTAGTTCCTTTGGGGTGTTGGGAACTCAGGGTTTACCCAGAATGCAATACTGTGCCGCTTTTCACCCGCGAACAAACAACAAGCAAAATCTAAATCTAAAGCTTACACTTCCATGCGCTTTGGGACTTGGAAGGTCCGCAAGGAAGGAAAGGACTTATTGATAACTTGGAGACTTTAGAATACGCTCAAGACCTACTTAACACGGCTGTTATTGATTTAGAGTTAGCACGCCTTAATATATATATCGCTGCACTACAGGAGACTAGATTACCGTCAAGGCTCATTACGCGAAGCGAATTATACTTTCTTTTGGATAAGCAAGCACTCAATTGAACATCGTGAACATGGGGTCGGCTTTGCTGTCACCAACACTTACTTCAAAGGCAAATCATCGCGTCAAGTCTCTTGGAAACTTTCCCGCTCCGGCCATTGGCACCAACTAGATATTATCTTGTCCAAAACAAGCAATTTAAAGGAAACACTCCACACTAGAAGCTTTCAAAGTGCAGAATGTGACACTGACCACTTCCTGGTAGTCTGCAAAATAAGAATATTGCCTAAAAATATCCATTCTCTCAAAACCCCCAGAAGAAAGTTACTAAATCTTTCTGAGATTGGAAATTTCGAGCGGGTCGAATCTTTTAGAACTTGTATGCAAAAACAAACTGACACCTGGGACGTGGATACGCCCATCGAGGAGGAATGGGAATGCATCAAAGACCTGCTCACAAAATGACTTGTTTGTCGATAGTCTTGCTCTTGCCGACGACGCTACCTTTATAGCGGAAACTTCAGAAGAGCTCCAGATTCTGCTAGACAAATTTGTCTACGCTTGTTCCCTGTTTTCCATGGTCATTAATGCAAAGAAGACTGTGATCCTGGCGCAGAGTACGACTCACCAACCAGCCATCTTACTAGAAGGCATACCCTTGAAGGTAGTAGACAAGTTCTGCTACCTAGGGTCAACCGTGTCGTGCAATCTCTCCTTAAATGGGGAGATCGATATTCGCATCGGCGAGGCGGCTACCACGTTTAGCAGACTGCGTACAAGAGTGTGGAATAATAAACACCTTACTGTTAGGACTAAGATGATTATCTACCAAAACTGTGTCTTGAGCACAGTCTTGTATGGAGCCGAAACCTGGACGTCGTATGCCAAGAAAGAACGACGGCTTAACAGGTTTCATATGCGCTGTCTTCGGAGAATTCTTAACATTTCATGGTAAGACAGGATAACGAACGAGAGAGTGCTGGAAATTGCACAGCTGCCCAACATCACCGCCCTCCTCAAACAGAGACGTTTACGATGGCTAGGGCATGTGCATCGCATGAACAGCACTCGTTTGCCCAGACAGGTCTTGTTAAGCCAAGTGGCATTTGCGAAACGCAATGTAGGACGACCCCTCTTACGTTTTAAAGACTGTGTAAAGCGTGATATGGGCGGTTTTAATATCGATAGCGGCTCGTGGGAGAGCCTTATAGCTGATCGCGATGAGTGGAGGAAATCCATATCGGAGGGATGTACTGCACACGACCAAGCCTGGTTCCAACACCTAGTACAAAAACGATCAAAAAGGCAGAACGGGCACTCTGCTACACACGCTACACCAGTTGACGCTTTCCACGTATGCCAGAAGTGCGGGCGAGCGTGCCTTTCAAGGATCGGACTTTTTAGCCACGAACGGCGGTGCCTCTCACTCACAGACACTGTTGAAATCATCTGACAAGATGTAAGAGGCCTTATGTATGTATGTAATATTATATATGTATTACTAGTAGGTACTTGTGTGTTATTAGTAAGTATAATTATTTTAACCATACCACCTACCAGTACTTCATTTTGTTTTTTTTTAATTTTCCTAACCCTAAGGTCGTCTGGAAGAAATCGCCGTTAGGCGATAGGTCATATAGGACAGCCTTTTGTACTTTGTAATGTATTTTCTTTATATGTATTACTTTTTTTTAATATATTGTCGTGTGCAATAAAGAGTATAAATAAAAATCGCCTTGACACTGACATATAAAATAGGAAAAAAATCACAGACTATAAGATATTAGTTCAGATGTGAATCTTTGTACTTAGTTGTTTTTTCTATACTTTGTACGAAATTTCTCTTTCGAATCTTGCTAGTAGTAGCTTTCGTTATTTATTTACATGGGTTATATATTACTTTTAATACGAATGTTCATGTTCCATGTTTACAAGTTCGTTCGTGTTCCATATTCGCACTTGATAATTCACGTTTTGTATTTTTAAAAACGGTTTGTAAGCATACGGAAACAATCAGAGAGTAATCAGTCTGCTTTAAGTAACATATTACTTAAAGCACTATACTAATATTATAAAGCTGATGAGTTTGTTTGTTTGGACGCACTAATCTCTGGAACTACTGGCCCGAATTGTATAATTCTTTTTGTGTTGAATAGTCCGTTTATTGAGGACGGCTATAGGATATATGTCATCTCGCTGTGACTTATAGAAGTCAAGCAGCAATGAAAAATGCTGCAATAACGGGCAAAGATTTCTTTTTTGAGAGCTGTCCTCGCATGCGCTGAGGAAACACTAAAAACCGCGAGGACGGAGTCGCGGGCGACCCCTAGTTTTTAATAAACTTAGTTATGATCTTCTTATTTCTTTTCTTTGTTTCTTAGTGTGAGTGCTATATATTCAAGATCCGTATATAGTATCTATGTAATATTTACATCTTATTGTTAAGCGATATCAAAGACGCCCTTTAACGTTCACCCTACATACCTAATTGTAAATGTAGTTGTAAATGATAATTAATAAAGCCTCCGAAACTTCGAGTTCCGTTTAAAGTTTACCTATAATATAAAATATAAATCCGACCATAAGCGAGTAACATCCTTAAAAAATAGTTTTTTTTAATAAGTATACTTTTAAGTAAATTTTGAAAATATGAAGAAAATATTAAGTCTAGTTAGTTGAAATTGAGGAACACAATTTATCTAATCTTTAGTAGCTTTTATAAATTGGTTTGTATCCCACAGACAATCTATATAATGTGTATGAATAATTTGGTTTCGATGTATTTTCTTTCGTTACAGGAGCGTTTCTGGTTCTTTCCTATCCACACTTTCTATACGCGGACTTCAGCTATAGAAATGGAATAATTGGGATGCACCCGTTTGAGGAACAACACAGGATATTCGTGGACTTGGAACCTGTAAGCGGTGAACTAACATACCTACATTTTAAAGTATTACAATATATTCTTCATTATAATTTATAGCGTATGACACTAGTAATAAATAAGTAAAACTATAAATTAATGCATCGGTTGTGACTACTGATAGATATATCTATCGGTTAATACCTATTAGACAAAGTCTCCTGAACTTAGTTTTGTCAGATTCTGTATAAGCTTACTCGTTTGTGTTGGAGCAAAAAGATAAGTCAGTAAATCGAGCAACTCTAACATTTAAAATAAGGTGTGCAGTTTGTCAGTTCATAAATTATTTCCCACTGAGCTTTGGTTCAATATAAATTAGGCAGTAAACAGTAAACTCAATCAAAATTCCTGAAAAAAAAATAAAGCATTTAATTTATCTAAGTAGGTTTATTAAAAGGTTTACTGAGTTCTTTGCGTTTTTATCTAAAACTACTTTTACAATCACTCTCCTTCTTCAAGCGAGTTTCTAGTTTATGTATTTATATCTTTTCTAATTTATATTCATACCAAAGATCAGTAGTGTAGTTCAAATGAAAGTTTCAGAAGGCTTATTTTGATTGAAAGTAAAATAAATATAAGTACCCAAGTAAATTACCTATTACTTACTTACCTACATGTGTATCGAACCTAGCATTGCATTTGTGGCCTCGGATAAGACCACCCCTGGTATCGTAAGAGGTGAATATTTTTTATTAATTGCGAGTGAGTAGCGTACTGAGGATTCGAAACCATTAACATTAAATGCATTAAATAATTTTTTTTGGTTTCGTATTCACTTTATTTTTGTTACACCATAAGTTGAATCGTCGAAGATCTTTTTGAATTAGTTGGTAAACACTTCTGGTTTTCATATATTTGTACAAAAAGTAAGTATTTAGTGTTCTTTAGGATTGACGTTGTTATTGATGATTTTCTTTTTTCTCTAGTTTTCTTTTCGTTACATGTCGTAGTACAACATCTAAGCAGCTTGTATGTGTGTGTTACAGAACACAGGGACGGTGGTGCGCGGGATGAAGCGTGCACAGTTTAACGTGTTTATGCGCCCGGTGACCAGCATCCCCTCCACCCAAAAGCTCCGGACCACGCTTATGCCGCTATTCTGGGTTGAAGAGGTAATTTATTATATTATTAAACAGACTTTAAGATATATCACAATAAACCGAAATAATGCTAGGAGCTAGTACCTAATCAGGCGACTCTATGTTGGTTCCATAGCTTCGATATCTACTTAAGATGGTAGGTATTTAAACTGTCAAAACTGCAAAAATGCATAAATATTATTAAGTCGTAGATTAAAAATATGTTAGTTCTACAATAGTATTTTTCAAAAGATGTTATCTATCTTAGATACATTCCTTTAACTCCTTTTTATGTTTAATGTTTATAGATAACAAGACACAGGTAGGTAACATAGTTATTAATATAACTTTATAAGTACATTATTACTTAATTTATATAAATACAACTGAGCTACCGTATCATATCGATACGGTAGCTGAGTTGGTAGAGCGACAGGACAGTTTCCCAGTAGTCGCGGGTTCGAATCCCTGCCCGTATCGGTTTATTTTTCATTCTATATTTATATAAATTTAGATAAAATATAAATTTAGATAAAATATAAATTTAGATAAAATATAAATTTAGATAAAATATAAATTTAGATATTAACATGGCTATACATGTTTATAGATATTTTCAAACATTATTACTTTACACATCACAGCTTACAACAGTGAGCCGATTCCAATTTTGGCATTTTGACTTTCGGAAAACTAATATATAAATTTAAATTGCTCATACAATATAGAATACTGTATGTAAAAAACAATGTTATTTTTCTTATCAGGGAATGGAATTACCAGAAGAATATGTAAACATGTTGACAACAAGGTTGTTGCACCGCCTGCGTCTGGTGGACATCTTTGTGCCGGTGATCATAGCAGCATGTGGCCTTGTAGCGCTCCTCGGAGTGGGTATCCTCATTCGTATTAGATACGTTCGGAATAACAGCATCGGAATCAAACCTCACGACATACCTACTGTTAGCAATACAATTGACAAATAAATTAAGATTTTATAAGTTACTAGTACTACAATTGCTTTGCTTAGTTAGTAAATAATAGGTAATTACAGATAAATAAATCGAACTTTATGTGAATTTATGCAACTTATTAATTTGTATATTACGTAAAATAAATACATGCAGGTCCTTATAAATAAATATCTCATTTTAAAAAATATATTGTGTTTTGTCTATCTTTAATCCACTTTACATTAAATTAAAAAATCTCCGATACCAAGACCAAGGAATAAATCCAAATGCAAAAAGTTACTACGGCAAATAACAAAATAACTATCATTTCAATTTGCATTTTGATTTCTTCCTTTCTTCATACAAGGTCACACTGAAATTTCGTAGAAAATCAAAAACTGAGAAAGTTAGCCAGATATTAGTTTTATTATATTTTTTGAAGTGTTATTTTGAAGTCATGGAATCATTACGAAAAACGCTTCGCCCTCTCGTTCTTAGGGGTCTGTTTGACGGCATTCTAAAACGCAGCCATTGCGACCTTTCGTTTTTTAAAAGAAATGAGAAATTTATGAAAAGTATACTCAACAATATTAGCAGAGTCCATTCTATTCCAGAGTACATCCATTTGAAAAAAAGAATTATATTTTTTTATATTGTTTACAAGTGCAAATTCTAAAACTTTCAGCTTGACCCTCTAAATACAACGATAAAGTGACAACCTGTTTGTAACATCAATCGTAAAAATAACTAAAAAAAGTAATTGTGTCTGTGTAAATAAATATTTATTTATATTATTTTCTGTGCTGGGGATTAAAAAACAAATCACTTCATAATTAACTCAAAAGGGGGAAACATAGTATCCGTAAAGGATTGAAAGACTTTTTATTAGTATACCACATATATTTAAAAGTATATAATGTAACTCTTAATTAGTCCAAAAAATTACAGAATTTCGAAAAACATTTAGACTTTATATTGGGAACGAAAAAAAGGTCTTAAAGAAGACATTGAATGTCATAAGAGCAAATTAGAAAAATAAGATAAGTGGGTACATTAAGGTTAAGAATTTACCTTGGGACCTTCCCAATTCACAGACGATTGGAAGTTACATCGTATCTTAACATACACAGTACACAATCAATTGTTTTAATGTTACTCAAGGTATAATAATTATAATTTAATTAAACAATTTAAATAAATCTACCTTACACAACTAGTACATTTACTTTGGGAGGCTACAGAGCTCGTCACTAACAATTACGAGACTACTCGACCGGATGTTGTAGTGATAAGGAAATTAAACCATACCTTTCAACATTGAGCTTTATTTCAATAAATTCAAGTTATTTACTCCTTTCATTAGACACAATCGATAAACAGGATACAAACCCGTATCCTAGTATGTTTGAAGATAAGTCTTACTTCACAAAAGAAATAACATCACATTGCTTCGAGGCTGATAAGGCGGCTTTAGAATTTCCTTCTACCCCTGGACTAGATACGAACGATAACTAAAGCTTGAGATTTCATGTGTTAATTGACTACTCAAAATCTAATGTATAAAAATAGTTAACAAAATCAAAAATTACACAACACCCAGACCTCTTTACCAGCCCCTTGCGAACACTTTCAAACATAATTTCTCTGTACACGACGCACTATCAAAATAAAAAGTCATGTACCTAAATTAAATAACTTTAAATCGGAGCTAGAAGCATAAAACACATTGAATGTTTGTCTGTACAGTAATAGTCAGTTGATGTCGTCGAGTGATCGATCATAAAGATGATGTGTGGATGACGCACACCCATAAATTCGACCGGCTTGTTCGCTAACCGAATGTTATATATAAGGGGTAAGGGCATTTTAGACTAAACATACACGTTTGTTTATATAGTGTTATTATATTCAAAGTGGATTTCAATCTACCTTATTTACATGACGCTGCAACTTAAAAAAAGTTAAAATAAAATAGTATATTCAATAAAAAAAAATAGACCGATATATTTAATTAAATTCTGAAACTTCTTTGCTTTGAAAATCTAAGTTAAAAAAAGTTTTAAAGTTGCGCAAGCGCGATTAAAACAATACCTTCGCCTTTCCCTTCATAAAACTCATCAGAAAAAGCGCTGATAAGATTAAAGTGAATATATTTCGTAAAAGTTCCTCTATTAGACATTAAATTAGCGTTCATAACTACGACTAATCCTAAAGACGTCTATGCCTTCAGCTCACGTTATATTAAGATACAATAACGAACTCCAGATATTCTTTGACAACTTATTTGTAAAAAACATAACGAAAAGGTCACATCAAAGTTAAAATAAAATATAATACACTAAAAAATTCAGCTAGATCACTGCGAGGGCCGTCGTAAATTAATTGAATTAATACAGACCTCACAGCCCATAGGCTCTTAAAATTTAACTAAAATATACTATAAAAGATATACAGTATTTACATAACAGAATTTAATTAAAATTTAGAGATAAAAGATTTCTGGTCATATGTCATAAGAATGACATCCATAAAGAACTAGAATATTATGTACAAGATATTTACAAACAGTAAAATCGTTTACTCGAGCACTGTGGCGCGCTTGTCCTCCCCAGAGCGCTTGCGGCCCTTGGCATGCGCCAGCATCGTCACTAGTTTCTTATGGCTGTCGCCCACGATCCATCCATGCTGCTGCGGGTGCTCGTCCTCGCCCTCTGACCAGTAGGAGGGAGGTCTAGGACGCGCCTGCGCGTGCACACTGGGCCGCAAGAGCGCTCCGCCTCGACGGGCTGCAATAGCACCCCCTTCCCGCTTCCTACCCCTCTTTTTACGTCCGGGTCCCGGCACCACGGACTCAACACTGCTTGGCCGCGGTGGCGCACCATCCGGTTCGGACTCCGAGCTCCATGTCTCGGCAAGCACGTTCTGTTTGCCGACAGTACACTTCCGGCGCGCTCGCTGCACTGCTACGCCGGCATCGACGGTTACTGACAGTCGATTTAATACCGCAGAGCAGGACTCGTGTTTGGGTTCATCGTCCTCGGTTCTCTTCTTGCAATGCGACTTATCTTTCGTAGCTTTGTCTTTTGATCTATATTTGATTTGAGCAACATCTTCACTTTTAGAATGCGAACCTGTATTGTGCCCAATTTTCGGCATGGTAAAGTCATTGTCCTCCGAAGATGTCAATTTATTTGAAATGCTTTGAGAAGTTTGCGAGTAACACTCAAAAGTAAAATCACATGTATTCGCGTCATCATAATTCTTGGAAGATTGAAGACGATACTCGAGAGCACGTAGTGCATTGAGATTTAATTTTCGTGGAGGTGTTATCGATTTTCTTTTTTTGGAAGATGTTGATGATGATGGTTGATCATGTTGATGATGGACAACGGAAGTTGAGGACATAGCCGATGATGTTGAAGGAAGTGTATCGTATTTTACCAATGAACTGTTATCTTTTAAGTCTGTTTTTATATGTTCATTGCGATTTTTGTGATTATGTTCTGTCTTTGACATGTGTTTGTCTTGTTTTGGAGAAGACAATGGTTGAGGTAGCAGGGAAATATCTTTTTTAGGAGAAATACACAATTTTGGATTATCTTCAAGCAGGCTATCAAATAACTGATCCATATTAGCTTGAGTTTTAACGGGTTCTTTGCTATTTGATCTCCTTCGTTCAGTTCGAACAGCATTATGTTTAAATATCTTACCCATAACAGCATTTTTTTCGATGACATCTTTTCTTTTGAGAGGAGATAGAGGTTTCTTATATTCACAACTTCCACTTTTTACGTTGCCGAACTCACAAGAAATAGTACTATTTTCTGTCTCATCATCGCTACAAACGTAGTCATCAGACATGTAAACGAAGTCATCGCCATCTGATCCACTTTCACTGAAAGCTTCAGCTGTTACTGGAGTGTGTGTCTTAGAAGTACTTGGTATTTCTTTATTATTTATACTTTTAAATCTCTCCATTAAGGTAGATGGTCTGAATTCAAATAACTCGGTATCTTCAGTATCCATAAATTCATAAACATCAACTTTTTTCTGTGGCGGCTCATTATATTTACGACGGTGATCACTATCGTAATTACTATCATCCGAACTTTTTCTGTCCCTCTTCTTTTTAGAACCACTCTTTTTCTTCCTTTTAAAAGAATTACCAACAGAAGGAACAATAGCATCAATATTTATGTCTGATGTTGAAATCGACACCTTTATCCCATCAAAACCTTTTAAAGCACCTTTAGTAGGAACAGTAGCATGATTTTTTTTGGAGCTTCGTTTAGCTTTCTTTTTTTCTGACTTCTTACGGTTCTTATGGCTGTAAAATAAAATCAAAAATAAATATATACATATAAATTACGACTAAAAAATAATAATAAAAAAAATACCTGGAAATGTCATCAGCAAGAGTTTTTATTTGCTTAAGGGCGGCTGCCTGTGATCTACATTTTCTTTTAATTTTGTCAAATTTATCTTCAAAAATATCTATATTTTCAACGACGTCCGGATACATTTTGTCTTTTACATCAGAGTTTGTTTTAGATTTTATAGTAATAGGCTCATCTAAAACATCAAAGTCGTCGACTTGTTGATAATTAGGAATATGCCTT
This sequence comes from Napeogenes sylphis, assembly GCA_959347405.1. NCBI lineage: Eukaryota > Metazoa > Arthropoda > Insecta > Lepidoptera > Nymphalidae > Napeogenes > Napeogenes sylphis. The sequence continues at coordinate 33,982,977 of OY365784.1, forward strand.
ATATTCGAATTGTTTTCACTCACCTCTATGCTACTTAACGAGTGATAGTTTATATTAGCCCCCTTTAAACCGTTCGCTTCTTTGAGGCCTGATATCAAATCATTTTCTAAATTGCGAACTTCTTCACTTTCCATTATATTTTTGGCTGTAATGGAATCTACAACACCGTCATATTTATCGCATTTTTCTTCAATGCTCCTTTCTAGAGCAGCTAGTTCTTCTTCGCATGCTTGTAAGCAGTTAAAACTGTTACAATTGCGACGCCGGTTGATAATATCATTTTTATGTGATTCCTTCAACATTTCACAACAATCGACAAACAATGCTTCATCCCGACTTAATCCCCTTCTAGCAAGTATTTGCTCCCTTATAATTCTTTTTACATCTTCTAATATTTCTTGTAATGTTGGCAAAACTAAATGAGATGTTGATAAGCAATTCTTCTTTCTAAATGCTATTTTGTCTTGCATTATCTTTAGTCGATCTAATTGTTGTTTAAACACTATTAAGTAATTTGGCTCCTCTTCTATGGGAATTGTCTTTGTGTTTAGCTCTACTTCCGACAATTTTGAAATATGATATAATGACATTTGGTGCCTTGTATAGTTGTCCGACCTTCGGAACGTTTTTTTACACACATTACAAAATGCTGGTTCTGGCGGAGAAGGACTCTTCTTCTTCCTGCCACGTTTGGCAGGTGCTTTTTTTGTAACCGTGCCCGCTGAATTCATCGCTTCAACTTCATTAACTTGCTTAGTAGCAGGTACCGATTTCTTATTCACACGATCTAGAGAAGAAAAGTATGCATCATCATTCTCATAAGCTATTATGTGGAATGTTTCTGATATTTTCTTCGTCGCCAATAAATTAGATTTTCGTGGTTTTCTTTCAGAGAAGAAGCCAAAGCTTTCCATAAATTGTTCTGATCGCAACTCTTCTTCATTGTCTTTATTCTGAATATGTTTTTCATCTTTGGTAATTGATGAAAGAGTTCTTTTCTTTCTACCACGAGTCTTTGACTTTTCTCGTAAGTTATTTGATTCTGTTCTTATATTGTCTACTCTATTTTGGTCTGAGGATAAAGGTGCTCTGCGTTTTTCCTTTTCTACTGCGTACTTATTCAACGGCTCGTCGCTCTTAGATGACTCATCAGTGTCACTATCTTTGGAAGGACTTTTTATGTTAGATATAATTTTGTTATTATTTATTGAAGAACTTTTTTCTTCATGTATAATCTCCGTGACTTCAAATGGATAATCATGGTAGGTATCGATATCAGCAGAAGGTGTAGTAAAATCTCTTGTTTTATCAATAACTGAAGTTTTTAAATTCATAAAATTGATTTTAGATGAAATTTCTTTTCTTATAAACGGTTCTGTTTTCTCCACCATGTCTTCTAAATCTATATCATATGGATCGTACAATTTTGATCCTGAAGATTTTTCGACAACAGATTTTGATCGCACCCGACGCATTGGCTTATTATAACAAGTTGTATTTCGCGAAGTAGGTGAAATATTTTTATTCTCACTCATATCAGTTTGTATCAACTGTCTATTTTCACTTTTTTTCTCGTCAGATAAATTAGTATTTTCTTCATTTATATTTAACTTATATTTCTTTGGTTTAGAAGTTTGAACTAAATCTATTCTTGGCGGGGAATTCGACTTCCGCTTTTCAATTGGAGTTCTTTGTTTTGTTTGCTTACTATTATCGTGTGTCAGAGACATACAATCAAGTTTGGATGAAGGAATATTACCACCACTTTTACTTTGTACTTCTAAAATCTTGTCATTTTCAATAATATTAGTAACAATGATTTCTAAACCTTTGTTTTTGGGGTCTTTTTGTGATTTATCAATATCTAGTGTAGCTTTTGAAGATGTTAAAAACTTTTGCTTCTTAGATTTCCTTTTGGACTGGGGAGATTTTTTACGTTTATTAGCCTTAATTTTATTGGATCTCAATCCCTGAATACCCAGTTCGTTAGTTTTTGGACATTTAATTGATTTATATTCAAGTTTAACATCAGACATTTCAAGATTATCATTAGAATTTTTGTTATTGTTATGATTTTCTTCATCTAACAAAAGTTTTGAAAATATTAATTGCTTTTTCGTTAACGGAGCTCTAAACTCATTTGTATCTTGATGTGACACAGTTTCAGTTTCGATGTTGGTTTTAGGCATGTATGTCGATTTTCCACGTCTGCTACGTCTTACCGGAGCCATATTTCCTTCCTCAACATCAGATAAAATATCTACAAATTGTATGTCTTTTGAATTTAATATACTTTTATCAAATAAAATAGTCTCTGCACCGTTTACTGTTCCTGAAACATGTTTGATATGACTAATATGATGTAGATTTAAATTTAAATTATCAAGTATTTCATATTTTTTACTCTTGGAATGTTCCTTATCATAAATATCATTTTCTAGTTTAGCTGCTTTTTGTGTTAAATGCGAAACTACATTTTTTTCAGTCTGTTGGACAATTATTTCTTTGACTTTATCGAGAGAAGTATTATCGCTCTCTCCTACGGTAACAGTGGCACTGATTTTAAACGTATGGATTTCAGGATTTTTTTTTAACAATTCTTGTACATCATCACTACTTTCCAATTTATCAAAATTTCTTTCTTTGGTGTTATCACACACATTATCGTTGATAACAGATGCTTCAGTGTCTTTTTCTATCACTTTTGAAGTATCTGAGTCTTCACTCGATTTATCTTCATTTCTAATATCAGAATAATAATTATTTTCATTATTAATATCTTTTTTGTATATTTCTGATTGGTTGGAAACTTGATCTTTAGCTTCAACATATTTAGTTTTTAAAGCCTGTTCGGGGCGACGGCCTCTTTTGCCTTTTTGTTTACTAAATGCTATTTTTTCATTCAACTTGCTTTGTTTTTCAGAGTTTTCATAGATTTTATCAATTGAAACTTTAGAAATAACAGATTCATCACAATTATGGGAACAACAATTTTTCGAATCGGTTGTACCATCATTTTCTATAAAACTTTCTAACACATAAGGCAACTTCGCAGGCAATTGTCCCATATCGTTATTACATTTTTTTTTCTCTTCCCTAGAAACAGTATTTTCTGTGTCACACTGTTCTTGATCAATCCCAGGTAGGACATTCGAATCACATTTTTTTTGGTTCGTCATTACTTTTAGGATAGGATCATCTTCAAACTCTTCTTTATTATAAACTTCTTTTTTATCGTGAATTGATAAAGATTTCTTAGTCTTTACAAGGGATTTCGATAATGATTCAGTAAAAGTGGTTTTTGTTAGTGTATTTGATTCTAAAACGCTGTCTTTTCTAGCTAAAGAAGTTTTTTTTAACATAATATTACTTTCTTCTAAAGTGTTTTTACTGTGATTAGGAATTTCATCTTTTTCCGATTCAGAATTAACATTTTTTGAAACAGAAGAGGTGACACAATTCAATTTTTCGGTTGTAATGTTTCTATTAACCTTAATTTCATTATGTTTAACTTCAGTCGACTTGCTGAGATTTTGTGATTGTTGATTTTTAATTAAATGCACTTGAGAACTTTTACTTTCCTGTATATTGTTAGTATTATTCATTTTATTATGTTGTGTACTACTGATTTCTGCTTGCTGTATTGCTAACGGCTTCTGCAACTCAGAAATTTTGTTAGGATCTTGCTCATTCCCTTGTTTCATTGTTTTTTCGATAGTATTTTTTTCTGATTGTTTATCTGATAGTATTGAACGATGTCTTTCGGACGGTGTTTTAATTCTCACCGCGCGTAAACTAGCCGTTTTATCATTATTTACTTTATGTGAACTGGATTTATAAGATAGGTTTGAGGTGGAATGATCACTTAAAATATCATTTAAACGTTTAGTACATTCTGAATTATTTTCATATTCATTTGAAGGTAAATAATCATCGCCAGTTAAGTCTATGATACTAGCGTCTGATATGTCACTTTCTAAGTGTGTTAATCTTTTGATGATGGACATATTAATATCACTTTTTTGCTGTATATCTGATTTTGAAACGCCAGATTGCGTTATATCTTCTTTCGGTAATCGGATCAGGGTTGAATCGGTTTTAACTTCATCATTATCTTGAGGCTGAATTGAATGTCGATCTGACAATTGAGGTGTTGGTGGTGTTAAAAGTACTGAACTTGATACGGAAATATGAGGCGTCTCAGGACAATTTAATATTTGAGATATTGACGTATTAACTAGTTGTGAATCGTTTTTATCTTGGATATTACCATGTTTTATAACATCGTCTATTTTAACATTTCGCTTTATTGGACGCGTACAATTTTCCTCATCCGCTTTAGGCCGTGTATTTTCCATTAAATTATGCTCGGTGGCTGATGTGGATACATATTGAGGCAAAACGTTTAAAAGCTGATTGCGATGATCAACTGGCATGGTACCCAATATCTCTACTAGTTCTTTAGGTAACATAGCTATTTTTTTAGCTGTTTCTAGATCTTGCTCTAAATTTTCTTGAGAGAGTGTAGACGTACTATTATCTTCTTTACAGTTTGCAGCATTATTAGTTGATAATAAATTATTTGTATCATTGTTTTTCTTATTGGCTGGTTTTACGTTGTCAACAGGATATTCTGGCATGTTTAAATCTGAACATTCAGTATTTTTACACACAGGAATGTTGTATGTTCTATCCCTTGAAGGGGATTTAACTACAAGAACAGTAGATGTACGGTTCAATGGCAATGAATAAATGGGCGTATTGACTTCATAATTAGCTGCTTCTGATTGAGGCATGCAGTGCTTTACATTACAAACCGTGACAACTTTAGAATTATATTCATGTTGAACGGAGTTAGTTGTTAAGCTCAGGGGCTCATCTGAGTATCTATCTGTGTATAATACTTCATTGGAGTGCGCCATGCCGGGATCGTTCAAAGATGGACTACTATTTGAGTAATCATGTATTATGGACCTCGGAGATATTGTACTTGCGGTTGGTATATTGTGTCGTCTGTCGTCAAATCCATCTGAATCTTCAGCATACGATGGCTGTGCGGGAATTCGATATGTCGAATTGTAATGAAGATTTATAATTTGTTCTTTATCTAGACCATGAGATGACTGTCTATTCATACTTTCATGTATATGCAATCCGTCATTAACGTCAGTAACTTGTGACTCTAAGAATTTTGCATCCTGAATATCATTCGTTCTTCCAGATAAGTCTGCTGAAATATTACTATTAACAGGGACGACATTGTTTCGAAAGACATTTAGGTACAAATCTTGTTGCTCAGTTAAGCATAAGGAAGTAACATCAGGCCGGCTACTAGGTTTACTTCGAGATAGGTCAGTTGGTTGTTCGTTTTGTTCTGTGTCTTCTCTCAAGGGAACCAATATACAAATATTTTCTACATTTCTCACAGGGTGCGACAAATCTTGAACGTAATTAATTTGTGAGATGTCTTCAACAGCTCTTTCATATGATTGAAATGGGTAATTTTTTCTTCTTACGGATAGGTCCGTGGGTATGTAATCATCCACGCGCACTATCGATAAATCGGTCGGTCCCTCTTCCATATCATTACCCAAATCAGAAGGTGAAGGTGATGGCCTAGTGTCATTCGGCGGGTGAGAAGACAATCTCAGACTTAAATCTACAACATCTTCACTGTTTAAGGCAGTCTCTTTGACAGTTTTATTATTTAAATGTTTGTTCGACAAGTCTAATGTTTCATACGTTTCATAATTAACAGAACAGAACTGCGTTTCAGGTAAATATTGAAAAGAATTATCATTACTGGGTATATTGTTTGTCAAGTCTAAAGGAGCTGTCACAGCTGATTCATAGGGAATAGTATAAACTGGTTGATGTACACTGCTATCAGTGGTGTATTCTACGACCGGTGCATTTTGCTGATTCATACGATGTAGCGTTTTCTCATCTTGCACATTCGAATGTGTTAATTCATTTTCTAAACAAATATTCTCTTCCTGAATTGAACCTGGAGCAAATGTACAATTTGCAGGCACATGGTGTATGTATTGATCCTTATGGTTGATCACAGAATTACAATTAGTATCTGGTATATTAAATTGGTTCGATTGTTGAGAATTAGCACGGGTACGTCTTGTTCGAGTAGAATTTCTTTCATGTGTTTTTGGACTTTCTTTACTCTTGGACTTTGGCACTTCAACATCAGTTCGTCCTCTAGAATTAGATTTTTGAGATTTCTCTGGAGCCTTTTTATTCGTTTGTTTATATGGCATTGCTAAATTGGCATAATGGTATTCCGATAGATTTTGTAATTCCCTGCTACTTTTATTTAGTAATTCAATATTGATTGTATGTTGTAACAAAAACTCATCGGCAGGCATAATCGACTTTCGCCTGGTAGGCTGACGTTTATTGTTCTGTGCAGTCAGCATCTGAGATTCGTAGTAATACTGTTTCCAATTAATATACTCGTTATTTGCAAGTATATCAAATGATTTCTCTCTACCTGAGGTTTGTCTTTGGCGAGTAGTTGTAGATCTACGCCTTGGTGGTCGTTTGGGAATATTTTGATATTCGGCACTGTTTTGTGTAGGGACTTCCGGATAAAGCATCTGCAATGATCTTTGAGTAGAGTCGTTGTTTGATTCAGTTGTTGAATGTCTTCTTTCTATAATAACTGGTTCTGGCCCTAGAGGTTCATCACTTCCGCATTGAACAGAAACATGTAATGGCAAAGTACTTGGGCTTGGATCCTCAAGCTTATTTTTTAGCATTGCTATGCAGTCATTCAGCCCTTTACGGGGTTTATTAAGCTTGTTCTTTTGGAACAGTAGAGGTTCCATATATCCTTGGTGATTAAAGTGTAAGGGAGGTTTATCTAATTTTCTAACAACAGCTTCGTTTTCAAAAAGCAATCTCTGACCAGACGGTACATGGTTAGTGATATTATTGCATTCCTGTTGCACTAAGAATAAATGATGAAATTGAACGGACTTGTCATGTGTCTCAGAACTAGCCGTTAAACTGGCAATAGAATGTTTTAATGGAATATTTGGAGATGGCCCAAAACAATCTCTAGAATTATTGTGTTGTCCATTGTATTCTGAATTGTTATTATCTCTGTTAGAACCATTATTGGAATCGTTTCCGTGTTCTCTGTAAGATCCACCGCCGCCATTATTAATAATGATTCTTTCTGAAGTGTTTTGTGTTGAAAGCTGCTCAATTTGAATACTACCTCGAGTATCAGGAGGACTAGAAATCGTTTCAAGTATATCCGATGTATCGCAATGATCTTGGGGTTCTTTATGTGGAACATTTTTTCTTTTGTTTTTAATCATAGTAAGCTTCTTATTTAAAGTTTCATTTTGGCATAATATTTTTGAATCTACACGTTTAGTGATGTTGTTACTGTCGCTTACTTCCGGTATAGGTGAATGTTTTTCAGAAAATTCATTTTCATTATCTCGATGCTCTGCATATAAAAGTGGTTTCTTTTTTATATCTTCCGTTGGTCTCTTCTTCATCAATACTTTATTTCTTTGGGGATTCAGTTTTCTTCGAGGTCGTAAAATGGGGTTCAACGGGTTTACTGTAACTCGGTGTCGCTTAGCAGGCAAGTCTGCTAACATTTTTCGTATTGTTTCAGCTGTAAAAAAAATGGAAAATTATAAATACAATCAAAATAAATAACATTAACATCTTTCAGACAAATGAATTACTAACCATCACCTACTTCAGTCCGTATTTTTGGTCTCGGTCTCAAATGGTTTTTACGACTATGTTGCGTACGAATATCTTTACGCATTTCTCTACGTATCGTGTTATCAGGAAGTCGAGGGCGTCGCTTACGAACACCAAATGGCCTATATCTACACTTCCTTCGCACAGTAGGGGTATCTCCAGCACAGTCTAGCATATGTTGATGCAAATCTTCTAAAGATATTGACTTCTTACACTTTGTGCATTCTCTTATTCCTCTAAGGGGTCGCGTCCTATTATTAAGTTGGCTCGGTGGCACGTATAAATGTTTCAAAATATCAGATTTAAGAAGTACATCTCCAACAATTTCATAATGTTGAATTTGAGCATTGGGGTGTCGTGCTGAAATATGAGAAGAGAGCGCTCTTGAGTCCCGTGTCTGCGCACCGCAAGCACAACAAACGTAGCATCGTGGTCGAACCCACTCGCCACTTAAAACAGCGGGTTTGGTGTTCTGCGATGGCGCTGAAGGAATGAGACCCAGAGAGGCTGGAAAGTCAAGGTTATCACGTACTGGTAAGGTAGAACTGGTGTATTTTACGATTTGTGAAGTTGATGTTGGTAACTCGCGACTCTCTAGTATTTCTTTTAACTCTTTGCCTATTATGTTTTGTTTCTCAGTCTTCTTTTCTAATGGCGATTTATTAAATTTTTCTTCAAATTTTTGTCGCATACACAGTTGTGTCCATATATCAAGGCTCGAGACTAACGAAATTATACAATGGTTTGTGTGCGAGTCCCGTTTAATTTGTTCAGGGTTAAGTATATTTCTGTCATTTTCTAGAGTATCCCATTTTAATTTGTGTTTAGGTGCCAGTGCTCGAGGCAAATACCTATCAAAAACAGTCCTTGAAAACTGCTCACATTCCAAAAGAATTGGGAAGCCTTCGACAGTGTTGATAGCCACACTGTTCTTAGCTCTCCGGGTCTTAATGGTGTTCTCAGGATCGGGATTGAAGTTAAACGAACCATCGAGAAATTTGGATAAATTCTCTTGAACATTGCTAGCAACTTTTGAATAAAAACTGGTATCAAAACATTTCTCAAATTTTTGATTTGGCTCATCAATATTTTTGGACCAATCCCTTTTATTGAATTCTCCCGCTCTCGGAGACCTGTGCACAACTCCAAGTCTGGATAGTATTTGATCAGCATCAGTATTATGGAATGAAAAGTTGGCTGGCATTCTTTTATTCCATTGTAAGTCATCTAAAATAATAACAGCGTTCTTTTCAATAACTGCGGAATTGGCTATGTTTTTGGTTGGTGGTAAGATAAAATTTGTCGTTATATTATCCTCAATGTCAGCGGCTTCATGCGCATGTGAAGGTTTAAGTTCACAAGAAATAACGAGACCGTTAAACTCATGTCCCTCATTATTTTCAACTTCATCGTATTCGCTTCCAGTAGAGATGCTTAAGGTATTTAATGTCTTTTTGGGCGTACTTTTTGGGCGTAATTTGTTACGATATGGTAACTTCTGTTTCTCGCAAATATTAAGCTTATGTTCAGCTAACTCTGAAGTCGATGGAAATCTGGTATGACAGTCGTAACAAGCAAAGTATTGATTAGGATGATTATCAACCATGTGTCGTACAATATCATTGGCATCTGCTTCGGCATGATTACAATAAAGACAGTTGATGACGTAATCGTTTGGATTTAAAATATGGATACGACGTACATGTTTAGAAATAGCTTGTTTAGTAAAGAAGGTTTTATCGCAGTAGGGACAGAGAATGTGCAGGGCGGGTGAATCAGACTTGTTTGTGAGATCATCTGGTTTATTTGGAGAAGCTTTAGACGGGGTGCTGGTTCGTTTCGGTTTCTCCTGAGCAGATTTAAGTTCCGATTTACGTGTAGTTTTAATGGTCTGGGGACTAGGTATGTTAGACTTTCGTGGTCTCAACCTTCCATTTAAACCAGAGGATGGTTCATCTTCACCCGTAAGCATCGTGCGAGGTTCCTCAATCCTAAAAATATATTAATAGCATTTGTTGATGTACATTTACTATAAGTAAAGAGTAATTGGTTGGTTTTGTATAATATTTTCCAGGTTAGTAGATAGAAAACTGTCTTAAGATAAAACAGTATATTTGAGATATCTTAAATCCACTTTATGCTATTATATATATTTTTTCTTAATACCTGACTGAGTGCAATCTTTTTATTGAACAAAACTGATAGTTATTGTGTTTTCATCCAATGTGCTCGACCAATGCCATTAAATAGTTAAAACATTAATGGGATTAGTACATTAGTAGATATTTGGTCTTAATTTTGTTCCAATAAATTAAATCTAACTTATTTCTCCTGTGCTACCTGGAAAAGAAATATAAAAAGCAAAATTAAAAAGACACACAAAACAAAATATACAAATAATAACAGTATTAGAACTTAAATATAACAAAATTAGTTAAAAACAATGCCTATATAGAACATATTTAAGACTTTTCATTAAATCTTTGACACACATTGTATGTACACAATGTATATGTAAATTCAATACGTATTTCTTTCTCTAGTATTTCTTTCTTTAGTAGTAGACTGAAAGTGTGTGTGTGTTGTGTGTGTTTTGTATTAAACATTCATCTAGGACTTTTATGTTATGTTAGTATTTAAATTTATAGTAGTAACTAACTAGTAGTTACTATAACTAGTTTCTGCCCGCGGCTTCGCACACCTTCAATTCGTACTAAAACAATTCAACTGTCAAAAAATCTATTTTAAGTTTTTAATAAGGATACAATATTAGATACTGTATTTTTTACACCTCTCTTGTTTTTACTTAAGCGTCCGTTTAAATACTTCTAAAACAGAGGTTTTAATAACCATTCTAACCATATATCATACTTATAGATTTTCATTGAAAGTAATTAAAATATGACCATGTAAACTTAAGGAATTCTGAGCTACACAATCGACGTAATTTTGACCATCAACTTGCAGGTCTGGTTTTATTAAAAAAAGTAAAACTATTTTAAAGGCTAAATAATATGTATTAAACATTCAGTGAGCTATATGCATTAACAAATTTTTCAACAGTGAACATTCACAAAAGCCATTTTTGAGACGGTTTGCACGGTTCCATACCGTACCGCCGCAAACGCGATGACCCTATATTTTAAATCTGTAATATTTTCGAAAATATTCATTTAAATTGCATGCTGTAAAGGGCTATATTGTTCTATATTAAATGTAAAAAATATTTAAAGTACTTAATTAGATAAGGAATAAAGCTAAGTATTTCTAAAATCGCTTCGTATATAAGCCATTATTTCTCGTAAAAAGTAAAAGATAAAAATTGGCTATTGTGGGTTATCCCTAAGAGATAAACATATGCCATCGCGGACTTTCTTGTAGAACTTTTTAAGGTATACAATATTTTGATCTATTTCGTACAGTTCAACCAGCGTTTGCATTGTAAGCGCAAAACAATGTGTTTGTTTACGACTTCGCATTATAAATATTGAAATGATCAGTAGTTCTCTATATATTAAGCATGTTATTATACATATAAACCTTCCTCTTGCATCACTCTATCTATTAAAAAAAATGCATCTAAATCCTTTGTGTAGTTTAAAAGATCTAAGCATACATACAGACATAGGGACAGACGCGAAAAGCGACTTAGCTTTATACTATGTAATCATTCCCTCCCGCTATAAACCAGTCTTAATAGCAACATTTTAACAACTATTCACAATGTACAATGTAGCACCATTGTCACCCTGACTAAAAGTTACATTCATTAAAGGTTTTACTTTAGCGGATACGGTTCGAAGAAAGAAATATCTTCATCAATTTGACATTGAAAAAATATCATTTCATAATTTTTGTTAAAAAAATCTTGCAACCTTTCCGGGAGAAGGTATACATCCTAATAAAAATAAATATTAAAAGTGTGTGTCTTGTGTTGTCAACAATCGGTTGACATCCGAGTAATATTAAAAATAAATATTAAAAGTGTGTGTCTTGTGTTGTCAACAATCGGTTGACATCCGAGTAATATTAAAAATAAATATTAAAAGTGTGTGTCTTGTGTTGTCAACAATCGGTTGACATCCGAGTAATATTAAAAATAAATATTAAAAGTGTGTGTCTTGTGTTGTCAACAATCGGTTGACATCCGAGTAATATTAAAAATAAATATTAAAAGTGTGTGTCTTGTGTTGTCAACAATCGGTTGACATCCGAGTAATATTAAAAATAAATATTAAAAGTGTGTGTCTTGTGTTGTCAACAATCGGTTGACATCCGAGTAATATTAAAAATAAATATTAAAAGTGTGTGTCTAGTGTTGTCAACAATCGTTTGACATCCGAGTAATATTAAAAATAAATATTAAAAGTGTGTGTCCTGTGTTGTCAACAATCGGTTGACATCCGAATAATATTAAAAATAAATATTAAAACTGTGTGTCTTGTGTTGTCAACAATCGGTTGACATCCGAGTAATATTAAAAATAAATATTAAAAGTGTGTGTCTTGTGTTGTCAACAACCGGTTGACATCCGAGTAATGAATGAATGGCTTGATATAAAACTAATATTGATATCTGTCAGTGCGAAAACTAATTAGACTGTTGACCGCAGGTAAATATATTTGGATTTATGCATAACTGAATATTTATATATATGGTATATGAAGATACAAGTTATTAATAATAAATAAAATATATATCTTAGACTTTTGTTTGGATTATAATAAATATAGTTTAAAAAAAACACGCTTTAAAAAGGAATCGAACTAAAAAGTATGAATAAAGAATGAATAATGGGCAAAATATAGTAAAATTATTGTGAAAAAAAAGAGTGGGGCGCTAAGTACCATATCTCTAGTTCCATTTTTGAGCTCGATTTTATTTATTTATTTTATTTATTTATTTATTTATTTATTTTAAAGGGAAACAAACAATTACAATAAAACTTATAAATATAACAATTACGTAACACAGAAATCAGTAAAGTTTCCACTAAATATAGAATACATATAAAAGCAAAAAAAAAAATAATTAAAAAAAAATAATATATAAAGTTAAGTTACAAAAAGCTAAAAACTACATTAAAAATTTAAAATAACGTAAATATATCACCTTTATAATATGTATGTAAGAAAAAGTATATATACATATTACTTTATCTTATTGTAAATGACAATGATCTTATACATAACATCTCAATTGATTCTTATAAAAACCAATTTTATCATGAAAAATGTCTAAGTGACTATAAAATTTATTGTAATTCCTGCAAGTACGGTATAAAAAACAATTTGTAGCAAAATTGGATTTACAAATGGGTATATAAAATAATGAGTTATTTCTAGAACACAGTCTTGGGCGTTTCATTTGTACGTTGTTAAGAAGGAATGGCGTATCAATACGATTGTTAATAATTTTAAATAAAAATAACTGATCTCTTAAGTTTCTACGAGAAGCCATGGAGGGAATAGAATTTAAAATATCGTTATTATTGTTTAGATTACAAAATTTATAATTTAAATGTTTATTGAACTTATCTCTTAATTGTTCTATGCTATTGATATAAACCTGATACTGAGGATTCCACACCGTAGAAGCATATTCCAAGATAGACCTCACGAATGTATTAAATAGTAGAACGAGGGTTGAAGGTTCCTTAAACTCTTTACCAATTCGTATAATAAAGCCAAGTAGCCGATATGCTTTAGATGTGATATATTGTATATGTTGAGAATACGTTAGTTTATAGTCAAGAATAACACCAAGATCTTTGATTTCAGTAACTCGTGTAAGTGAAATATTTTCCAAAAAGTAGTCCAATAATATTGGTTTCTTCTTCCTAGAAAAGGATATAATATTACATTTGCTTAAGTTAAGGTGAAGAAAGTTATCCTTACAGTACACACTAAGTCGATCTAGATCCAGTTGTAAAAATGAACAATCACTGTAAGACTTTACAGGCGTAAAAATTTTCATGTCATCTGCATATAACAATATTTTAGAGTTTCTGAAAGTGTCACCAATATCGTTAATAAAAACATTAAAAAGTAATGGCCCTAAATGGGAGCCCTGAGGAACGCCAGAAGTGACTGGCACAAATGTTGAACTAAAACCTTTTATGGACACAGATTGACTTCGGACTTTTTCCAGGCTATAGGGATCTTGCCAATTCTGAATGATTGATTAAATAATAAAAATAACGGCAAAGCCAAGCTTTCACAACACGATTTAAAAAATATCGGTGGTATACCATCGGGACCTCCACCTTTATTTATATTAAGGTTTTTTAGGTACTTAGTTACGCATTCCAAAGATATATCAATTGAGCTTATATCTACAGACTTAGTTATTGCTGTAGTAGCACTTGTCAGAGAGTTGCAAATATTAAGGGAATCACTCCCTGCATATATTTCAAAAGACGATTTGAAATGGTCATTGAATAAGTCACAAATGCCCGAACCATTATAAGAATGTCTGTTGTTCAGAAACATTACATCAGGAAGCCCAACGTCTTTACTTTTAGATTTAACAAATGACCAAAAAAATTTACTATTGCGTTTTATATCTCTTTCAGCATTAGTAATATAATTATTATAGCACTTTAATAGAACACGGTTTTGGCGAACGCGCAAGTAGCTAAAAGTTTCATAATCAGATGATCTTCTGTAAATTTTCCATTTTTTGTGATATTTAAGTTTCTCGTTAATCACCTTTATTAAAGAATTTGTATACCAAGGTGGATATTTAGTATCAAACAGTTTTTTAAGAGGCACGTATTTTGAAATTATAATATTAATTATGTCATAAAATTTATTTAAGGCTATATCAATATCTTCACAATTTAAAAGATCAGACCAATCGATTTCTGTTTATTTTACGTTAATCGTATCATAATCAGCATCATAGAATACGGGGACTTGCCGAGGCGAATAGCATAAAAACTTTTGACTTTTGACTTACTTTAGGTTGTCAGATCCTGTTAGAACATTCAAACATTGTAAAAGACAATTCATAGTACAGTAACTAGGTAAGATTAATGCATTATGCTCCTTAAGATCACCAGAATCTTTGAGTGAGAATAACACAAATTAAGCACGTTTGCGGTCTAAGAACGTTTACCATATCGATGAATGTCCGTAAATCATGAAAAAGTTATTAATTCGAAATTAATAATTATATTCATTTGTAAAAATGGAGTACATTTTATTTAAAAATTTTCAATTATTAATGATGATAAATTAATGTTGATCATTACAAATTGATGATTATAATTATCATTTTTGAAAATATTTAATCACTACAATGACTTTAAAAATGCCACAATAGTAATAGCACGAAGCGCCCCACGCTTCTTTCCACAATAATTTTATTATATTTTGCGAGTTTGAACAAAATCAGTCCGTGGGAAATGAGACAAAAGATAATTATTAATCCTGGATAATTACTAATCCTAATCAGGATAATGAGATAATCTTATCGAAATATTAATTGACTATCGGTCCTGGATGTACAAAGTTTGAACAAAATCAGTCCGTAAGAAATGAGATAAGATAGCATTTGAAAAAGTCGGTTACAAGCAAACAAACACGTGAAACTAACAAAAGCTTGTTAAAAAGCACTTAATATCTACAATGTATGCATCAAGAGCAGTTGTGGTGGATTCAGTTTAAAATTATCGTTTAAATGGTGTTTAAAATAAGTGAGAACGACAGAAATTAAAATAATAAAATTTCGGAATCATCATAAGTTCTTTTATAATTTTAATATACATAACCTATAATATAACATTAACCTGCGCTAGTTTTTTGTTTGAGAAAGATAAGTTCGTAAATTTGTCAACGTGGTTAGCGGTACCCTGTCGCTAAGAAATTAGGCCACCTGGTGTTACAACACTTGTCTGCGCTAAACAGCATAAACAGCATGTTCACAATTCATTTAGCAGCGCCTTTTCGACTTTTTACATATCTGTCCATTAATTAAACGTCGGAGGAGACTTCCTTATACAGGATATGGTTGGACAACTATAACTATAAAATAATTGTGTTATTTTTTGCATTTGAAAACATGACAACAAAGTGGTGTTTAATGTGTAATATTTAGATTTAATTTAACTTTAAAAATTCGGAACTGTTATTTATGTATTTTCTACTTTTTGTTTAATTGTTGTATGCAATAATATTATTTAATAGGCTTCAAGATACCCTAAAAGTAACTGATGTAAATGTTAAACGTGTATTTATAACAACTATAAATTCAAAATCGACTGATATTTATAATAAAAACATCAAAAAATAATAAAAAATACAGAAAAAAAAATATTCGACATTCAGTTCCACAGATTAGCACATTCAAACAAAAAGATATTATCTTCAGCTATTACGTATATTACTATGTTATCCACTCAAAAAGATCGGTGAAAAAAGGTTTTTAATTATCGAACGCTGGCGTCGTACATATCTTTATATACATATTTCTTGTGTGCGTGTGTATGTCACGGAACTCCTCCTAAACGACTGGACCGATTTTTATTAAATTCTTTGTGTGTGTTCAAGGGAACTTGAGAATTGTTTAGATTCACAATTCGGTCCACTGGAAAATGGTTTTTTTGATTAATTTTTGATAAGTAAGTAGGTGGTGATTTTGGAATGTTTCATATTGATTCCGACGGACTGCGTTACCATGGCAATGTCAAATATTAAGTAATATTATATTTTAATTATAGTCTGCCCTGACAGTTCGCGTTGCGATAGTAATGACAAAAATATTTTAGTACTAGCGGCCCGACACGTGCTTCGCTAAGTAAAAAGTGAAATTTAAAAAAATATATTGGAACATTAAATTCATTAATTCAAACAAAAAATCTTTATTTACATATTCATACGGTATCGATTGGTCGAATTATGATAAATGTACATGTAATGACGTTAGATATTGTGATAACTTTTTAATATATATATTTTTTTAGTTTGAATTTTTTTAATTAAAGACGCGTGTACAAGACAACGTCTGTTGGGTCCGCTAGTATTTATACAAATTTAAATAACCTTAACATGGCTATAGATGTTTTCAAACATGGAAGAGTATTATTCATTATGAGCTTTTAATGTCTGGCAGAACTATCGATTCAGATCTTTGCTGCCAACATACTGATGTGATTAAAGCAACAACTTAAAAGAAAGCAGGCAGAATTGATCAATAGAAAAAGTGTGGTCTTTGATCACGATAACGTTATACCACGCACATCTATAACCACTCAGAAAAAATTAACAGAGTTTGACTGAGAGGTATTAATGCATCCACCGTATAGATTTGACATTCAGATTTCTACCTGTATCGATCTCAACTGAATTCTTTAGGCTCTGTCAGGTTAACATCAAGAGAAGACTGCCAAAACTACGCTACCTACAAGATGGCAAAAAGTTATCGAACAAAATTGTACATATATAGCATAAATAAACGTAAAAATTAACTTGGGAAAAAAAGTTTTGACTTTCACATAAAATGGGCATATTATCCACCACTTAATATAATATCATATGTTTTCATTTAATTGGTAATTCGGTTCTGTATCAAACCAAATACAATCCAATAATAGAAACATTGGAATTAAAATCCGATTAATCTATAACAATATTTGAAGTATTTATGTTACAAAATATTTCGCCGTAAGATATTTATACAAAAGTCAAGTCAACAATTCAATTATACTTCTTGTGATCGCTTTACAATAAATATCAATTTTCTTCTTAACTGGCGACAGAAGGTGATTAAAACATTTATATTATATGTATAAAGTTATTTTAGGTCTACGATACATGCAATACAAGTTAAGAGTGCTTACGCGTTTGTGAAATGTTTTGCTAGTCTACATGTATCATGATGGTCGGGGTCAATATATTTATTTTTATACCGAGTTAGTGGCAGAATTAAGAATAAAACATTACAAAAATAAATAAAACAATCATTCTATTAATGATCTTTGACTCCCTTAATGGCGGGAATGTTAAATGAAATATCTCAAATATATTTTGCTAAGTAATTTATTACAACTGGAAAATATTGTACCTAAGGATTTCTGTGTCTGAAAGTAAAAACTTACTCGGTCAGAAGATGAAGGACTTCGGGAGAGAAGTCATCGAAACAGTCATCTGATGCAAACGGCTCCGGTGCTATGATGTGCGGCTCAGCCAGCTCTACATCATGCTTGAATCCCAATGTCAATAAACCATCTGACGGGGATCTACACAAAACAGTCAAATCTATTAATAGTCATGTTCGAGTAGCACACAACAGTCAACACCAGGACGTAGTCAACCGCTTCGCACAAAAGAAAACCTACCAGTAGTCAATACATTGATTATTTATTTTTCAGATAGACACTACTACAACGCCAAAGTGCTTGAACTTCAATTTTAGTTCGCAGCGGCAATTGTTAACATTGACAACACAACGGCGCACAGCTTTTATCGCAATGCAAAGAAATTCGGTGAAATAATTTTACTACAGTAAAATGATGATTAGTAAAAATAAAAAATATATACTCAAAACTGCAAAAAATAAATAAATGGTTCATCTATAAATATAAACAGTTTTTTTATAAAATCTAGTAACTAAAGCTCCAGATCATAATACCACGGCCCCCTCCACCACAGCTCGCAGCCCCCGTTACCCCTTCCCGTTACCCCTTTCCCTCCCACTAGGTGGTCACTATGGATGCACCTGATATTTTATAAAATGAAATAGGTATACATTCTTTAAAATAGCATAATGTTAATACCGTACCAGATTTGGTACCTAAAGACGAACCAAACGATTAAAATTAATTTTCAGCATTAAAAAATATATATTTATTTTCCATCGACTCGTGAGTCAGTATTGTCATTTTGAAATGTGTTCAAATTAAAAGTCGAAACATAAAAATCGCATTGCGCAGTTAGGTACTTCAGTAAGTATTCAGTAGTGTCACGCGGCAGTTCGCGAGCCCAGCTAGCACTCACACACCACACAACGCGGTACTCCGTGCTAATCAAAGTTATGCGTTCCACGAGAAAACAGTGAATAAATTAATGGGAAGACAATAATTATTGGCAAAAATTCGGAAATTCTTCTTTCCAATCTTAAAATATTTTTAAACTGATTAAATCTTTAAACATCAATTGTTTATTGTTATGATTATAAAAAAATGTTTAATAAATAGTCGCAAATACAATATTTAAATTAAAAAAAAATAACTAAGGTTCAAGCACCTTTGCTTAACATTAAAAAAACACCAAAACAGCGCAGCGGCGAGCAACAGGTACTTTAGCGATTAAACGTTACTTGCTTCAAAGAAAATCGAGACAGGCTGTTATGTTATATTACGTTCTGTTAACTCGTTTTACGTACAAAATACATTAAAAAAGATAAAAATGTGTTTGAGTTGATTTTGACCCATTAAGATTACTATGATAATGGGTAGTAGTGGTCAAATGTGACATAATTTGTACAGTAATTTGGCAGTGGCATAAATGTAGTGGTCCCTGCACTTACATAGACGGATGTGGGGCGGCGCGAAGCGCCCGCCCCCGGTGTGACGCAGGCCCGCACGTGGCGCCTTCTCCTCGCTGGGACCAATATTCAAATAACCACTAGTAATTACTTCACAGCGGAAGCGCGCATGTAAAGCCAGGGTGATGTAGCACCTGGCTGATATCAATCAGAACTACCTGTAATTTTTATCGATATTATTTTCACTACTTAGAATCCCAACATGTAATATCGGGGACTATTATTTAATTTTCATTTTCCCAATTCAAAATTATGTTTTATTTATCTTATAAGGATAATTTCAAATAAAAAATAAGATAACATAAAAGAAAGATAAATTACAGAGAAAATATCGTTAGAAATTGACAGCACCTAGATTTTAACTATTAATAAAAAATAATCACTATTTTCTAAATAATTTTAAATAGTCTTAAAATAAAATATAGCCATAATTGTTATAATTTTATAGAAATTAAAACAGTCTGGATTTCGAAGTTATGTCAACACGGCATAATGAGCGGGGTGTACCTACAAGCAAACGACGCCAACGGGTCGTGACTTGTTGCAGACTGCGATCAGGGATCTGTGATATATGACAGATCCGGCCCGACTGAGCGAGCGGGAGGCTGTGAGGGCCAGGGAGAAAGCCCCGGGCGCAGGCCGGTCTCCCACCTAGATACACTACACAACTACTAGCCCTTACAGCGCACGAGCAAACTGATTTTATTTTTTTGCATTGTGCCCCGCCCAAAGTTGCATTGGCACCGGTCATTACTAGCCTCTGCCTGTCTTTTATGATTAAGATATGAGATCACGGAACCCTGTCAAGAAATATTAATTTCACCGGGTGATAGTTAGTTCTATTACATTGTACGATTGCAATCGGGTACATTTTATTTACAAGCTTAAAAGAAATATATAATATAATTATGTTAGGTGCGAAGTACCGACAATGAATACGCAATATTGATTAGTTGCATTGCGCATGGATGTCAATGTGTAGATAGATGTATTTAGTAACGGCACTGCTAGAGTAGCACGACATCCAAATTAAACATTGCCAAATATTTTCCATAGGTTATACATATATCCTTTTCGTATATTTAAAATTTATACATAGACTAAATGTATAAAAATAAAAAAATGTTTATACAACGCGTAAATGAAAACTAACGCATTGATAGTATTATGACGGTGTTGTCACACACTCTTATTGAATTGTATAAAATGATTCATAGTATATAGTAATCATCTTAAATAACTAAAGATAGCTTATATTTTTCACTGATATTTGAAATCGTACTAGGGTAACATTAAAGCGGTAAGAACCGACTTCCTTTTTAGTCATAAAGTATGCCCGACTCCAGCCCGCCGTGCCCCACATGTTATCAAAACTTTGAAGACGTAAACGAAATGGGTAACTTTCATTAGGTTTTCTTGCTTTAACAAAGCCTCAGTAGCTAATATAGGCAAACTAGGAAACTCACCAACCTTAAGGCAAATATTATATTATTTTACAAATACAGTAAGGTAATGAGAAAATGCATGATTTTGTAATATTCTTATATTATTACTTTACGACATTACCGTAGGCATCGCATCCTTTTAAAAATTATATTACACACAATTATACATGGTTACTTGTAATTAATTGGCCACCTCTTGTAGGCAGCCTCTCTACATAAATCCCAAAATTTGTTCTAAGAGTTTTTACAAATCTTGATAAACAACACAAAAAAGGACCAAAAAACTTTTGCTCCCTGTTACTTTATACTCTGTATTTTTGTAAGAATTACCTAAAAGGTCAACGCCCGGGTTCCATGCCTAGGTTCAGAATTAATGCCAGTACAGAGGCAAAAAAAAAAATTTGTTTGGGAAAACTTGAACTTTTCGTCGAATTCACCTCTATCTTAAAGTGATGACGTGATTAAAATTAAACTACCTAGTCTTGCCATAAATATTGTAACACAGAAAAAAAAAATAATTGCAAATAACATTTATTACTTTTATTTGTGTTAGTTTAATACACAAATATAAAACAATTAAAATATAAAAATCTTATTCGAAGTGGTGTCCATTGGCTGCATACAGCATATCCTTTAAACGTTGAGGACAGTTATCAATAGAAGCACGCGCTCTTTCCATGGGGTAATTCTTCACTGCCAATCGTATGAATTGTTTTAGGGACTATCATGGCGTTTAGAGGTTTTTAGGCTGTACTCTCTAAAACTGACCATAAATCATAATTCATTCTTCAGCTCTGATGAATTCCGAAACGTTCGTTTCCAACCAAGACTGCGTGGACCGAAATTTATGACCCGGCGCCGAGTTTTGCTGGAAGGACCATACTTGGTTATTGAACATGGTGTTTTTAGGGGGCTTAATTCTGTTTTCTTTATCACCTCAATCTATTTTAATATCGCAAAATATTATACATTGTATTGGCGCCAAAATGAGAAAACACAATGATCAATCGTATAAAAATGACAGATTCGAAATTCATATGTAATATTTTTTATTTTTATTTCTAACAGTATTTATGGCCAGACTAAGTATATAAGTAGGTATTCATGTATATGTATATACATTACTTTTTAAAAGAAAACATTAATTTAAAAATTGTTGTTACCGGTTATGTTAAGTTACCGGTTTAGGGAAAAATTAACAACATGGGCAAACTTAAATTTATCATAATTTACATAATGTCCTGAGTTAGCTAGCGGAACAGCATTATTATGTCCTGAGTAAGAAAGTCGAACCATCTTTGTTCACTGTCTGAACATTTTTTGTTCGTGTCTATGTTGTCAGCCTTGTCGGCTATTACAGCGTCCCCGAGGATTAAAATAACATTTAACTTATCATTGCTTACTTTAACACAAGATTTAGCCCGTTTACAGTCTCCGAATTTAACCCCAAGTTCAGTCGTGGCTCAACAAAAACTGTCATCCTCAATAGTGGTGGGTTGGAAAAAGCATGGAAACATTTGGTTACCAATCCAAACTTCCAAGCCAAGCACCACCCGACCTTCCGAAATTTATTTTCTGCCGATTCAAGAGAAACTGGGGTAATATAAGTCGCGGAATGGAATAGTTTTAAATAAAATAAAATAATAAATTTACTTTTCCTTTTTAATATAATCACATTAAGCCGAATACTTTTATTAGATCTATGAATTAATTTTTCTAAGCCAATGTAAAAATCTTTTAGATTTTTGGCCTCAAAATGAGCCAAAGTTACCTACTTTACGACACTGCGTGTGGCGTCGGTAAACTTACTTAGTTTTTTTTTTAAATTGGGGAACAAATTATAAATAATAAAATAACTTGGGGCTGGTTCTGGTGGGTGGAATAATGATTTGAAGCCATGCCTGTGCAGAGTAGCCATTGCAACTCTGCTCTTGTAAACCGGCACGTTATCTTACAAGAGAAACACACCTCCTTGGTCAACTTTCCTCGACGTTTTTTCTTGATAGTCTCCTTTACTTTTTTAGTATCGTTGCATAGTATTCTCCTGTGTAGTTGTTATGGTCCTGTCTTTTTCTTTGTAATCAATCAGGATTATCCCCTCACAATCTCAAAAAACATTAGCCATAAACTTTCCAGCCGACTCTGCCATTTGTAATGTATTTGAGGGTGGTGTACCTTTTTTATACGATGCCATTGCAGGGACTCTTTTTTGAACACGGGCTCAAAATGATGAATCCATGTTTCATCCTCGGATTACCGAGATTACATCCGCTCCAAAATCTGTGCAGGTTCGTCTCCATACATCTCCAAAAATTGTTTTGACGCATCGACGCGCATCGAGCTTTATCGGTACCCATCTTGCTATCTACTGAGACACCAGGCGGTAGATAGTTTACAGCTGAAATACGGATAAGATGTTAAGATCAGGGTACTACGGGATCCCGGTACCTAAGCCAGCCGGCAGCGATGCATGCGCTAGAGCGTGTAAACTGTCGGGTTACCGGTTTTGGTGTTGGATTCGTGGTGTTAATGTTGAAGCTGTAGAAATTGGGCGCTATTCGTCTGGGTTCCCACAGTCGTCGGGGGCTCGTCGAATCTCGCGCACCGAGACGTGATTGATCAGCCTAAGGCGAAGGGCTGCTGTGGTTCATTTCATTTCGGGGATCGGAACATCCCCTGAGCAGCGATCCCTTCAAGGGTCACTGCAGGCTACCCGCCCCCTGCTTAGGGTTTAGATGGATGGGCTCACATCAATCCGGTCACCCGACTGTATAGTAGGGTACGCATGCGGCCTGACTGCCTGTCGGGATGTGAGTGTGCCTTACAGGTCCGGCGCCAGCTGGAAACTGCTAATGTGAGAAAAATTATTGCTAGTGTGAGAAATCACACGGGAAGTGAGCGTGTCTGAAGAACCGGAACCATTCATGGAGAAAAGGTAGAATGGAGGTCGAGTGGACTTGTCTTTGACCGATAGCCTTGCGAGCTTACTAGTCTCATAATGCCGATGTCGGACGACTACGGAGATCAGACCTGCCGTATAAGTGTCCTTGTACCAGGGGTAAAACTTGCTACAAGTATAGCGGCGGCTCAAACTTTATGACTAGATGGATTGGTGAGGTTGAGATGCTATAAACATAATCATTAGGACTAAAGGAGGCGAGGATAGTAGGTACTCCAACCAATGTAGATAACTATTTTTATTCAAACAGGTATCTTCCAGTACAACTTATTCCTTATTTTCGACGATGTCTGGTGTGGTGGCCTCAACTGATCTTACTGAGCGGGGGGTTTAACCGTAGTCAACGGATCCCGACCATGTCTAAAAAGACCATGCCTCTTGTAAATCTTTCATTTATTAGGCCACTGTTACCCCTAAATGTTCTCCATTTCAGTCAAAATGGTTTGAGCGTTCTTCCTTGCATGGTAAGAAACTTTATCACAAAACGTTGTTCCATTTTCTCCATGGTTTCAGTTTTCTTCCGGATTGACCTGTTTAGCAGGCGAGTGTTCGTAAACGAATGACACAATAACGTTGAAATTTTATTTATATACTAATAATAAGTTCCCAATTAGTATGACACTAAGTGAGCGCCCCTATTCCCTACTCTATCCCCCCTATTCCACGAACTTTTGGACCTCCCCGCGTATATAAAAAATGACAAAGCTTAATATTTAGTTTGTATCGTATTCCTTGAGAGTATTCAAAAAAACCCGGTCAACTTCAAATCGCTGTGAAACCCAGATAAACAAAAGAAATTAAATAAGTTTATAGCGGATTTTATTCGTTAAAAATCAAAATTTAAATTTTAAAAAACCCCGATACAAAAATACCTCTAAAAAGATAAAAATAATATTATTATGTACTTATTGAAGTCGTGGCGTCGGGGGCCCGTTGTACGTACGATGACGATGGTATCTATTTTACGAAGTTAATCATTGAGAACTTAGACTTACGATCTTCAATAAGTAAATAATAATATCATTTTTATTCTTTTTACAGATCTTTTTGTATCGGATTTTCTGCTTTTTAAAGTTATGTTATTTTGAATGGGGGGTTAATTTTTTAGTTATTAATATTTTTGGAACTTAGTTCCTTATCGCGTGTTGAGAAAGGGGGCTAGACGGTAAAAATTCTTACCAAAAATTGGCACGACATATTTCGCTATCTCTCTCTCTCTCTCTCTTATAGAAAGCAAGCGAGATATTTTAATTTATATCATTATTATTTTTTGTAGTAATCGTGTTCACGGTAAGACGAGATGGAGGTGTCTGTCAGTAATTCAATGAATAAATCCTGAACTGTACGCCCGGAAGCTTAGACACCGTTGGAGGTAGATGACTAATTAACTGTCTTACTGACAGACACCTCCATCTCGTATTCGACCTCCAACACGATTGCTGCAAAGCATTCGAAACGTCGGGTTATATTTAAAAAGTAAATTTATAATTTAATTCAATATACGCGAGTTAAATCCGTAAAAATAGTTTTATTTCAATGTGTAGTACTCGTGAAAACCTTAGAAAACACTAAGTCCTATTATTGCCCATACAAATGTCTGTGATATTAATCAGCCAAGACAATATTAAATGTGATCACAAGGCATATTAAAGATAAATTACCAAGTGACTAAGCTGTGCAAGTTAATATTAAACCGAAGTACAGAAGTAAAGGTGTCAATGTAAATATACCTGCTGAAAAACAAAATGTAGCATTGTTACCATTTCCTCATTCAATAAACAATACTTTTACTTTACCAGTAAAACTAACTATTTTACATAGTTTTACTTTACCAGTAAAACTATGTTTTAAAAAGAAAATTGTTTACTGAAAACACAGCTGATGATAATATTTCTATAGCATCTTATATCTTCTATATCTGCTGATTATCAACAAAGTTATTTATCTGAGTCAAGTGAAGTGGAAAATTATTACCTCAACAATCGTATCATTTAATAAAACCTTCAAGCACGAAAATATAGGTTTAAATTATTTATTTTTTCAGTAACACTAACACCACAGTATGAACTTCGACGCCGATAATTTGAATGGCGCGTCAAATGACGTCAGTTTTCCTTTCGACCAATGGAAGCGTTTTGGAAGTTTTAATTTCGCTCCCTTAATATACACTTTTCACAAATTATTTTAAGGCCTTAAATGATTAGTAAATAAAAAAAATGATTTTATTATAATAGGATGATAATAAGTATCCGGAAAAAAAAGTATTTGAGACCATTTAAAATTTTATGCATATTCCATATTCCTTCAATAATTAATCGAAAGGAAGTTCTTTCCATCTGGGTGTCCCATGACACCTCTTAGTTTTTTTTCTGGTTTTTAAAGTTATGTTACTGGTTTCACTATTGTACTATTTGAACCGACGGACACACAAATTTTCACTTGTTTAAGTATTTCTATCAATATTGCATAAGAACCTTTCACCCGCACCAATATATTGGAGACGACTGTTTCTATTTCTACCAAACATAGCTAAGAACCATCTCTCAACGGACAGGCTTTCGATTTAAAAAACGCGCAATCAAATACGTCCACGCGTTTGACTGCTAGAAGGCCACAGACAGACACACAGATACACAGATCGACAGGTCAAATTTATAACACCCCTCTTTTTGAGTCGGGGGTTAAAAAACCCTCTTTTATAAGATTGTTGTGATGTTATTTTATTGTAAAATGACTGGCAAAATTCTTATCACCGAAAAGAAAATAAGTTCAAAAAGTTTCAGTTATTATCTTTGTTTAGTTGTTAACTTTTTTACGTCTATGATGATGATGATTTCTATGATGCCGTAAAAAATATAATTTGTTACAAATAATGTTCAATAAAAGTTTACGAAATACAGCTCTAAAACCCTTTGTTCCCCCTTTTCGTGGCGTCCGGAGGACCATTGTAACGACCCCACAAACTTGAACTTAAACTTATACTGAACCCACATTAAAAAAATAAGATTGCGTTCTCTGAAACACGCAACCCTAAAGTATGTAAGTTGCCAATTAGAAACTTACTGCGCCGACTTAAGCTCGCGGTTTTGAAAACTGCAGAATTTAGAGTCGGTTGGGTATATTTTAGAATGAAAATACTATATTTATTTAACGGTTAACTGACGCAACGACGTCAATTAGTACGTAATAATATTATTTTTATTCTTTTTAGAGGTATTGTTTGAGTCCGGTGTTTTTTCTTTATTTTAATGAAACATACATTAAATTGAAAGCACAACATGTAACAAGAAAGTAATAGTTGTATTTCGTATTAATATTAGCCGCATATAATCGAATTGATGAAGTTCTCACTTCTGTCGTGTGGGCCTTTCTCCGACCAATGTTAATTGGTAATTGAGATGTACTCTCCTGACACCTCACTGACACCTCACTGACACCTCATCCGCCCGCATGCTCCGATCGTATCCGGTTTTACTATATCATAATATAACTACGATGTTGACACAGTCAACAGTTTTAACAATTCATATTTATATTATACAATAATATTTGATTTCGGTAACTATAAATATAATATCAATAAAATATGTACTCCCTCGGTTATTCATTACTCTGTATTTTGTAAGAAGTCTAAGTAATAGTACCTAGTAAGTATAGGTCGCGGCAGTCTAGCGCTGCACGAAATTTGTAAGGTACCTAATACTATTATAACTTTTTTTTTGGTATATTTCGAATAGTATTGTAATAATTACACTCTTATCTCTCTTTTAATACACAATATGTATTAAAATTTTAAACTCATGATGTAAAAAAAAATTAACAATTAATCCGTACTCAAGGTTTAGACTGACTTACAATGTCCAAAGATTTTATTTTACCAAAGATTTTTAAAAAAGTATTAAAAGAAACCTAACTAACAAAAAAAATAACAAAGTCAACCGTAATAAAAAATCAACAGTAATAACAAAACAATTCTGTACGACTGTTATACGACTTACCGCACTTTTTTCTTAGCCGGTTCAAATTAAAGTCACTTTTACATTAGGAATTAATACCTATCTTAAAATTAATTCAGTTAATTACAAATAACCCTGTATTATATTATACCTAATAAGTAATATGAATTTATAAAAACATGTTTCCTCCAATTTATACAAGAATAATTTGTCATTATTTAATAAAAAATAATAAAGGTCTTAAGTGAGTCCCAGGATTCTTTGAATTGTTTCTATCAAAACTATAAAATTAAGACACTGGCTGAATTCATCAACGGTAACTAATACAATGCATTCTGTAAACAAACACCTTTTGGTATATAAGATCATGTTAAAAATACACTTACTATATACTACACTGCCCAGGAAATAAATTGTGAGTGCAGTGTCTAACCTCCAGGAGAACTCAAGGGGGATAGCGATTTTGCATTGATTATTAAGTTTACGTTCCTCAATATTATAAACTATATTAACATGATGATGTTCCACTTGATACGTATCAGTAATCTCATTTAAAATGATTTTTGAGAGCAACCCAATTTACAAATGATTCAATAACAAGGAGCGAACTAAGAAAAAATATAAAGATAATTTTAAAAAAGGCAAATATAATTAAGGTAAGTATCCTAGCTAATCTTAGAAATATAAAGGTATGTTTTTCCGGCTCGAGTCTGGAGGGCACTAATATACCTTCTTCCTTTAACGTAGAAGGATGAAAGTATCTTATATTATTGTACACTAGTTTGGTAAGATAGGTAACTATGGTACTATCCTAGCTTTCAGGTTCCGTTCCAATAATATAACACCACTAACGACTGTCAACCTACAACTAGGTGTTCACAGCGCCGCATACTATTAAAGAGTAATGTTTTTCAAGTAAGTGACACCGCAGAATAATCAGTGTCAATATTGGCTTTTTTCCTGTGATTAGAATTTTAGCTTTTGATAATTACTCTCAATCATTGATCAAAATTGCAATGAGAATCTATTACATAGCTATCATTTAAAAAAAAACTTTAGTTTTGTTACACAATAGAACTTGTCCTTATAAAATATAGGACATGGCTTATAGGACGTGATTAGACATGTTTTTAGTTGCTCTACGATATACAGGGTTATTTGTAATTAGTTGACCACCTCTCGCAGGCAGCCTCTCTACATCAATCCCAACAACATTTGTTCTACGACTTTTTAAAATTAATAGTTTTAAAAATTTTGTTTTTCCCATACAAAATGTATTTACTGCCTCTGAACGTGCATTTAACAACCTTGCAACTGCAACCTTGAGCAAAGAGAGTCCACGCACCTTGCGTAGGCAAAATACGTGCCAAGGACACGTGCAGCGGGGCGCGGGGTGGCGGGGTGATGCAGCGGCGGCGATGCACGTTAAACATTTGAACTTGACCTCAGTCGTTTGTCACGGTCGATTAGATAAGCGTGTGCCGCGCGACCCGCTGGCTCCCGTTGCTGGCTAACCGAATTTCGATTAGTGAAAACAGTACTGTGATGCCGTAACACAAATATCGAGTACACCAAGATGGTGCGAGTGCTGGCTAAGTGTGGTAAGACGAGTCGGTGAACAGTTGATTTTTAGGTGTGGTCTTTGTGTTGGATATGAAGGGGACTATTTTGCACCGGTATCCACTAGATATAAATTTAAGAGGTAATTTGTAAATATTGAATTCTTTTGTAAATAACACATTGTATTATTGTGAATAATCTGATTCTACCTTGAATAATTGTTAACAATTTTATACATCATAAGTTTAAAATTTTAATACACAACACGACGATTGGGTAATTATTATATACTGTTCGAAATAAAACAAAAAAATAATAATAAATTATTATAGTATTACGTGCGTGGTACCTTACAATTACCGCCCTGTTGGTCGAGTGGTTAGCGCAGACGCCTAACGTGTCACGGCGCAATAATAATAATAATAATATCACAGAACAAATTACACAAACTGATCTAACCCCTAAGTAAGCAAATTATTTGCTTGTGTTAAGGGTGTTAGACAACGATACGAATACATAGAAATACACATTCGATTCCCGGCAGAGATAGGCATTTATGTGATGAGCATAGATGTCTATGTTTCTGGGTTTGGTCGTTTATTAAATATATTCTCAGTATTTATATGTGTATTTCTATGTATTTGTATCGTTGTCTAACACCCTTAACACAAGCAAATAATTTGCTTACTTAGGGGTTAGTTCAATATGTGTAATTTGTCCTGATATTATTATTATTATATTATTATAAATTTCGGGCAGAGCTAGACAACCGCGACCTGTACTTTAGACTTCTTACAAAATACAGAGTAATAAATAATCGAGGGAACAAAAATTTTTCTTTTCGTTTGTTCTGAGTTATTTATCAAGATTTCTGAAAAGTCGTAAACAAATGTTGTTAGGATTGATGTAGAGAGGCTGCATGCAAGAGGTGGTGAACTAATTACAAATAACCCTGTAAATGTTTTTTGGCGGGTAGATTTTAAACTGTCAAGACGTGTTTTTAAGTGCTCCTCAATTATTATCAAATTTTAAAGTTCATATTAGTTATTCATGATATAATAAATGTTCCTTGCCTTAGTTGACTATCACTTCACATACTAAACAAAATGGATTCATCAGTTGAACATGTTCTTAAAAATATGGAAGAGCTCTCTTCATCTATAAATAGTCGGATGGATGAGTTTGAAAAACTTATCTCTGCTTCAGCACCATCTAACCCCCACTGTAAAATCAGTGAGTACGGAGTTCTTCACATTTAAAACATTTGCATGGAAAGCTTTGAGTATACTGAAGGCCCAAGTCGAACAGTTAGTCCTTGGCCTTGATCGCGTGGAGACACACACTCGTAGAAAGGTCTTACTTCTGCATGGAGTCAGAGAAGGCCCTAGTGAAGATGTAGTGACGAAAACTCTTGAGGTGCTAGTTGATCGAATGAAGCTGACGGGTGTAAACTCAGGTTCCTTTGAAGCCTGCCATAGGTTAGGTTCAAAGAAAGACACTGCACGGCCAATTTTTGTGCGTTTTTCCTCTGTGCAATATCGTGCCAGTGTTTGGAGAGCGAAGACCATGCTGAAGGGCACGAAGATCAAACTCACTGAGTTTCTCACCAAAGCCCGACAAGATATATTTGCATCAGCTCGCAATCATTTTGGTCTGAGAAATTGTTGGACAGCAGACGGTATCATAATTGTTCTGCTGCCTGATAAATCACGAGCTAAGTTAACATCGGCTTTTGACTTGAAACAATTAGTTAAGAAGCATCCATTAAGTTTCCAATCGCAACCAGAGGACAATTAGTGTTTGTGCAATTATACTGTACCTGGTTTGTGATTTTTTTTTTGTTATTTTTAAATATTCATAATTTTTAATGGGGGTATATTCGTATTTCTCTCATCATCACCTCTTTTGTTTTTGTTTTTAATTTAAATTTTTAAAGTATCTATTGTATTTGTGTTATTAGATGTCATTAATTACTCTTCTCTATTTTCATTAACAATATCTCAAGTTCTATATCTTCTCCCTTTTACCTGTATGCAGATGATTTACAAATATATCGTCATTTTGGGCTGACTGAGCTGCATGAGACTATCGACTTCCTTAACAAAGATCTTGCTGCAATCCACTCGTTTGGAATTATTATTAACCCTGTTAAATCGCAGGCAATCATTATCGGTAGTAGCCGTCTAAGAAGCCGCGTTGTCTGGGAAACTGTACCTCCTATCTTGTACTGTGGAACACCGATACCTTACTACGACAAAGTGAGAAATCTTGGCTTACAAAATAAAAACTTATCTTGGATACCTCACGTCACCGAAGTAAGCAGAAAGATGCACTGCACCTTCCATTATCTTAAACGTTTTCAATACTTTCTTCCGTTTAAAACCAAAATTCTGCTTGCGCAATCACTTCTTCTACCTATCCTCGACTATGCAGATGTATGCTATTTAGATGTGTCGAAGGAGCTACTTAACAAACTAGAGCGTCTACAAAATCTTGCGATACGCTTCATCTTCGGCTTACGTAAATATGAACATATCCTAATTTCGTACTCAACTAAAATGGCTCCCTATCCACCTTCGCCGTGATATGCACATCCTTTCTTTTTTCTATAACATACTCTATAACAAAAATTCTCCTATCTACCTTCAGTCTCGTTTTCATCATCTTCCCACTCCTACACGTTCTAAGAGATCTTTCATCACTTCGATGCTTGAAGTCCCAAGACACAACACCTACTTCCTACTCCACTCCTTTACAATAAGCTTTAATTAATACAAAAAGCTTTGGAATCGATTACCGAAAGCGGTCCAGGAAAGCACTTCAATTTATGCTTTCAAGGACAAGCTTAGAACTGCTCATTTTATATATGTATATGTATGTTTATATATATGTGTCTATATATATGTATATATATGTAAGTAGTTTTTTTATTATTTTTATATATGTATATGTTTATGTATGTGTATGATTAGGTATTTTCATTTAATGTTTTTTTTTAACGCATTTATAAATTTAAGTACTATATTTTTTACTTACTGCTTTTTCATTTTTCCACTAATATGACCCGCGATATCATGTTTCTCTATACCATGGGGTCGACTGGCAGGATTGTCTTATAGAGATATGTTCGCCCTTGCCAACATTTTTTAAAAACCATGTTTGTATTGTTTTTTTATAAAGTGCAATAAAGAATATAAAAATAAAAAAGAAGTCTTTTGTTATTATTACCGCCCCGTTGTTCGAGTGGTTAGCGCAGACGCCTAACGTGTCACGGCACAATGGGGCTCGGGTTCGATTCCCGGCAGCGACAGGAATTTATGTGATGAGCAAAGATGTCTGTATTTCTGGTTTTGACAAAAAAATAAAAAACATTTGGCCTCATAAGGAACTCAAGGTCCTTGCTTTTGAATTATACCAACGGATGCGGTCGCTTAGAAAAGGCTTGGCGGGTAACTCCTAATAGCAAAGCAAGTTGTTCTTGCGTTTGACACGGATCCTCATCGAGAAGTTTCTCCAATTCACCGTCTTTAAATTTTTTTGCCAATTGCCAATAATACGCGGACAGCCGTCAACATCGAAATCACCGTCTTAAAAGCGGCGGAACCGGACGGGACAGGTTTTTCCCTTAAAGCATCATTCTCGTAAACTTTTTTTAACTCCCGTTACGCTTAGCTGCCTTTTTTGTTAATGAAATAAGAAAAATAACACTTCCCCTCAATGACCATTATTAGGAATAGAATCAGTACATTTTTATGTACAACTCTATACTGTTTTTTTTGTTTCTGCATTCCCATCAGAATAAGGTTCTCTGAAGAAATTGCTACTTAGCGGTAAGACCAATACTAGCAATAAATAATTTATTTGTATTATTTCTGTATGCCGCGTGCAATAAAGAATATTATTATAATTATTCAATGTGTATATTAAATGTATGTCAAAGTAGCACAACCTTTTTTCTCAATTACAGATAAGAAATTTGGTAATTGTTCGTTATCGGGCCACAGATATGACGACTTCCTGATGTCAGTGTTGTAACTGAATTATCCTAAGAATTAAGTTAAAATAAGCGATTAAGTGAATGTCTTTGTAACAATACCTATAAATTAGTAGCAGATCTTAGATCTCTCAACTATTTAAACTTGTTACATTCAACATTTTAAAGTACATTAAATATGTAATTTATATAAATATTATAATACAACAATTGTCCAAATGCTTTTTTATTTCACTAATTTACAGTGGAAATTGTAAAATATTTACAAAGAGACACATTTATAGAACTTAAAAAAATATATATGTAATAGGAAGAAATTTGGAACACGTACTTCTTTACATCGTATAAAGCAAATTCGCTTCCCGCGTCTATCAATATCTCTGTATAGTACCCGGCAATAAATATTGCACATCGACCTTTGGAAAGAGACAATTGGCTAATTTCGGCTTCATAGAGCGTTATCACTGTCGCAAGAAATACAATCATTCCTGTATCTATTAGGAGCTGTTAAAACAAGTATATTTTTTTATTAATTAAAATTAAATTCTTTTATAATTATATTTATTTTATGTATAAAAACATTTTTTTTCTATAAGTCGTTATTTTAATTGGGGAGTAATATCATTTAAGAAACATGCTTTTTATTATTTAAAAATTTTATTATTTAGGAAAATTATAACTGCACATAATAAAAACCATTATACCCATTCTTAAAATGAGACGTTGTAATACAGTAGCCAGCAATAAATATTACTCATCGTAATATTGCATATAGCCCTATAATTTGGTCATAGGATGATTTTCTCTTTATAATTTGTAAACCATTTAAAAAACAAAAATAGTTTATTGTAATGAAGAACAACGTAAAAAAATACTATGTTGGATCACTTACCGATGGAAGGTTACGTTTTGAACTATTTTTTTTTTTCTCGAAAGAATAGGATTTACAGCCTCTTATAATGTAGGACATTGCTCTTGCTATTAGATCATATTTTCTTTCAACAAAACGGAGAAAATATGTAAATAACTATATGAATTCGTAAATGAAACTAAACAAGAATACACCACTGACAGCCGACATCAAATATCGGCGCTAAAGAGTGGAAAAAGGTTTGCGATCATACAATCAAATGTAAAAATGAATATAGAAGCATTCAACACAGCTTAGACAATTACACTGATGGACTAGTGATAAATACAGCTGATATTGACAGTGATATTGACCTCTTTGAGAGCACAGATGGTGTAATGAAAGTAGCTGTTGTAGAATGGAAGTAGAATTAGAATTATTATTATTACAATGTCTCATTTCAAGAATAGCTATAAATGTCTTTATTATATACAGTTATAATTTTACTAAATAATAAATTACGGGAACATAATGTAAGCATTTTAAGCTATTGCATGGCTTCTATCGCGGGCCTAGAGCGTGGAGACCGAATCCAGAAATTCCGTAACGAAAATAACCTAACACACCAGTATTGTGTACCTATCATTTAACAAGTTGAGAATATGTGTTATAAACTTTATTGTCTACAGCTTAAGGTTTAGTTTAAAAGAAATGTTTTACTTGTACAAATGTGTTTTTTTCAACAAGGATTTTCATTTCAATGACTTTCTGTTATGGTGTTACAAAAGACCTTGAGTACAAGCATTTAACAATCGTAATTGAACTTTATTCCTGAGATTTAAGGTTAAAAACGTTTTAGCTGTTAATATTATTAACCTTTTTATATTACATAGCACTGATAATTTCTCATTTAAATAGGACTATATGGTCCTATTTAAATTGAGAAATTATACCATTCTTATTTAAAATTTTATCCTATATAGCGTAAAAAAACCCTATAAATGAGTAATTTATTCACTAAAAGAAAAAAAAATGTTTTTTTATAGTTCACCACGCACACGCAAGTTACACAACTTGAATTTACATCAAAGAAAAAAAACAACTACATAAATAAATAAATAACTATAATTGCATAAGTTGATAAAAAATGCTATGCAATAGTCTCCGAGTGCCACACGTCTTTTTTTTATTATTTTATTTTACCCCAGCTTAAATCCACCACTTATAGAAAAATGTGTGACTTTTATACAAAGAATAAAAATAATTATCAATAGAAGCAAATTATACTTGTTTTAACAGCTCCTTATAATTTCAATTTCAACATTCAAACCATACTGTTTCAATTTCAAGAGATAATGCTCTACGAAGCCGAAATTAGCCGATTGTCTCTTTCCAAAGGTCGATGTGCGATATTTATTGCCGGGCACTATACTTATGTATGCTTAGATCTTTAAAACTACACAACGGACTTTAATGCGGTTTTTTTATAGATAGAGAGATTCAAGAGGAAGGTTTATATGTATAATAACATGCTTAATATATTAGAGAACCACTGATAATTTCAAGATTTCTAATGCGAAGTCGTAAACAAGCACATTGTTTGGCGCTTACATTCCAAACGCTGAGTGACTGACAACCCTCAGCCGAAACTACTGAATGCAAAAATCTTAAAATTGGCATTTGTGTTTTTTTGGGGGTGTAGAGGAGCACTAAGAGAGGATTTTTGGAAATTTCCTCCTCAGGGAATAAAAAGAGGATTAACTGAAACTTTTTATTTCTTCGTAAACAAGCACATTGTTTGGCGCTTACATTGCAAACGCTGACTGACTGACAACCCTCAGCCGAAACTACTGAATGCAAAAATCTTAAAATTGGCATTTATGTTTTTTTGGGGGGTGTAGAGGAGCACTAAGAGAGGATTTTTGGAAATTCCCTCCTCAGGGAAGAAAAAGAGGATTAACTGAAACTTTTTATTTCTTCGTAAACAAACACATTGTTTGGCGCTTACATTGCAAACGATGACTGACTGACAACCCTTAGCCGAAACTACTGAATGCAAAAAACTTAAAATTGGCTTTTGTGTTTTTTTGGGGGTGTAGAGGAGCACTAAGAGAGGATTTTTGGAAATTCCCTCCTCAGGGAAGAAAAAGAGGATTAACTGAAACTTTTTATTTCTTCAATGGATTCTTTGGAAACTTTGTATGTGGGTTCCTACAATGTAGCAAAGTGAACATTAGGAAGGGATTTTTTTTTAATTGAGAGGTGATCATTCCCCCCTAAGAGTTAAAAAGGTGGGTCCAACTTTCTATGACAACTTTCAGAGGTGGTCGCGTGTATATACATGCATAGCATAAATTCACATATTTAAATCCCTCAAGGGGATAACAGAAGAAGTGCACATATTAAATACAAATCTTGTCGAGTTGAATAAATGGGCGAACGTACACGTGGGCGAAGCTGCGAGAAGAACAGTGTCTTATAATGTTATAAAAACCATCCAGTTTGCTAACTCTATCTTAGCTCTCTAAAATTCTGAAAAAATCGATGACTAAATCTAGAAAAATCTAGATCTATAACAATCTTTTGTCAGGAGTGCAGGTTGTGGATATAAATATAAAAATTGTTAGGACATTAAACTATGGAGATTGTTCTTATCCACTACTAAAAGAGACTTCAACTTAAACTTAACTATTTTCGACATAATTGAACAAGAACTCTCAAATCCAAGGAACATAATTATGTAAAAGATGCAATAAATACTACAACCCATAATAATAGAAAATAAACATTAAAAATAAAGGTATATAAACTAGAGGAGGTGAAAATTGTTGAAAAGGAAAAGTCTTTCACTCAACTACTAGAAAAAATTTAAGAGGAAAATTCAAATCCGATTTAGATATGGCTATGTGAACTTGGCACCCGAATTTGGAAAAAAATACTTTTAAGGGTTTAAATGAAAATTTAAACCCTTATAAAATAGTAATTATATTAACCTTCGATTAGAAGTAATTCAGATCAACATAATAAAATATAAGTTTCGGTCGAAGTGATCGATTTTTATTAACTGCAGGTCTACTACAATAAAATACTATTTTACGACAAACCTCTAGGAACGTTGCTCAGTCATTTTAAGCGTTTGTAGTAATCATATTAACCTTCGATCAGAAGTAATTCAGATCAACATAGTGAAATATAAGTTTTGGTCAGTGATTCATTTTTTATTAACTTCTGATTGTAGTTACAACCAAATATTCTTCTACTACAAACCTCTAGGATTGTTTCTTAGTCATTTTAAGCGTTTGTAGTATTCGTGTTCTTTCGAAATATAATTATTTATTAAATATCGATTTGGAAAAACTCGAGATGTTTGCCCATTTTAATAAGTTTACTAAAAAAAAACAGTTTTACTACAATCAACTACTAAAGTTTTTTAAGGGTTTAATTATTCTCTAAAGAATCAACACTCTAAATAAAAAGAACAATATATAATAGAACTGCTTTATAGTTTAACTACAAACGAAATCATCTTTACTACTAACCACTATTTATCGAAATCTATCATTTAAGCCCATAAAAGTTATTTTTTTCTAAACTCGAGGGCCAAGTTCACATAGCCTTTAGATAAAAGAAGAATGGAAAGTTAACAAAATGTATCGATTAGAGGGAAACAACCAGGAGGATAAACTCAGCCTAATATTTATATCCTTAGTAAGTTCATGGGAAAAATTTAAATCATGAATAATAAAAAATAAATTCAAAGGATCTATATGTGAAATATGGCTTCACAAAAGTAAGAAAAAAAAGAGCTACTAGAAGTAAGAAAAAAAGAAAAAAAGCAATGCTGTGCTAGTGCCAAAAGTACGACAACTGATCATAAAATAAACTAAAACGAATGACAAACAAAAGAGGGAAGTTTCATCATCGCCACCAACCTATGTCTAATCAAGAAAAACACAGGTCATCAATATTCAACAAGACAAGCGCTTTTAATCTAATGAGAAAAGATCAATTTATTTTTCTATATATGCAACCTAGAAGATTCAAACTCAGTACCCAGTGCCTAGTAGGTCCCAGGTATTCACTTTTATTTTTATTATTATTATGAAGAAAGACCAAAAAAAGAAAAGGTGTACAGCGGTTGCACTCCTTCTCATTTAAAGTGCACCTCAGTAATATTAGGGACTTACACGCTAATATCTTACCTGTCCATCACCACCCGGAGACAGAGCAGCCGCACTTGTTCTTTTTGACGGAGACGCAGATACAATAGACGTACCTATCGGTGGCAAAGCTCGCCCCTGGTTTAATGCCGAATGTGGTCATGCTCAAGACCGAAAACATTCGGCATATATCATTTGGGCTGATGCTCGAAGCCGCAAAACTCCGGATGTAAGGTCGAAGAAGAGAGCCTTTAACCAAGCTGCCAAGTCCTACAAAAAGGCATTGCGGAAGGCTCGTCTCGATCGAATCGCTAAGAATGGCGAAAAGCTCTCTGTCAGACCCACTGGCAGCCGAGCTTTCTGGTCTCTTGAGAAAGCGATCGAGTTTGCCAACCCTCACTGCCTGCTCTGATGAAGCCGGATGGATCCCTGGCCCACACAGCAACAGAGAAAGCAAATGTATTTGCTTCTCTGTTTGCTGATACTTCGCATCTAGACACTGGCAATGCTTCTCCAGCACATCTTCCACACTGCGGTATTTTGATGCCTGAAATCCGCATCACTAACAAAGAGGTATGGAGAACATTGTGTCGTTTAGATATGAATAAAGCCAGTGGTCCTGATGGTATACCAGCCATTCTGCTCAAGACATGCGCAGCTGAGTTGTCTCCTGTACTGACACGTCTGTATCCTCTCTCTTTCATGACTGGAATAGTGCCGAAATCCTGGAAGCTTGCTAATGTGCAACCCGTGCCCAAAAAAGGCAGCCGTGCCGACCCCGTCAATTACAGACCGATTTCAATCACCTCCATACTCTGCAAGATTATTATGGAGCGTGAATTGAACTCGCGCCTACTAGCATACCTACAAGATAACAATCTCCTCAGTGACCGACAATATGGGTTATATGGCCGTAATAGGTCTACTGGGGACCTCCTAGTGTATGCTACACACATTTTAAGCGAGGCCATCGAGAAGAACGGAGAAGCGGTCGCCTTCTCTCTGGACGTCTCGAGGGCATTTGACAGGGTATGGCATGCGAGCCTTATAAGCAACCTTTAAGCGTACGGTATATCTCCTGGTCTGATCGGCTGGGTAACGGACTTTTTGAGCCAGAGATCTCTCCGAGTAGTTGTTGACGGGTGTTCCTCGGAACTTTTGAAAATAAATACCGGAGTGCCGCAGGGGTCCGTACTTTCTGCAACTCTTTTTTTTTATTTTTTTTTGTATAATCAAGGGCAATGCTTGACTACATTCCACCTGATGGTAAGTGGAATGTAGTCTTAGGTGGTAAGGCGCATTACTGGGCTCCTACTT
Source organism: Napeogenes sylphis (assembly GCA_959347405.1). Lineage (NCBI taxonomy): Eukaryota > Metazoa > Arthropoda > Insecta > Lepidoptera > Nymphalidae > Napeogenes > Napeogenes sylphis. Next base: position 34,022,508 of record OY365784.1, read on the forward strand.
TCCAGAAAGTATCTTTGGAATACAGTGACCGGCTTCAGTTGTTAGGCTTAGAGATTTCCTCGAACCTCAACTTTGGTCGGTTCATGGAGTCCAAAGCAAGAGCAGCAGCAGCAAAGCTTGCCGTTCTTGCGAAGGTTCGGCAGTACTTTACACCGGGACAGCTTCTTGTTTTATACAAAGCACAGATCCGGTCGTGTGTAGAGTACTGTGGTCACATATTTGCGGGTGCCGCAAAGTCTCATCTTGCGGTTCTGGACTCAATTGAGAGGCGAGCAAAGAGGCTTATAGGCGGTCCCGAATTGGTCGAAGCCGAACTCCAAAGCCTTGAACACAGGCGTAGAATTGCTAGCCTCTCAGTATGCTATAGGAAACATTTTGGTGAGTGTGCGCAGGAATTACACGATTTAATTCCCCCGTCCCCCTTCCATCACCGGACGTCCCGTCGCACGGCAGGTTTTCATCTTTTTGTTGTGGACATTCCACCGGTCCGAACGAAGCGCTTTGCTTTCTCATTTTTAGTGCGTACAGCGAAGGACTCGAACAATTTGCCTGCTTCGGTATTTCCGGCCAAATATAATGTGGGTGTCATCAAGAGAAAAGAATAGGTTGCTAAGGCAATGCGCCTTACCACCTTAGACTACATTCCACTTACCATCAGGTGGAATGTAGTCAAGCATTGCCCTAGATCATATAAAAGAACAAAAAAAAACGACACGGTAAAGAACTAGAATACAAAACTAAGATTTATATCATATTATACGTCAAAGAAATCCTAGAATAATGTGTTTAATAAAGCTTAATAATATAAAACAATTAGGCTTCAAATCAACATTTATTTTTTAAAACATATCAAGGTAACATGTTTATTTTATTAATCCTAACCTACATTTACTATTTAGTATAGTCTACATTTATTTTTAACTTTAAATCAAAATTTATTTTTAAACCTCAAAACAATATTTTTAAACCATAAATCAATATATTTATTAATCTAGCCAGCAGCCACACGTAACTTGCATGTTAGATCCTGTTTATGACAAACAAACAATGAAATGGTAAATAACCGAAACCGGATAATTCCGGAAACCGAATAATTCGACCAAATATTCGGTTCGGTAAAGGTTAAAGCGCATATTATTCGGTATTCGGTTATTCGGCGAAATCACTATTATAAAACCTTATCCTACATTCCTTTAATTTAGTTTAATAATATTTTAAACATCTCAAATATTCAAGATATAGAAAACCACAATTTGTTTATTAATTATGTATTTATTTTTTGAAACAATATGTTCTATATGGTTATTAACATTGTTCTGGTCATACCTTGCTTTAAATTATATATCATATTATATATTTAATTTTTATAATTATTTTCATATTTTTAATGGTCTTATTTTTTATGGGTCATGGTACTTTAAATGTGGTTTTAAGTAATTTGTCTGTTATTCCAAAATGTTAATGAAATAATATTTTTATCATCTATTTAAGATACTTTATATTGTTAAGTAATAAACATATATTTTTTTTTAAACTTAGATTCAAAATTCTGTTGATTTTTTGGATTATAATTTTGCAACACTGATTTTTTTTACTGGGTCATTGAGCATAATTTTGGAAGACAGTATTATTATTTTTAGAATTGAATTAGGATTTATCATTTCAATGGAAAAGCAGATATTTTAATTTTAGAGGCTGGATTAATTGCTATCAAAGCAACAATTTTTTTTTGGGGTATATATCATAAATGATTTTAATTCAGAATTCACATTAAAATACTAAACCTGGGTTGCAAGTCCCAGGCATTTTTGCACTCCTCTCCATGCAATGGATGGGCCCGGCACCCGCAAGGTGAGTCCATGGAAAGCTAAGGAGTTTCACCTTTATTAAGGATACATAGTTTAATTTTTGTAATTTAGTTTTGTAATTTAAAAAATATTTAATGGATGTAAATTATTTTCATTACTTAAATAACTTTCATTACTTAACTGTTTGTTATGCATATGATATAAACATTTTAGAATTTATAATTTTATTATAAAACACATAAAAAGTTTGAACATACAAAATGATTTCTGCTAAAGTTCATTAAAAAAAGGAGCTGATAGAATTTTATGTTTTATCCATTATCACAGAATAAAGAGTTATATGGTGTTATTACAACCTGTGTATGACAAACAGTGAATTGACAGTCATTCCACAGAATATTACTACAATTAAAAAATATATATAGGTGATTCCTTAGCTATAGGGCAACTGCATGTCCACTGTAGTTTTTACTTATTAAATTGAAGGTATTTTAATTACTAAATATTAAATTGTTAAGTAACCCACCAAATAGTGTTTCTTTAATTACCATTACTTTGTTAGTAGTAGAAATATAATCATATATTTCAAGCCTTCTAAGAGCCAGAATGTCAGTCCCTAGCCATATCCGAGCATTTTTTGCTTCAAGTATCCACATTAGAAAAATTAAAGAATTACCTACTTTTTAGTTACCTACAACTATTTTAAGTTAAGTGTTTAAAAAAAAAAGTTACATTAACATTTCATCAACTTCTCAATATTTCTCATCATTCAAGAGTCGGTTACAGCTTTTAAATTGATGTACTAAATTGTGCATAAGACCAAATAGAAGTTTGTTGGTTCTATAGATCTACAAAACCTTAATCAAGTCGCTTTTCATGTGCCATTTTTTAGACCAGTACAGTACGTTTTTTGTCTCAGTTCTTCTATAAGTAATTTCATATTTAAACAGCCAATCGCCTTAAAATATTTGATGCTTACAAAAATTAAGGAAGACATTACACTTTTTTTATCAGAGGAGAACAATATTGCTGATGTTCCTTATGAAGATGTGGTTTAGGAATTGCCAATTGTTATATGGATAGTTTTAGAGGTAATAGTAAAGGGTGTTTTGTACATTTAACAACTATTTTATAGAATATATTTTTTTTTATGTATAATTAGAACAGAAAGAATGCAAAGCACGAACTAATCATTACCATGCATTTGAGTATTTTATTGATAATAGCAATAATTTTCATCAGTTGCTAGCAACATTCATCAGGCCCTAGAACTCAGAATTATCAAAACTTTATATTTTTTTATAGTGAGATGTATATATATATGTATATATACATATATATATATATATGTATATATATATATATATATATATATATATGTCGGAGCGAGTTAATTCAATAGAATTGATTATTATTAGAACATACCAGAATATTATTTTATTTGTTTAAATTCCAATTGCTTTCAAACCTCTTTATTTGTTATGTTTCATTATTTTACAATTTAAGAAAAGATTATAATTTTATTAAGAAGTATTTTCAAAACGGCCAATCAGAGCAGAGAACGTGTCTCGAGCGGGGTCGAGGTTCCATCTTTATAAGAGAGCTGCGTACGACGCTGGGCGTCTGTTCTGGTACGTGAGGAACGCTACCATCCAGCGTGACCTCCGTACCGAGCGCCTGCCTGACCACATCCTCCGGCTCTCGGAGAGCCTTTACAAGAAAGCCGATACCTCGATACACGCCCACATCAGGGACATAGCACCCTGGCACACACGCCCACCCGACGCAGCCCCCATGCGGCTGCCTCGGGACCTACTCCCATCCCCATCCCCGTCCCCTGAGCCGCCCTAGGGTCGCTGGTCGCCTAGCTGGGCCTCACCCCATGGTGTCTCACCCGGCTGGGCTGACCGCCCCGAAGGCACTAAAGCTCATCCCTCTATCCACTACATCTCTCTGAATCCCGGGATTTATCCCAACCCGATCCCTACACATTTTAATGTGCAGCGCAAGATACAACGACAGGGGACCACAACTCCCAAGTCGTCTCCCCTCTCGACAAGAGAGAAGAAAGCATCATCATGGGCGTCTGTTGGGTTTCCGATACGTTTGGAAGTGGTCAGATATTGACGGAGTGGTTGATTTGGTTTATTATAAAATAAAAGACGATACTAAGATCGGTGCCCTGAACCCGCTGCTCGGTCCTAAAATTAAATGTGAACAATACTATCTGTTAAATAAACGTCTAACATTGTGATCTTGTCTTTTGTGCTTACACTTTATCCCAATGACGCCCACGAAAACTGCTACAAATGATGCTTCTCCGACATATATATATATATATATACTGGCCATATATGTATATATACTGGCCATATATGTATATATACTGGCCATATATGTATATATACTGGCCATATATGTATATATACTGGCCATATATGTATATATACTGGCCATATATTTATATATACTGGCCATATATGTATATATACTGGCCATATATGTATATATACTGGCCATATATGTATATATACTGGCCATATATGTATATATACTGGCCATATATGTATATATACTGGCCATATATGTATATATACTGGCCATATATGTATATATACTGGCCATTATTTATAAGTTAACTGTTGTATCGACTAATCATAAGTCAGAAAAAGATTTTTATGGAATCACCCACATATTCATATAATATATATTTAAAGGATCAAATAAATTCCCAATGTACAAAATTATTAATTAATCAAATATAAAATAAATAAAAATAACAATATCATCCAACTATTATTATATATAATACTAGCGGACCCAACAGACATTGTCTTGTACAAGCGTCTTTAATTTAAAAAATTCAAACTTTAAAAAAATATATATTAAAAAGTTATCACAATATCTAACGTCATTACATGTACATTTATCATAATTCGACCAATTGATACCCTATGAATATGTAAATAAAGATTTTTTGTTTGAATAAATGAATTTGATGTTCCAATATATATTTTTTTAATTTCACTTTTTACGTAGCGAAGCACTTATCGGGCCGCTAGTACTAAAATATTTTTCTCATTTCTATCGCAACCCCAACTGTCAGGGTAGACTATAATTAAAATATAATATTATTTAATATTTGACATTGCCTTTGTAACGCAGTCCGTCGGAACCAATGTGAAACATTCCAAAATCACCACCTACTTACACATTAAAAATTAATGAAAAAAACCATTTTCCAGTGGACCAAATTGTGAATCTAACCAATTCTCAAGTCCCCTTGAGCACACACAAAGAATTTCATAAAAATAGGTCCAGTCATTTAGGAGGAGTTCAGTGACATACACACGCACACAAGAAATATATATATAATATATTTGTGTGTGTGTGTAGAAATTTAGTTGACCCTATAAAGGCACTAGACAACATTAAACAAATTTTAATGTTGTCTGGTGCCTTTATAGGGTGAAATATAAATAAATAACTTAATGTTTATATTATAAATAAATATAAATACATATAAATAAATAAACTAATGTTTATTTATTTATATTGATTTATAATGTAATGTATCATTATATATAATTAATATAATGATATAATAAATAACTTTGATACTAATGTAGTAAGATTTTTATGTAAAAATAATATACCCAAATTTTATTTTAACAACATTCATCTCAATTAGCATCAAACAATGGATCATATTTGTCAACAATTTTATGATGAATTCTTTTTCTTATAAACACGTATTATACAATGAATCTATGCCTATACTTTACAAAGACAACTGTTATACCTACTTAGAGTGCACCTGACCTAACATGGAGGTTTCTATCTGCTCAAGTATTTTGTCAACATATTATCACTTATCTTATTCGAAACTCGAACGACGACGCTTCGAAAAACAACAAATCAATTGAGTTCATTGATTTAAACACTAAATAAACGAATTTAATCCAAAAAATGTTTTCTATAGATACTTATATTGTGTAGTTGGTACCATGCACGTAGCACTAAAATATGGAGGATGCATATCCGACCCCATTGAAATACTCTTGAAACAGAAAACATTACTTAACTTTACACGAAATAATATTAATAATACATTATTTAATGAACAATTATGGTCTTTAGTGATGAAAGTCTGCTATCAAAAAGAAATGCTGTCAATTTCTACACGATTGTACCGCCCTGTGCTGGTGTTGATGTAGCATATTATATTTTACTTACCGAACAGAAGAAAGGCATATTCCACTTACAAAATAAATATATAAGAACAAGAAAGAGAACTCTAATTAAATATTAAAGAAATTAATTAGAATTTAGTTAAGTTTCACAAATTTTTCCACAAAACAATAACACTACGCGCAATCACCTTGCACCTTCACTCTGAAGTTGTTGACAACCGAATCAATACAGCCAACATAATGTAAGTAAGCAAGAAATTAATGTCGAGATTTCGGTGCATAAACTATACTGATTTTCAAAGCAACCTTCGTATGGCTATAATTGTTCAATACTTAATTTATCATAACCAATATGGTCGAAGATACCGTTTCACCAAATGTAACTGGACCACTTTACGCATGTCCAGAGAGTATTGATTTTTTATTACTTTCTTTTATATGTGAAATTGAAAAAAGAAAATCGGTTATATTTATATATTTTTTGTTATTCTTAAAATAAAAGAAAATACAATAATTTAAAGGAATGTTTATGTTAAACTGCTCATATTTCATAAAATATTTTATTGGGATATAATACGGAAGTAGATATATTATTAGTGCTTGTATGTTTCAAAGTGTTTTACTCGTATAAAATAAAACATACTATGATATTTGTTTTGATAGAAGATCCAAAAAAGCTAACATATAAAAGAAAAATTTAAGATTGATAAACTTTATTCATTTTTATTTTAAATATTTTATAGTATTAAAGTTTGTTGTAGTAATTTAAATTACACGCATCTATGCCAGCTGAGTCTTCAGTATATATATTTTAAATCTAACCAATACGGTATAAGATGAAATAAAAAATATTTGTATAAATAAAACATTGTTAAGAAATCATATGAACCTTGATTTCGGGTAATTATTTCTTATTGAATTAAACGAATAACTCTCAAAATAACTTTCTTGTTATAGTAAACTATGTATCCTTAAAAAGTATTCATAGCTAATATCAAAGATATATTTGTAGAAGAATTATTATTTTATATTTAAAAATTGTATGACTTAATATGAATTTAAAATACTTTGTAATATAAATATCCACCTGCCGCTTTTTTCAATTGATTGGGATGAACACAATATGTCAATTCTTTCCTTGTTCTTCTATCATACGTTATCTTAATTTATAATAATAAAACCAAAATTACAATGCATGTGCAGTAACTTCTACGTTACTAAATAAGGACTGTCGCTAATCTATTACTAGTATGACGATTGGACAAACAAACATTTTAGTCATCCGATTATAGTATGAACAATTAAAAAAAAACATTTACCGAACAATTTTTCGAATAATTATATGTACTTTTTCAGATTCCGATGAACAGTGCTCTTTCCTTTTTAACCAATGAGTAATCTTACTAAATTATTTGGTGTATTCATTCATTTAGCTACCAAATTAATTCTAGACACTTAGTAAATACTTGGGCTAATACGCAAGTATTTAGAAAATTCAAAAAATATTATTTCCACAGTTAGTGAAACTATAGCAAACTAAACAGCTTTTTAAAAAGTCAACCTGTATCATTTTTTATATTAAGAATCGTTTAGGTTTTAATTTCATTTCCAATTTTTTTCATATTTAGGCAATAGTTGGATTTTATTTTATTTATCTGTACATTACTTCTTATCTGTGCTAGAATTAATTGACGTCTTAGATTTTTTTTAATATTTGGCACATGACTCTTCACCAGAAAACGTCTTGATATTAGTATTATTTGTTAGTCTATGGTATTAAGTATTTCTATTCCATAGAGTATTATGAGTATAAGGATTAGGATATTATAAGTATAAGGATGGTTAGTTTTAATCATAGAGTATTATAAGTATAAGGATATAGAGAGCCCTCTTCGACGATTTTTATGCTGAAATTTTGAAGGAGCGACCTCTGTAAATTAAATCCGAACGAATCTATTAAAGGCTATAAATTTATTTGAAAATATTGTTATTTTCTTCATTAATTAAAAAAAAAACTTTTTGCAATAAGAAAACAAAAAAAAAATACGGCAAACAACTACTAAACAAACGACATTTGAATAAGTATTTGAAATGAAAAACATCATGTTTTATCAAGCTTTTATTTAGTAATTATTATAAAATACGTGTGCTGCAATTTATATAGTTAATATTCTTAGTCAGATGTCTAATCCAGTTATCCACCAACAAGACAGACCCAAGCCATTGTTCGATTGTTAAGAAACTTTAGGATTTTTTAAAAAATGCGTAGGAACACCTGAAAACAATATTGAAAATGTCATTTTTATATTAAATTCATTCAAATTATAATATTTTGTTAATAAGTCGTAATGTCGTGAAAATAGTATTATACTAGTAATATTTAGATCTAAGTATAAGTAAGGTAGAGTTAAAAATAATGCACTTACGTCTTATAGCACTCTGCGTCTTACTACGAACACGGAACATCCAAATAGGCACAACTTATACGTATTCCAGTAGAATACTTTTTTACTTGTAAATAACACAAAAACTATGTCTTTTCATTATATTGTAATACACCAGCTCGAATATAGTAAAGAGGAGAAGCAAAAGAAACTCGACTCGAACCCTTGCTTGCTAAGTTTCATAGCCACAGCCCACAACAGATATGAAAAAAATGGAAAGATCTAGAATTGTTGTGATGTTTAGTAAGCCGCCATCTGCCGATAAATAGCAAGAATTAAAATCGTAATGTTTCTAGATTTCCAGTACAGATAGCGACACTCATTTGAAGAATTTCTTGTACTGGGTAACTGTCTCCCCAGTCCCCCCTGCTCTATTCTCTGGTCGTGTTCCGAAATACAAACCAGCATACTGGCCAGGGCTAATAACGTCATAACACCGACACCATATTGCACTAGTGTCTGTATAGTAATCTGATAACTGATGAGAGGTAACTTTATAGTAATCTGTGGCAAAATAGGCAAATGCAGAATAATATTCAAACAGTAATTAGAGTTGCCACTTTTAAAAAATACATTAGAGATAAAGGATAACTTAATTTTCGTCATTCTACTATTTGAAAAATATATATACTTTATATTTTTTATAAATTAATTAGTTTTATAAATTATTATCACAGTTACAAAAACATAAATGCACAGTATCTATGCAGTAAATTTAATTTAAGGTAAATAGATGTTTTTTTTTTCATTTTCGTTCTTATTAGGTTTAAAGATATTTTATTTCTTTCGTCTCATCATTTACTATTAATTAATTATAATCATAGTCTTACTAAATAATTTTTGTACTTGTTTAGAATTAAATATCTGATTAACAACACTTTTTGTTGTAATTGCTTTGTAACTCCATTCTCTTGGAACTTTATTATTTTATGTAATAAAATGTATAACTATCTAAAATAGACACATTAAAAATAAATTGTAATAGTCTCAGATAAAAAAGAAATTTGTAATACTCTGTCAGTAGTGTCAATTTATGCTGTCAAAGTATTCAGTGGTGGCCATCATATTTCGGAACGATTCACCAGCATGGCGTCGATTTTTGACGTCATCAGTACTGGCCAGTATACTGGTTTGTATTTCGGAACACGGCCTCTAGGCTCTATTCATACTCGCAAATTGATAGGCTTTTTTTAGGATTGGTTATAATTATATTCGTAGACATGTATTTAAATAAAAATGAAACATATTAAATTATTTAAGAATATATTTGTCATGGCATTCTTTCTAACTGCTTTATGGTTGCTGTTTACTTGGAGTAATGTGGGTATATTAAGGTAATTTTCTTTTATTTATCATTACTTAGTATTATACTTTCATTACTTTTACGATTAGTGCTGGAAATTTATGATTTAATTACAAAAATTTAAATGAAAACTCAAAAAATTATAAATATATATATTTAATGATAATATAATTTATATAGATTTACCATAAACTTGTATAAGTGTTGTGGTATTTTATTTCCTGTGTTATTGAATTAAATCTACTATAAATTTGTTTAATGTAAGACCCAATAATCTAAATTAAGCTATGATAATAAAAATCAGTTAAATGTATTTGGTATTATGCAGATGATATATTATATTATGTATTATTAGGTAGAAATTAAAACTATTATATATATCCAGTTTTTATTTTTACACCTTTAAAAATTGACAATATCAAAGGAGTTTTTAATTTTCATTAAGCACTTTTTAAGAATAGAACAATTTTATTCCTTTTGCTTTACTTTTGTAATAAGGGATTTACCATCACCATTACTTTTGCTTTAAATTTTAGCCTGCATGCAAATGATAACCAAAGCATTCCTGTGATGGTTAAGAACAAGTTGTGCTATGTGAAAAACAAAGATGAACGCTCACACTTCGGCAACCGCAGTCTGCAATTGATCTACTACGTGACGCCCACGTACCCACGCCCAGAGCAGGCGCCTGAGCTGACCCGCCTGGCCCACACGCTCATGCATGTGCCGCGCCTACACTGGATCGTGGCCGATGATCAGCCATTGTGCTCAGAAAGGGTTTTGAGTATTCTTAAGTATGTCTAGGTTTTATATGTCAAATTTTGTGTATTTATTATTTTGTCTTTAAATATTAATCCACAAATCATCTCAAGTCCATTCACTATCCTATTATATTAAAGGTAATGAGTAAATATAGTAATTCTATACATTTATGAGATATAATAGTTTTATGAGATACAATTATGTTTTCATAATTGTATCTCATAAAACTATTTAAAGTTCAAGATTTAATTAACGAACAATAAAGTATCAATGAATAGTAATAGTACTAGCAAAACAACATCATATATTTCTATTTAGATAACTTTAACATGGCTAACATGTTTATAGACCATTTAAAAAAAACATGTTGATCTATAGAGATAATATAACAAATAATTGAGTAATGTGGTCAATTCTATACATAAAAAATATTTTATAAGTATTATGTAATTATAAATTACTTATTAAATACATAATAAAAACCCTAAACAATACATTTTTGACAATAATAATTCTTATAAATTCAGATTTTATCCAATAAAAGAAAATCATCTTGTTCTCGTAGCAAGACTTTAAACCTGGTTTAGACTACAATTCTAACAAAACAAAATATTTACGAATTTTGTGTAAGTTTTATGTGATAGTTTGCTTATCCTGTGGCGGAAACATAACATTTTATATAAAAGTAATAGTCATAAATTCTCTAAAAGGTGCCTTCATTGAATGTTGCTTCTGGTTAATTACCACTTTTGTATAACTTACTGTCAAGATTAGTATAAAAGGTCACTTATATAAATAAAATTCCAATTTAGATTCCAGAAATGACCTTTTTTCTGTAACATTTAAACCTACCAAAGATTTCTTAATTGTTGATAACACTACACTAACACAACAACAAACCACTTTCAGAAGCACTGGTCTCCCCTTCACACATATATCGAGTCCGAAGCCCTTCATCTACAAGAGCTCCAATTTCCCCCGGGGGGTGGCAAACCGGCGAGCCGCGCTGGACTGGCTGCACGAGAACGCGTCCAAGGGGGTGCTGTACTTCGGAGACGACGACAACACCGTAGACCTCCAGCTGTTCGAAGAGATACGAAATACCAAGAAGGTGTCCATGTTCCCCGTCGGACTCATCGGTGGCTACGGGGTATCGTCGCCCGTTGTGAAGGAGGGCAAGGTGAGTGATATGGTTCATATCTTTAAAACTATATAACTCTTTAGACTCTACTTAAGGCTACTACTATCAATAATTCATAAACTAATATTAACTAAGCAGAAACAAAACAACAACTATTAACTACTGCCTTGTAGTTACTTTACTCGAAAAGTTATTAGAGTGAAAAATTTATAAATAATATTTTATTTTGAAGATTCTAATATTTAAAAGTGAAAAATATATTTGCGCAGAATTCCCTGAATTTTTTACCAGTATTATTATGTAAAAAACTATCGTGCGTCACAGATAGATACCTGGGGGCCTATGCTGAATATACGTAGATACGAAATTCGGCCGCAACACCGTACTAACGAAACAAAGATGTCAAGGCTATTCTGAACCTATTTCGAGTTCAAACACGTCTTTCGAAATAAGAAGATGCGTTTATATGGCCATGTTATAAAATGATCGTTTATAAGAGCATGCTTTATAGACCAAAAAAACAATTAAAATACAAAATAGTACATTTGAAGGGTTCAAAAATATATAATTATTGGTTATTTATATCTTTACTGATATCCAATCAAATAATATATATGTATTCCTTATTTTAGATACGAATAGTTTATTCCGGCTGTATAAAATGTATTTAAGTTGTTTTTTTTTGACGTTTCAAAAATGACAAACTAATAAAAATAAAAACTTGATTTGGCGCGACTATAAAATATTAGAAAATAAATGCAACTAAAAAGAAGCTCGAAATTTGACTATTTAAAATAATAAAAAAAAGACCTTGTCTTTGTAAAACTACAATCTTCCTTTTAAAGAATTGTTCTGCACGTAATTGCAACATGTGTGAAATTGATGCAGCCAAGTACCCGAAGAATATTGTTCTTATTTAAAAATCCAAAACCTTCAAACTTTTATTAAATACATATTTCAAAATAAGTATTAAAACATTATTTTTTTATGAAAATGGAAAAGCCACACTTGGTTGCAAATAAGACAATATTTGATTATTTGATTTTTAATGTTTGTCTTTCTGGTCGGGTTTGTGAGAATCTAATATATTTTAATAATACAAGTGGAGAGTTTTAAGCATACCAAACTTTATTGGTGCATACTAGAGATGGATGAATGTATGGCGCCACATCACCCAGTTGCGAGCCGCAACCAAGCAGTTTTAAAGCGATTAAAACCTACATAAAAATAAATTATGAGTAAGGAAAGTAGAAAATAGGAAAATAAGGAATGAATTACCTTTGTTATCGTAAGTAAGGTTCGCCAACTTTTTGTTGTCCGAAGTAATAATACTACTAAATTCTGTCGGTTGAGTCTATTTAAAGAAATAAACTCAATACCCGACATTTATTATATCAATATTAAAAGTATTTTTTAACCAATACACTCACTCTTGCCATTCATTAGTTTTCTCTTTAAAGGTATCTCAATTGTTGAGAGTTCCGCCATAAATAAATTGAATAATATACATTCTTACATATTTGATAAAATCCTAAAAACGAATAAAATCAATGGCTGTAATGTAAAAAATAATACTTACGGAACTCAAACGGCAACTCTTTTTGTAACGTTCATATTCGCTTTAAATTACGCACGAGAGTTTGACAAAAGTGTCAATTTTTCTTCGTTTCGTGTTTTGGGAATAGGAAATTACTAAAAACGTTGCCACAGCATCGAACGACGTCTCGATTTTGATCGCGAAGTAAGTTCGGAATAGGAATAGGACGAAACGAAAGACGAAGTAACGTTCAGAATAAACATCCTGTATCTATCAGCGCCGCACATAGACGAGACGCCGGCTCAAACTGCAACAGACCTTTCAGACGTATTGTTGGAATAATACAATGGTACATCTGTCTAGTCCTCACTTAGACTAGATACTATAGAATAGACTTGAAGACACATTACCCGACGAAATATCGAGAAAATAATGACAAAATGAACAAGACGAAAAATCTGTACACTATAGAAGCAAACATACAAGCCCGTCACTATATCTTAAGTCTTGTATATTAATCGACATAAATAATATATGCAGAGCTTTTTTCGGAGCGACTTAAGTCCTACATCAAAAAAACAACCAGTCATTTACTCAAAAACGGTCTAAAATTATTAACATTTATAATTCTACGGGACTTTTCTAAACTAGGGACTATATACAACCTACACTTAATATAATGCTATAAGTTGCACAAAAAAAAACAAAAAACTTAACCCAAATAAAGGTTTAACACAAGAAGTCGCAAATTTTGTTGTAACATATTAAAATATGTTAATTGTAAGTAGGAGAAATGTAAATTACAATGAACATTATTCTTTAATAGTTATTAGTATTAGTGGAATTAAGAGTATTATATAATAATATCCGTTACATCCCAGTATTTATCAGTTACTATAGGAAATATTTCTGTCTGGATATCTATCAGAAGAAAATGTCAAATATTGTAGAAAGTTTAGCAATATATTGATTTATTTCTTTTTTAGTCAACATTTTTTGTAAATACCTGCGTGTTAGACAAAATAATAATTCGTCAATGTTCTTGAAAAAATATTTACCAGAGATTTTTTCTTTAAAGGTAGGAAATAGAATATCTAACCAACAAGAAACATTTTAAAGAAGTCAACAAGCATTGGTTAGGATTTTCGATAGAAATCTAATAGATGTCACCACCGCACCGATAAAGACATCACATATAGAATGCTTAATAATTCACCGATACTCAGGACAGCGATACGGTAGCTCAATTAGTAGAGCGACGGGACGGTTTCCCAGTAGTCGCGAGTTCGAATCCCTGCCTGTATCGGTTTATTTTTCATTCATAATTTATTCCTTTTCTAAGTTACAAATAGTGGAAATAATTATGTAAATTTATTATGATAATTCTATAAATTTATTTTTATCATTCTAGACAAATTATTGTTATTTTTTTTTACTTAATAGTTAATACATGTACAAACATTAGTTATTCACGAACTTATCTGTTAAATTAGATTATTATAAAGAACCACCATCTACTAAGTTAACATTACACTTAACACTATGTTACTTACATTTTACACTATTTTATATAATGAAGTATCCTTTCAGTTTCATTATAATCCAGAAATTCAGCCAATTAGTAAAGGACCTTTTGATCACTGATTGATTGATGATACGACATCTTATATATGTTAACTGTTGTAAAGATGAGTTGACTGATGTATATATTGATTTTGAGCAAAACATGTTCTGGTTTAAACAGGTTTAATAACAAGGTCATTTCTGCTTTTGTTAATAAATGTCGATTTAAATTCAATGGACATATGTTCTTTTAGTATTACATTTAGAATATAAAGTTTTCTTACTGATAGCAGATTTGATGTTCCGTATGGATCACTGGTACTAAAACCGCGTCTTTTGAAGTATGTACATGACTTTGATTAATAGTCGTTGCGCCCTTTCAGCTTCTAAGTAATTTGTTTTATATGCTCTGATTGTGCCAATATTGTTTTATTTCGAATAGTATTGAAATAATTACCCAATCGTCATATTTCGTATTAAAATTCTAACTTATGACGTAAATAATTGTTAAAAAAACTAAAAGGTGTCAAGGGATGGAACCAAGTTCCTTTCGATTAATTATTGAACGAATAGGGAATATGCATGATTTAAAACGGTCTCAAATACTTTTTTTCGGATAGTTATTATCATCTTATTATAATAAAAAAAAAATTTTATTTACTAATCATTTAAAGCCATAAAATAATTTGTGAAAACCATTGGTCGAAAGGAAATGTGACGTCATTTGACACGCCATTCAAATTATCGGCGTCGAAGTTCCTACTGTGGTATTAGTGTTACTGAGAAAAATAAATAATTTAAACCTATATTTTCGTGCTTGAAGGTTTTATTAAATGATACGATTGTTTAAGTAATCATTTTCCACTTCACTTGACTCAAATAAATAACTTTGTTGATAATCAGCAGACATAGAAGATATAAGATGCTATAGAAGTATTATAAGCTGTGTTTTCAGTAAACATTTTTTAAACATAGTTTTACTGGTAAAGTAAAACTATGTAAAATAGTTAGTTTTACTTGTAAAGTAAAAGTATTGTGTGTTGAATGAGGAAATGGTAACAATGCTAAATTTTGTTTTTCGGCAGGTATATTTACATTGACACCTTTACTTTTGTACTTCCGTTTAATATTAACTTGCACAGTTTAGTCACTTGGTAATTTATCTTCAATATGCAAAAAGCAAGGCTCTGCCTTGTGATCAAATTTAATATTGTCTTGGCTGATTAATATCACAGATATAAATTACATTTTTCTCTTTGTTGTTTCGTTATACATATTATATTCAATATTATTAGCTGTATCTTTCTTAACCTGAAATAAATCGGGAATCTTAAAAATTTCGTAAAACCAAAATAAGTTATACTGAACTTTTGTAAACTAGGTTAGGTTAATTTTTAACTAAAATTTTCTAATTTTCAATAGCTAATGCAACTTACTATCAATTTAAATTATTAAATTAAACTTATTATAAATAAAGTATACTTACGTTAAATTGATCTTCAGTGTTTTTCTAATACTATTTTTGCACTCCGGTACTAAACCTACAATACTTGTAAGATGATTTTTATCTTCTTCCATGACTTGTAAAGCACAAAACTTAAAATATGTATGAAGTAAATAAAAAGTTCATAGTAAACAGTGACTGGACGCAGGACGTGTCATTTGACGTCACGCAAGGCGCGCGCAAATTGATGGCGTTCGAACGGCTCAAATTTACTCAATGTTTAAATTTTCACTTTGAAAAAAAAAATAAAATCTTTTTAAGCCTATTTATATTTTTTTCTACGATATAGATAGGTAAATGATTAATTTACTTCAAAAACAAAACATGAATATTACCTATTGTAATAAAAAAATATTAAATTATTAATATAAGCTATTATGCTAATGAATAATATTTGTGTACTATTTTTGTATGATAACTCGCTGATAATTATAACAAATGTAAATAAAATGAATAACTAAATTAAATAGTGTTAATCAATAAACCCATGAGTTATTGTCCCCATCCAGCGGTTTCGTTTTGTACTGATATATTTATATAACAGATGTAGTTATGTTTCCCTAAGGTATAAATAGATGGCGTTGTTACAAGACATTACGAGTATATTTGATCACAAATTTGTATTATTATTTTCATTTAAACTGTCTTATTTGCAAGTTGATTCTAAAAGAATAAACTCCAACATCAAATAAAAAATAAAGAACTACGAAGCAGTTTAATATAATACAAAAAATAATAATGATAGAAATGAAAATATCTCGCTGGCTTTCTATAAGTGAGAGAGAAAGATAGCAAAACATGTCGTGCCAACTTTTGGTAAGAATTTTTACCGCCTAGCCCCCTTTCACAACGCGCGAAAAGGAACTACGTTCCAATAATTAATCCCTACTTAGGGTTTATATTTATTTACAATGTCCAAAGATTTAATTTTACCAAAAATATTTAAATAGGTACAAAAAAATAACAAAGTAACAGTAACAAAATAACAAAGTCAACCGTAATAAAAAATCAACAGTAATTACAAAATAATTCTGCACCCAATCTGTAAAATTCCTACTACGACTTCTCGCGCTTTTTTCTTAGCCGGTCAAATGGAAGTCACATTTACACTAGGAAGTAATACCTGTCTTAAAACTAATTCAGATTATTACGTTTTCACTTAAATTTATGAATTTAGCTTTTTTAGTGAAGCAAGTTTGTCAAAGTACCTACAATGAATTAAAACGAAATGACAATTTATCTAGCAACTCGTCCGCATTCTGAATCCAGTTTTCCTTCATACTTAATCAGGCTAAGGACTGGCTACATTATTCCTTTAAAAAAGTTACTAAAACAAACTTTTATTTTTTAATGTAGGCGTATTTAAACGGTAGAATCAGATTATTTCTAAGACTTCCACAAGTAGTAAACATTGAAATAAAACTATTTTTACGGATTTAACTCGCGTATAATTAGTTAAATTTTAAATTTAACCCGACGTTTCGAAAGCTTTGCAGCAATTGTGTTCACGGTAAGACGAGATGGAGATGTCTGTCAGTAATTTAAAACTTCTTACTCTTCAAAAACTGGCATCAGCCACCCCACCTATCTGTGATATTTTTAGTTTCCATGAAATTGCGGAGAGTGATGTTAGGAAGGGTATCATGGCCATTGCAACAAAAGCAGTCGGTAATGACAATATTGGTCGGGAAATGCTTCTTCCTATCCTAGATATTATAACCCTGTTAATTACCCATATTTTAAACTTTTCTCTAATTACCACATGCTATCCTAAGGCCTGGAAATTGGCTCATATAATTCCACTTCCTAAAACTTCTAATCCTACTTCTTTTTCACAATTTCGCCCTATCTCCATTTTACCAATTTTATCCAAACTTTTGGAAGAAGGGGTATACAAACAACTTACCTCTTTCCTAACTGCCAATAACCTACTCAATCCTTTCCAATCCGGTTTCCGTTCTCTCCACAGTACTACCACTGCGTTACTGAAAGTAACCGAAGATGTTCGCCATGCCATGGACAATGAAAATTAACCATTGTTATATTGTTAGACTTCAGCAACGCGTTCAATTCAGTTGACTTTGACGTGTTGCTAAGTATATTAAACTCACTTAATATCTCATCTCCCGCAATCAAGTGGTTTTCTTCTTATCTACGTGGGCGCGGCAGAGAGTTTGTGTGGATGAGGACTTCTCAGACTGGACAGACATCTCTGCAGGTGTACCACAAGGCGGTGTATTATCTCCTCTTCTCTTCTCACTGTTTATTAACGAAATCTCTAAAGTCATTTCATGTCACTACCATCTCTATGCAGACGATTTGCAGCTATATCGACACACCACAATTAACGATCTGGATACAACTATAGAAGCTCTTAATAATGACCTCAGGATGATTAATACGTGGGCTGAGGAGTACGGCCTCCTGATTAACCCACTCAAGTCACAAGCCTTGATTGTAGGTAATAAGCAATTACGACACAAAATAATTAAGGCTGACCTACCTTTTCTGACTTATAACTGCATTTTAATACCATTCTCTGACAAAACCAAAAATCTCGGTATCATTATGGACTGTGATCTTTCATGGACAGCACAAGTTGACGAAGTTAGCAGAAAATTTCACTACTCACTACACTCTCTTAGACGGTTGCAGAATTTTCTTCCTCTGGAAACTAAAATAATGTTAGCTCAAACTCTTCTTCTACCGCTTCTGGATTACGCTGACGTCTGCTATTTGGATGCATCTGAGGAGCTGCTAAATAGACTCGAACGCCTCCAAAATTTGGCAATCCGCTTTATCTACGGATTGCGCAAATTCGATCATGTGTCAGAATTTCGCAAAAAGTTGAAGTGGCTCCCCATACGCCTTCGCCGGAATGTGCATATACTATCACTCGTTTACAATTTATTAAATAATTCCTCTCCCTCTTACTTAAGTGAACGTTTTCAAACGCCCGTTCCTAGAACAAGACCACATCGTTCGTGTGTCACCCTAAAAACTCTAGAAGTACCTCATTTTAATACCACCTTCTATTCCAATTCTTTTACCGTTGTCGCTGCTCAACTTTGGAATTCCCTTCCGAGGGAGGTATTTTATGGAATTCATTCTCTTAGCTCTTTCAAGCTAAGACTGAAAAAGCACTACCTCTCCTCTTTATCATAAATTGTGTTATGTTTGTGTATACATGTATGTATGTATGTATCGGGATTTTATATAATATATAATGTTATGCGTATGTTTGTGTGTGTATATGCATGTATAATTATGTTTGAATATGTATATATATTTGACAGTATATGTGTAGGTATATGTATGTATGTATATATATATGTATATATAGATATATACAGTGGACGCCGCTTATTGTGATCGCGGTTAATGTTATCAGCCGGCTATTGTTATCGAAAATGGTCGGTCTCAAATTTCTCCTTAAAAATACATTTGAAAAAAGGCGCTTATTGTGATCAAAAGTCGCTTATTGTTATCGATTTAGAAGGGTACAAATGCTATTTATAGAAATATTTATTACTAAGATAATCCTCATTCAAAAATCCTTTTGTTTGAATTTACAATCTTTACCTATTGTACAAATTCCGACCTTCCGATTAAAAGTTTCTCACTTTTCAAAAAGAAAAGAACACCTGGTCCCTTTCGTTAATTACCTTTTTGAAAACAATTAAGCGATGGTCCTGCATTTGTCTATAAAAGGCTTGAAAATTCGTATTTCCCTCAGTTCTCCTCAAACTACCGATAGAGTTGAAGTAATCGTATCTGAGACAGTTTTTGAAACATTTTTTGAGTTTCAACGTTCGAAGTGCTTAACTAAAATTAAAGTCATGCTAAAACGCCGAGATTATACGAATGAAGAAAAACAACAAATTCTCGAAAAGTACGATCAATTACCGAAAATAAGTCAACGTGATGCTGCGATTCAACTGGGAATTTCTCAACCACTCCTGTATAAATTTCTAAAAACAGATCTGAGATCGAAATATACTATAGAGTACTTAAATCAATTCTAAATTATTACAATTCATATTTTATCATTATGATCATTTATTATGTGCACTAAAATCCCCCAACAAGCATGAAAAAGTACCATCCGCATAATGTTATCATTCGGCTATTGTTATCAAAACGGGCTGGGCTGAAAGTGATCACAATAAGCGGCGTCTACTGTATATAGATATTATTGTGTGTTTATATAACATTCTAATTCTACTATAAAGTTTGAAAACAACAGATATTATTTGTTTTTTCTTTTTACTGTGTTTATGTTTTTTTTATGTTATGTTATTAAGGTACCAGACCGCTTGCATGTTAATAAAAACTCTTTTTCGCCTAAGGATAACTGGGAGAGATCTCTTAAAGAGATAAGTTAAGCCTTTGTACACTTTTTTTTTCAATGTAAAATTTCTGTATTGTATTTTTTTTTTGGTACATAAATAAATAAATAAATAATTTAGTTAATTAGTCATCTTCCTCCAACGGTTTGTAAGTTTCTGGGCGTACAGTTCAGGATTCACACAAAACGCACTAATAGTATCTTGAGGTCTTACAGTGCGGTCACAGTCATGAGACTTATATTTTTCAAAAGTGGGTCCCAGGTGTTAGATAATCCCCAACCATCTTCTCTATTAAATTACGATGTTTTTTCATTTCAATAGCCTCACGAACCATTCTTGTTGTTCGTTAGCGAGGATTTTAGTTTTAACAAATCTTATATAATGATTGGGCTAGTCTATGGTATGTTCACACACTGCAGACTTCGATGTACGCCTATGCTTGATATCCGAGATGTGTTCCCCAACTCTTTTAACGATGCTCCTCTTTGTTTGACCTATGTATGACAAACCACAATCGCAGTCAAATTTATATACTTCAGCACATTGTAAAAGAATATTACTTTTGATAGGTCTCAAGAGTTGGCTCACTTTAATTTGAGGTTTGTAGATAGTTGTTATAGAAACCTTTTTTAAGATGTTGCCGATTCTGTCAGTAACTCACAGTAATGTTAATATCACCACAAGTCTTAGACCAATTTGTAGTAGCTTTTTTTTTTAATAAATGCATTTTATTAAATATGTATATATTATATACTGCTCTACAAAAACATTTTCGTTCTTTGTCCTAAAGTTTATACTATTATTTTCCAGTTAGTTATGCACAAAAACGAAATGAAAATACCTTTTTTTCGGTATAAAGTTTGCTTTTGTGATAGTTATAATAATAATACTAATTTTTCAATTTTTTCATAAATTTTAATTGATTTTAATATTTTTAAAAAGACCGCGTGGTGAGAGTGGGGTATTAACGTTTACACTGTGCCGCTAGATGGCACCCGAGTAATAAACAACCATCAGGTGTTATTTACAAGCCCAGAATAACTTAAAATGTCGTCACGAAAGTGCAAATACGATGCTGATGCATTTTGTTTTATATGTGGTCAATTTGTTAAAGTTCGAGACGTGAAATATGAACTAAAGACATCCCACGTTCTCTGTGATGCCTATGAAGCATATTTTGACTGTCCTGTACGGAATCAAGATAAGCCATGGGCTCCACATGTTGCTTGTAGTTATTGTAAAAGGTGTTTGGCAGGTAAGCAATTTTTATTTAATTAAGCGATGAATCCAAAATAATAGACATATTAATTTTTATTTTTATATTTTTAGGTTGGTATCGAGGTGAGAAAAGGTCTATGAAATTTGCAATACCAAGGATTTGGCGAGAACCAAAAGGCCATATTACTGACTGCTACTTTTGTATGGTGAATCCGAGTAAAAGACGTAGAGGTAAAAATGCAAAACCTATTGAATATCCTGACCTCGAATCTTCTTCTGCTCCAATTGCTCACGACCTGACACGACCAGTACCTGAGCCACCAAAAAAATTATCGCAGAAAAGTAGCTCATCTTTTAGTTCTTTAAAAGTAATTCCGATAAGGAATTTTTACCTACACCTGAACAACCAAAACACTATCTCATTACTTCAGAAGATTTTAACGATCTAATTAGAGATTTAAAATTGTCAAAAAATAAAGCAGAGCTTCTAGGCTCTTGGTTAAAACAGTGGAATTTGCTTGATGATGTTAAGATCACGGATCAGTGGACTAGGCATGAAATGTTTGCAACGTTTTTCACGAAGGAAGATGGACTTTGTTTTTGTAATGACATTAAAGGTATGTTTGAAGCAATTGGCACACCCTGTGTCCCTAGCGAATGGCGTTTATTCATTGACAGCTCTACAAAAAGTTTAAAAGCAGTTCTATTGCACAACGGAAATAAATTTCCGTCTCACTCACTCACTCAGTATATCTTAAAGAAAATTATGAAAGTGTCAAAATTTTGCTTGAATCTGTAAAGTATCGTGAGTATAACTGGGAGCTGATTGGAGATTTTAAAATGGTGGGATTTTTAATGGGGCTACAGGGTGGATATACAAAGTATCCGTGTTATTTGTGCTTGTGGGATAGCAGAGCGGATTCTAAACACTATATTCAACGGTCATGGCCTGTAAGAACAGAATTGTGTGTCGGAAAACAGAACGTCAAATTTGAGCCGATTGTTGAAGCGGAAAAAGTGTTAATGCCGCCTTTGCACATTAAGTTAGGGTTGATGAAACAATTTGTTAAAAAACTGGATGAAACTTCAGAAGCTTTTGGATAATAAACATTTTTATTTCAATAGTTTTATTTTCAATCAAAAATTAAAATCCGAGATTTTTAAAAATTTCGTTCAATCAGTCTTCTAAGCACAAAAGCAAAGTTTTTCATGCCATATATTTTTTTTCCGTCTTATTACGACTTAAACTACCGAAATTTAATGCTTTGCAATCAAAGTCAAATTTCATGTTGACCCGTAATTATATATGTGTTATATATTAAATTAAGTCAATTAATCTATAATATATGTGGGCAACAACCGGCCCGCGGGCCGGATCCGGCCCGCTGTATGATTTGATCCGGCCCGCAAGACATTTTGTAAAAACTAATTAATAAAAAATATTACACTACTTACTAATACTCACGGAATCAAGTGAGCGAGCAAGCCGAGTGGCGGCGATCATCAAAGAGTGAGGCGGCAAACATAAAAGCCTTTGATGTTTGCCGCCTCACTGGCGGCGCAACAAAAGATTATTTCTTCTCAACTGTTCTACACTAGACGATTCTAGATCATTCCTTCATTTTGCCTATATAAGCGGGTGGATGGCCCGAACTTAAGTTCAGTTCTATTTGAGCTACCGAGGTGATAACTTCGACAAGCGATATCCTAGCGAACTGCTAGCGCCGTCAATTTGCTTTGTGACTTTGTGTGCATCTTGAGTGCCTACTAATTATATTTTGTATACGAAAATAATGTCTGGTGGAAAGAAACGAAAAGTAGATGCAGAGGGTCGCCAATTTCAAGAAAAATGGACTGAAGAATTCTTTTTTATCGTGCACAATGGTAAGCCTATTTGTTTGCTGTGTAATGAATCCATTTCAGTGACGAAAGAATTCAATATAAAGAGGCATTACTCAACTAAGCATCCTACGCTGCATTCACTGACAGGACAAATAAGAAAAGACAAAATACAGATGCTTACTGCAAATTTGGAAAAGCAGCAGCAAATGTTTTATAAACAAAGAACACAACTTGATAATGTTGTGAAAGCTAGTTTTATAGTTAGTGTAAAATTGGCAAAGTCATTAAAACCATTTGCCGAAGGAGAATTTATCAAGGAGTGTATGTTAGAAGTTTGCAGTGTTTTGTGTCCTGAAAAGAAAAATGAATTTGAAAAAATTAATTTGTCAAGACGAACTGTTGTCCGACGTATAGAAATGATGGCTAATGATATCAAAACAACATTGACTGACCGTATGGCTGGTTTTGAATCATTTTCCATAGTATTAGACGAGAGCACCGATTTGTCGGACACATCTCAACTCGCTATATTTATTCGAGGTGTTGATAAAGAGTTCACTGTTACTGAGGAATTGCTTGCTTTAAAACCGCTAAAAGGTACCACTACAGGAGATAACATTTTTAATGAAGTTCAAAAGGTATTCACAAGTTTTGGCTTGCCATGGTCAAAATTAGTTGGAGTTGGATTACAAAATGCTCCAATACACTTGCAAATGGAGTTGATCGAGATTCAAGAAAACTCACTCCCAAAATCTAAATTTGAAGACGTGGAGTTGTGCGATTTCTACAAAAAATACCTCGAAGAAGACCATTTTCCGCAACTTAGAAAATTCGAAGGAAGATTGATTTGTGCGTTTGGCAGTACTTATAAATGCGAACAGTTCTTTTCAATGATGAAAGTTAATAAATCAAAACATCGTACAAGGCTGACTGACTTTTTTCTTTACGTCTTTGTATCAGTGGAATTAATCCAAACATCGATGGATTAGTTTCCCAAACTCAAGCTCAAGTGTCTCATTGATTTCGGTGTTGCTATTTAACTTTCGTAGTTTGTAACAATTCCAAATTTAACGATTTAATTATAATGTTGTACCAATTTTTTTTATTTCATTTTGTTATTTTAATAAATTGATATTATAATAATATTGTCGTATTATTTCATGTCTGATATATAGATATTTGCAATAGTGCAAAAAATTATGAACACTACTTGACAACACTACTTTAAAATGAACTACTTTTAAACGGGGCCCGCGAATGTATTTGCACACTAAAGTTCGGCCCACAACTTGTCAAAGGTTGCCCATACATGAATTCTATATGTTAGGTTTTTTATTTTTTATTTTCTATATTTCCAAGCCCGTCCTTAAAAAATATAATAGAACATTCGCTCATATTTTTCTGTGGGATGGATAAGGTATATATATATATATATATATATATATATATATATATATATATATATATATTTACCTACTTTTGCAGACATAAATAATGAAATATTATTGTTTGCTGATGATACTTCTTTAATATCGAAAGTGAGACGGCATCCTGTAATGTATGACGATGTAAACAATGCTCTTTTTCGATACTATTCGAGAAAGAGCACTGTTTTAGTGCTAACAACCGGTTGTATACCGAATAATAAAAAGATGAAAATTCTTAAATTATCAACTTTAAATGGTTAAGAAGTAAAAACGAATGTACTTTAAAAGAGGAAGCTGAAGCTATAGATGTCGTGGAATCCACAGTTTTTCAAGGCATCACTGTTAATGCAAATTTTAGCTGGATTGGCTTGTAAACTTAGCTTTCATAGCGTGTCTTACGTTATCGTACTGTGGGGTAGTGTTGCCGATATAAATACCAATTTTATATTACAAAAGAAAGCTATGCGCACAATTTACAATCTGGGCCTTCTTTATTAGATAAGATTAAGCAAATTAATGTACCTACCGACTTATGGTTGCTGGCCAGTATATTTGAAAATCTTGAATTGGTCCATAAAAATACTGACAATTGTAGTCCAGTCATTTGGTAGTTTTACCTGGAAAGTTTGCCGGGAGTTTTGAAAATTGGTTAATTTATAGATTTCGGTATGTTCTTTTCGAATTTCAATTTTGCCACCTCGTATCTCCGACGCTCGCGCCGCCATTTTGAAAAAATGGCGGCTAAAACAAATTAAAGGTGATTGCCGTCCCCACATAAAAATATAAAACGCAAGTGCTCAAAAAATACGTTGATGATATTTAATTACCGTCACTGCCAATAAGGCTAAATTGGCTTAAATAAAATAATTTTCTGTATTAGAAGCCATGGCTCTAAGAACACAAACAACACTGTACGACGTACATACATTTAAACTTATACTGATGACTCCGCTTAAATTAAATACTTCTCGTTACTTCTACCGATAGATGTTTCGTTGAAAGTCGAGAGTATGGAGGCTATACAATGCCTATAGTCTCCGTAGTCGAAAGAAAGGGACCCAACACAAAGACCCACACAGCTTCTTCAATACCGGTGGCAATAGTAGAGTATTTTAGAAAAAATATACCAAAAACACGTGGTGGTGTAGATGAATATACTTTGTGACGCTCGTACGCCAAAAATTATTGATATTATAAAAAAAAATATAAATACATAAATTGTAGGAAATTTATTCTACTTTAATTTTGTACATAAATATTTTTTTCAAAAAATGCATTGGAAAGCAGATATTTTGAAAAAACTGGTTTTAGCCGCCATTTTTTCAAAATGGCGGCGCGAGCGACGGAGATACGAGGTGGCGGAAATGAAATTCGAAAAGAGCATATCGAAATCTATAAAATAACCAATTTTCAAAACTCCCGGAAAACTTTCCAGGTAACCCCCTTTTTTTCGACCAAATGACTGGACTATTGAAATAGGCATAGTTTTTTTTACACAGTATTTTTTTTACACAGCAGAAGGAACAAACACAAAATCGTGTTACCTGTTTTATATGTATAATTATTTTTCTGAGCTATTAATAGCTTTGATAAAGAAAAACTAATTTGTAACTAATAAAAATAACTTTCAGTAGAGATTTTAATATTGATTTTGATTTTAAGATCTGGTTAGGAATTACATATTGTTTCGAAAAAATATATTATTTGATGACAACTGATTAATGAACATCTTTACTATAATATAATGACTTAAAGTCTGTACCTTTGACCTAAAATAAAATGCATGAACATAACGTTCGAGGTATATAAGTGAGTTACCATTCGAATGTGTAGCTCACGGACACAAACTTAAGACATATTTGGTGATCCTAGACCTTTCTTGACCTTTTAATTAATCAATTAAATATCCTGAAGTTTTGTTACACTTATTATCGTTGATAATGATTTATTATGTTATGGCAGGAGTCGTCTATTCTTTTAAATGTTTTAAGGCATTTTAGCAT
Organism: Napeogenes sylphis; assembly: GCA_959347405.1. Classification (NCBI taxonomy): domain Eukaryota; kingdom Metazoa; phylum Arthropoda; class Insecta; order Lepidoptera; family Nymphalidae; genus Napeogenes; species Napeogenes sylphis. Next base: position 34,049,602 of record OY365784.1, read on the forward strand.
GCATACGTATTTTACTTAAGTTTTTTGTTTGTCTGTAGTGTCAAGAAAGGTATTAGCGGTCACAAGAATTTCCTCGTAATATACAGGGTTATTTGTAATTGACCATCTCTTACAGGCAGCCTCTCTACATCAATCCTAACAACATTGTTTTAAACTTAAACTTTTAAAACTATTAATTTTAAAAAGTCATAGAAAAAATGTGGTTGGGATTGATGTAGAGAAGGTGCTTGCAAGAGGTGGCCAACTAATTACAAAAAACCCTGTATAGTTATTTTAATAATTACCTGAATGCCCAAGGTGGTGGGGTTCTTTGACTCGTGGCCGGGGGCACGCTCCTTTCCCGTGGACATGGCCGGCTTCGCGGTCAACGTGGACTTCCTCCGAGCGGGGGCTAGCATGCCTTTCGTGGCGGGCCATGAAGAAGACGGTTTTCTCCGCAGCCTGGACCTCGCCATCGCTGACATTCAACCCCTGGCACACAACTGTACCAAGATCCTCGTCTGGCACACTAAGACGGTCAAGCATAAGAAGCCCACACTTAAGATTAATCTAGACAAACTACAAAATAACCCCAGGTATCACAACCTAGCGAGCTTGCTCAAAGAGACCATCGGGCTGGGTATGGCCGAGATAAGCGCGGACACCGGCATTAAGTCGTTCATTACTCATAACAGGAAGACCTACGAAGAGTTGACTGATTTGTAACTCAATATTGACCAATCAGACCGGACTAGTCAAACCTCTAATTTAAATTTATGAATCTCACTAAATTATTCTAATTTGCTCATGTGGTTAAGACACAGAAGACAAAAATAGTACCTCTTGCAGTACAACATTTTGTAAATTGTTATAGAAATTATAGAGTCCATATGTGTAGGAATACTAAACCCAAACCAATCTTTTAAACCAATTAAATATTTAATTTAATCTAAATTTGCCTGGGCACATAATAACGGCTTCGACTGAATGACCATCGAACCGACCGATTACAAATATAATCGACAATAAATCAAATCGACCGAAACAAAGACTCGCAATCTTTCGACGGTCTTCGTTAGGGTTACTCAAAATTTGTGAGTCGAATATGTTGAATTAATTATATATTTACAGGTCCGTTACTATTTTTAAGATTATATTGTTAAAAATTATAAAAAATCATACAGTTACTCATCGACTATATTGATCATTTAGATCGTAATACCTTCAAGTTTTGTTCTTAATTTATTCATATGTAAAATAAAATGTGATCGTAGATAGGAATAGATAGGTTTTACAATTCGTCACGTTTTACTTAACGCGGGAGTACCTTATTTGATGTGGATGCTGGTGTGCTGATTGTCACTTTTATTATCTTCTATTTTTATGAACTCTCTCTGTAACACCTGTTCACATATATTCTCTACTACCTGTATGATTATGAAAGACATATCTACCGTCCATGTCCCCTAAAAGATATTTTAGAATATGTACTGAAACTAAACGAGGATTTGGAACAAGTTAGGTTCGGAGCAAAAGTGATGATCAAAAAGTTGACCTCGCAGACTAAGGATAAGGCTAAAATCATCAACAGTCAGAAGCTGGTAGCCAAAATATAATCACCTCGTATTTTCAACGGATCACAAATTTCATACAGTAAGCGTTAAAAATGCTGGTATCGTTTAAGACTCCAATATACTTTTGGCACAATCTCTTCTACTACCTAAATTTGAATATGACGATTCTTGTTATTTCGATTTACAAGATGACCAATTTTATAAGCTTGAGCGCCTTTGAAATGTAAATAGACATTTCAAATTCGGTCTTCGTAAGTATATTCTAGATATACCTATATAGATGATATTTAAGTTCAAGTGTTTCCTAGTACGTCTTCGCAGAAATTGTCACATTCTTGTACGTATGTATTCACAAGTGTATCCTTAAGAAGCCTTCACACTCTTCTACATCGTGTATCTAGACATTCTTGCTAATGTATAACATCTTTCATTTACTATTCGTATAAAGTATGTGCATATTTAATATTTAAATATACTTTGTTTATTGATTTATTCTAGAATATACATAGTGTGAATAGTCTGTTGATGTTATGTTTTACTGATTTATATGTAACCCCTACTTATCTTCCTCAATATGACAAATATGTAGATACCCAAAGGTGTGGTCTGTCTGGAAGAGAAAGGTCCTAGTTAGTGTAGTCGGATACGTCTAGTCCAGTGGACTCATCAGTTCTTAAGAGGTTATAAGCTAGTCTTTAGACTGAGAACTCATTGAATGGAAAAAAGGTAATAGATGAAGGATTTTCTTTTTATTTTTTCTTGTCACCACCCAAAAAAATAAAGCTAATCCTATGTGTACTTTTATGTAATTTTTTTTTGTTGTTTATGAAATCTCTGGTATATGAAATAAAAAAATAAGTACCGAAGGCACAATTAAAAAAAATGCCAAGTTCGAGTCAGACTCGTGCACGAAGGGCTCCGTATCATATTTTCTATAATATAATTAAGATTTTTATTTTTTTTTAATTGATATATGCTATAAAAGATTGCTTCATGCCAAATTCCTAGATTGTAGATCGACTGGAAGTACCCTTTAGGTTTGATTCCTTTGCGAGACAATGTGCGGCTGAAAATGTTGTGTGATGCGTTGACATACAAGTTTGATTTTGTTACAGCTTAAAGTTATAATAGAACTGAGTGTTCCATATGAATTTCAATTTAATACCTCTACGCGTTCAGGAGAAAAGAGGCAGTAACTTTATAATTATTAAAAATAATTTTATTATATGATGTAACAAAAAATTACGGTTCGCTATTTTCTCTTTTGTCTGTGCTACGCAACGTCATGCTTCGTACCAAACGGGAAGTACAGGGTAGGTTTTGATTCCCTTGCAAGTTTCGAAAATTTGTAGCATGAACGGCTGCATTTTTTGATTGCGTTCGCTTGAAACTACAAATTTATTCTATAAGAGTTTCGTTATTTTCCTTTCGAGGAACGGACCTTAAAAAAAATGATATTTTATCATTCTTGTGATGTTTGCCTTAGCATTGATGATATTATTAATTTACTTATACTTTCCTTTTTTCGGATCTTTAAGATGTTTTAATTTCAGTACATCAGCGGCGAGCACCAGATTAAATGGCAATATTAAGTTTGTTTCAGATTCTACAGTTTGTAAAAACTTCCTAAACATTCTGCATGTTATTCAATATGGCAGGGAGGCTTTTATAGAGTTACGTAACTGTTGTCTGTCGTTATTATTATAATTTCATAAATGAACTCGAACGTGAGATCAGAATATCATATTCAATAACAACCTCTCGATATTACTTCGTCATTTGTCTTCTCATTTATAACAGAATATTTTGCATATGCTGTATGTAACGGCCTTCATAATGGGGTTGCTAACGGGGTGCTAAGGTTCGTTTTCTTTGTGTTCGTGTGTAGAAGATATTATATGATATGTGACCCACCACACCACAGTGGGTCAGGAGACCCACTCTTAAAAAGGGGGGCCAGATGGGCTCCCATAGGGAACGACGTCCCGAGGGCGTCTCAGATTGAGACACGGACCTCGGCTCGGGTCGGCGTTAGTCAGGAGGGAAGCTAAGGAAATTTGGACACTAGCGTCCTCCGACGGCAAAACGCCGGAGCAACGGAGCACTTACTCAGTTGGGACCTCGTCTATACCGGTATAGACGGTGTTTGTCTGTATGTTGTGTGGTGTCACTTATGCCTACGTACGTTATTACCTACTGTGAACGTGTCGGCGAAGTTAACGTGTACCGACTTGGGTCTTCTTTTTCTGACTAAAAAAAGTACTTAGCGATGGTCGGAAGGTCTAAGACTATGGAGATCGATGTTGCGTACGAACCACGGCGCCCCGGTTGCAATCCGTGTAAAACTGTTCTGAATCACCTGAAGGGGTTTCAGATTAGCGTGCGCAAAAGCGGGACTCGCATAGGACATGACGGAACGTATGCAAGCTTTGTAAAGTGTCACCTTATTGCGAAGGGACATTTTACTCCGCTTGCCTACAAGCGGATATAAACGACCTAATATGTAGGCCGCTCTGCTACGAACGGTCCTAATATGCGCAGTGAAAACTAACTTTCTATCTAACGTTACTCATAGGTATTTTAACTTGTCTCTCTAAGTTATCGGTTTATAATATAAGAGACAAACTGCTCATTTCTTAAATGATAAATTAAAGATGAATAGGGTGATAAAATCACAACAAAATACGTATTTACGCCCAAAGCTCTAAGGAAGCTTCCCAATTGGTCGACGGAGTGCAACGTGGGCATTATCCGACTTCAGTGATGGTTTGGTGGGGTGTTAGCTATGAAGGAGTGACTGAGCCATATTTTTGTGAAAAAGGTATCATAACATCGGCACAAGTGTATCAAGATACCATTCATGAGGAGGTAGTTAAGCCTCATGTTCAATAACCAAGTATGGTCGTTCCAGCAAGACTCGGCGCCGGGTCATTAAGCTGGGTCCAACAGTCTTGGTTTGAAGCTAACGTCTCGGACTTCATCAGAGCTGAAGACTGGCCATCGGCTTATCCCGATCTTAATCTTTGATTATGATGTATGGTCAACTTTAGAGAGTACAGCTTGCTCTAAACTCCATGATAATTTGGAGTTACTTAAACAATCCATACGATTGGCAGTGAAGAATTTCCCCACGAAAAGAGCGGGTGGTTCTATTGATAACTGACCTCAACATTTAAAGTACTGTATTGCAGCCAATGGACACCACTTCGAATAAGCTTCTTTTTATATTTTTAATTGTTTTATATTTGTGTATTAAACTAACACACTGTAAAAGTAATAAATGTTATTTGCAATTATAAAAATATTTTTTTCTGTGTTGCAATATTTATGGCAAGAATAGGTGTATATATATGTATATGTATATATAGACAAATTCATGTATTGATAAAAAATACTACAATAGGCAGGCAACATGGACCCGTTACAAGTTAAAAATAAATAAAGCTAAAACAATAAATAAACTACAAAAAGAATTAACAAAAATTTTGCGCTGGTCAACGAAGAACACTAGAATAAAACCTAAACAATTCATTGACATATTCCTTAGTGCCCCTATCATCAAGTTGCCAGACTCAAACAGCGATTGTCTGAATCTGGCAACCCGATGCCTGATCAATGCATCGAGATTCGCCACGCGGGCCTCAACCAACATCGTTGATGCGCTGGACCAACGATTTATTTTAAATAGAACTCTAAATGCGTCATTATATTGAACTTTTAAAATTCGGAAACTTTCTATTATATGCTTGCACCATAATTGCGGAGTATAGAGAGCTGTATAAGAAATTTTGAATAGGAGTATTTTAGTCTTATAATTACATTTATTAAATATACACGGACAGCCATAGAACGTCTTTCTCTGTCTATGTCTAGGTCATCCCTCAGGTCAGTCGTGACAACATGGCGAAGATAACGGAAACTTGAGACGAATTTAAGAGGTTGATTTTTGAGATTTTTTTTTTTTTTTTTATATAATCTAGGGCAATGCTTGACTACATTCCACCTGATGGTAAGTGGAATGTAGTCTAAGGTGGTAAGGCGCATTACCCTAGCAGCCTATTCACTCTTCTCTTGAATTTAACCACATTGTATTCTTTCGGAAATACCGACGCAGGCAAGCTGTTCCAATCCTTTGCTGTACGAAGTAAAAAAGACGAAGCAAAGCGCTTCGTTCGGACAGGTGGAATGTCCACAACAAAAGGATGGATTCCTGCCGTGCATCGGAAAGTCCGATGATGGAAGGGGGCCGGGGGAATTAGATCGTGTAATTCCTGCGCACACTCACCAAAATGTATCCTATAGAATACTGAGAGGCTAGCAATTCTACGCCTGTGTTCAAGGCTTTGGAGGTCGGCTTCGACCAACTCGGGATCTCCTATGAGCCTCATTGCTCGCCTCTCAATTGAGTCCAGAACCGCAAGATGAGACTTTGCGGCACCAGCAAATATGTGGCCACAGTACTCTACACACGACCGGATCTGTGCTTTGTATAAAACAAGAAGCTGTCCCGGTGTAAAGTACTGCCGAACCTTCGCAAGAACGGCAAGCTTTGCTGCTGCTGCTCTTGCTCTGGACTCAATGAACCGACCAAAGTTGAGGTTCGAGGAAATCTCTAAGCCTAACAACTGAAGCCGGTCACTGTATTCCAAAGATACATTCTGGAAAGTAGGAGCCAAGGTGAAAGGGCTCTTTTTGGCGGTGAACAGACACGTCTGCGTTTTGGTGGCGTTGAATTTGACAAGATTGGCATTGCTCCATGCGGAGACTGCCTGAAGTTTGTCATTCAAACGCTGCACCATGGCTTCTCTTTCAGACTGTACTTGATCTCGACTAGCCCGAGTACTCGGCAGATATCTTTCTACAACTGTGCTGTCGTCTGCGTACCCATAGATACCGGGCTTCAACAGATCGTTAATGTGCAGCAGAAAAAGAGTTGCAGAAAGAACGGACCCCTGAGGCACTCCGGCATTTATTGCCAAGGATTCCGAGGAACACCCATCGACAACTACTCGGAGAGATCTCTGGCTCAGAAAGTCCGTTACCCAGCCGATCAGACCAGGAGATATACCGTACGCTGAAAGCTTCCTTATAAGGCTCGCATGCCAGACCCTGTCAAATGCCCTCGAGACGTCCAGAGAGACGGCGACCGCTTCTCCGTTCTTCTCGATGGCCTCGCCTAGAATGTGTGTAACATACACTAGGAGGTCCCCAGTAGACCTATTACGGCGAAACCCGTACTGTCGGTCACTGAGGAGATCGTTACCTTCTAGGTATGCTAGAAGGCGCGAGTTCAATACACGCTCCATAATCTTGCAGAGTATGGAGGTGATTGAAATCGGTCTGTAGTTGACAGGATCAGCACGGCTGCCTTTTTTGGGCACGGGTTGCACGTTGGCAAGCTTCCAGGATTTCGGCACTATTCCAGTCTTGAAAGAGAGGCGATACAGACGTGTCAGTACAGGAGACAACTCAGCTGCACATGTCTTGAGCAGAATGGCTGGTATACCATCAGGACCACTGGCTTTATTCACATCTAAACGACACAATGTTCTCCATACCTCTTTGTTAGTGATGCGGATTTCAGGCATCGAAATACCGCAGTGAGGAAGATGTGCTGGAGAAGCATTGCCAGTATCTAGATGCGAATTATCAGCAAACAGAGAAGCAAATACATTCGCTTTCTCTGTTGCTGTGTGGGCCAGGGATCCATCCGGCTTCAGCAGAGCAGGCAGTGAGGGTTGGCAGAAATTCGACTCGATCGCTTTCGCAAGAGACCAGAAAGCTCGACTGCCAGTTGGTTTGACAGAGAGCTTTTCGCCATTCTTAGCGATTCGATCGAGACGAGCCTTCCGCAATGCCTTTTTGTAGGACTTGGCAGCTAGGTTAAAGGCTCTCTTCTTTGTACTTAGATCCGGAGTTTTGCGGCTTCGAGCATCAGCCCAAATGAGGTATGCCGAATGTTTTCGGTCTTGAGCATGACCACATTCAGCATTAAACCATGGGCGAGCTTTGCCACCGACGGGAACTTCAGCAAAAGGAATAAAATACTCCATTGCCTGATGCACCACATCGGTTATAGCATCCGCGCAACTCGACGGATCCAAAGAAGAGAAGCAGACCTGCCGCCAAGGATAAGATGCAAAGAAGTGCCGCATCTCATCCCAATCTGCTGACTTGTATTTCCATACTCGCCTAACACCATGTGGTTCGAGAGCTGGTGGGGAATATGTAAACACAGATTTCACCAGACAGTGATCGGAGGTTCCTAAGGGGGAGGTGACCTCAACACGATACCTGTCCGGATCAGTTGTCAGCAGAAGGTCCAGGCAATTGGCTGTATGGCCTACCACATCTGGTACCCTTGTCGCTTGCCTCACCAGCTGAAAGAGGTCCAAGGACAACGCAAATTTCCGCGCTTCTCTTCCAGCATGGTCGGTTTTCTGGTACGGGAACAGCCAGTCTTGATGACAAGCATTAAAGTCCCCCAGAAAAACAAGCTGCGCTGAAGGGTACTGATGCAAAGCCATATCAGCAGCCTCACCGAGATACTCAAATAATCTAGTTGTCTCCTGGTCACCGCTGTGCGAACGGTAGACACAGGAATACAGGATTTTTTCGTTTCCTGTGTCTAGTAAAACCCATATAGAAGAAAAAGTGGGGTCTTCAAGGTGACGGAGACGCTGGATACAGAGGTCGTTCCGCGCGTACACGCAGACTCCGGCACGTGAGCGAAAATTGTGCTCTAACGTGTATCCGGGATAATGCAGGTGCGCAGCGCTCAAAGGACATTGTATCTGCGTCTCCGTCAAAAAGAAGAGGTGCGGCTGCTCTGTCTCCAGGTGGTGATGGACAGCTAGGATATTAGAGTGCAAACCCCTGATATTAGTGAGGTGCACTTTAAATGAGGAGGAGTGCAACCGCTGTAAAAACATTTTCTTCTTTTTAACTTTACTCATAAAAAAATAAAATAAAAGTGAATAGGGATGGGAAATGGCAGTTGAACGAGGCGGTACGTATCGACCCCGACGTCGAAATTGGTGATGTCTTGCCACTGGGAGGCTAGTCTGGAGACTGCGGGGACGCCCGAACCCCCCCAGGGATCGCCATCGGGCCTCCTCGTCTGGTCGCCAACCAGCACGATGGAGCCACCCTGGGATTTTACGCAGCTGGCGGGGCAGCCTTTCGTGGGTGGCTAACCCACTAATTGGGCCCCCAACTATCTGCGGGCGGCCAGCGGAAAGCCGTCGCTTCGGATCCCGCTACCCTCCTCGACTAGACACCCGACAAAACAAACACCAACTCGACGTCAAACCGGTTCGCAAACGCACCGCAGCTGTTCAGACCCATTTCCCATAAACGGCTTCATCGAGCAACGTGCCGGAACACGACTAGGTCGCTTTGCGGCACGACTCTGCCCGATGGGTGGTAACTTTGCCGGCGACCCGATGTTATGGTCTACCACCAAGAAAACACAGGTAAATGTATATCTCAAGCCTTGGAACCTAAGAGCATAGCTAAATATTTACTTTCATTATAAATGAAGTCATGCCTCCCTGCAAGGGATTCACAAATCGCCAAAAATTTTCTTAGTCCGCTGAAAAGGGAAGTTCAGCAAGACCATGTCGTCGGCATAACTTAGATTATTCAAACAGATTCCATCAATATGTCAACCAACACCGGCCTTGAAGAGCTCCTCGATTCGCGTAGAGATTAAATAAGATTGAATGGTCAATCCACCTCGTTTTACTCCACTCCACACGTGAGAACATATTCATTAGAGCACGCACCATCCCATCTCACGTTACCTTGCGAGTCATAGTCGGGCTAGTCGAGATCAAATAGTCTGAAAGAGAAGCCATGGTGCAACGTTTGAATGCTTTTAACTTTTAGCTTGTGTCGTAACAAATTGTAATTAATTCTCTCGAAATCTCAGATCTTAGTCTGTCGCTTGACGTAGTAATTTACGATCTGCCTAAAAGAAAATATCGCCAAATCCGTAGACTTTGTTTTTTAAAATCGAACTGAGCATCACTTATTACAATATATTCATATAAAATTTTCAATATACCGGAGTCTATTAATTTAGCACACGATGTGGCAATTGAAATTCGGTGATAATTATTGCTAGAGGTAGCGCTTGACGTTCTACTTTTAATAACTGGTGTAACAGTGCATTTTAATAACGCAGAAGGTTGATATTCATGCCTGAGATATGCGTTAATAAATGTTGAGAAAAATATCGTTACCCCGGGGCCTCCGAAACGTAAGTATTTCACCGGTAAATAGTCATGACCGAAAGCTTACCCTAAGTGCAATTTTCTGGTCGTGTTCCGAAATACATTCCAGTATACTGGTCAGTGCTGAAGTCATCAAAAATCGAAGCAATGCTGAAGAAACGTTCCGAAATATGATGGCCAGCGTTGAATACTTTGACAGCATAAATTGACACTATTGACAGACACTACTACGTGAACCTAGTATTACAAATTACATTTTAGTCTGTGACTACATATCCTATCTACTGAGACACCCGGCGGTAGATAGTTTGCAGCTGAACTACGGGTCAGCTGCTACCGGGCTACCGGTTTTGGTGTTGGATTCGTAATGGTAATGTGGTAAGCTGCAGAGATTCGGCGCTGTTCGTCTGGGTCCCCACATTTGTCGGGGGCTCGTCGGATCTTGTGCGCAGCGAGAGGTGATTGACCAGCCTAAGGCGAAGGGCTGCTGCGGTCTTTTACTTCGGGGCTTGGAACGGCCCTTAAGCAGAGATCCTTTCGGGGGTCACTGCAGTTCGGGTAGCCCCCTGCTCAGAGATTAGATGGATGTGCTAGCATCTATCCGGTCACACGACTGTATCGTAGGGTAGGCTTGCGGCCTGACTGCGTGTCGGGAAGTGAGCGTGCCTTACAGCTCCGGCGCCAGCTGGAAACTGGTAGTTAGCCTCTCTGACGTTCTCAGCAAGTGAATTGCAAGTGTGAGAAATCACACGGGAAGTGAGCGTGCCTTACAGCTCCGGAACCTTTCATGGAGAAAAGGTAGCTTGGTGGTCGCGATTGGACTTGTCTATGACCGATAGCCTTGCGAGCTTACTAGTCTTATAGTGCCGTTGTCGGACGACTTCGGAGGTCAGACCTGCCGTATAAGGGTACATGTAACAGGGGTAAACCTTGACCACATGAATAGCGGCTCAATCCTTTATAACCAGAGGGTTGACAAGGTTGAGATGCTATATACATAAGAATTAGGACAGAAGGAGGCGAGGGCGATGTGACTACATATTTATTATTTATTTATAATGTGTCTGTTTTATATAGTTATACATTTTATTGCATAAAATAATAAAGTTCAAAAGAGAATGGAGTTACAAAGCAAAAACAACAAAAAGTGGTGTTATTCAGATATTTAATTCTAAAAAAGTACCACAAATATTTAGTAAGACTATGATTATAATTAATTAATAGTAAATGGTGAGACAAAAGAAATAAAATATCTTAAATCCTAATAAGAACGAAATTGAAAAAAGGATTATCTTTTTACTTTAAATTAAATTGACAGTAAAGATACTGTGCATTTATGTAAGTATAACTTGATAGTAATTTATAAAACTTACAAATATAATGAATATATATTTTTTAAATATGAGAATGACGAAAATTAAATTGTCCTTTATTTACTTGACCACTATAATATGTATTGTTTCAAAAGCGAAAAGGTGGCATGTAGTTACTTTTGTAATATTACTCTGCATTTGCCTATATCTCCACAGATAAGTATAAAGTTACCTCACCAGTACAATATGGCCGATATCGGTGCAACATGGTGTCAGTGTCATGACGTCATTAGCTATGGCCAGTATACTGATATGTATTTCGGAACACGGGCTAAGTGTGTATATACCATACGCTCGTCTATATGAGTAGAAGGGAACCACAACGAACTAAACAACCAGGCCATGACAACATCATTAAACCGTTCGCCTGGTATGTTAGTTTGATTAGTAATACTAACTATAAATTTATTTTGAAAGATGTTTGCAATATTCTGCTTTTTAATTTCGCCATCGGTAGAATTTAGAGCTCCGATTTTGGAATTTGTCAATTTATTATTTTCTTTCCAAAACATGGATTTTTTTTTGTGAACGCATGCGTTACTTTTTTTTGTTTTTAAGAACCTTTTCCTTATTTTTTTCACACCATTTAAGGCGTCCCTTAAAAATCATCATACTTCCTTTCATTTTGTCATAGAGATTACCCGAATTGGGGTCTCCGGATTCTAACCATTTCATTGAGTGTAATTTAGCTTCAAAGTGTGCGGATTTTACATGTTCATTCCAGCCCAACGTTTTCTTACGCCCCCATCCTCTTCTCCAAAAACTAGATTGAGAACGGGCAGCTGCAGATTGTATGAACAAAACAAATTGATTATAAATTATATCCAAAAATCGGTCATTTTGTCTTTCATTCATTGTTTTTATCGATTTTATGAATATGTTGTATAAATAATTGTTTGAATTCTTTAAGTTGGCAATAAGTGGTCTGTGTGCATGGGCGTACCCAAATTTTGTGGTAGGGGGGGGGGGGGGGGGCAAAGCAGATTTTTTTACATATTTTTGTAATTTTTAAGCTGTAATTTTAATTTTCTTAGCATGGTTTAACAATGAAAGAGCAAACGCTAAAGATTTGTCTCTCGCTTCTAATGAAGATTTTAGACTTTAAAGTGTTTGCTAAAAGTTTTACTAGAGAATTGTATTTGTTTGTAAGACATAGATTTATAACAACTTTTTAAAACTTAATTGGTTTTATTTCTTAATGTAAAATACCACTTTTAATTTACAATAGAAGATAGTAGAGAGATATACGATGTCCCGGAGGGGGTTAGCTTCCCCCCCCCCCCGGCTCCCCCTCGGTACGACCATGTCTGTGTGTATTATACAGGGTTATTTGTAATTAGTTGACCACCACTTGCAGGCAGCCTCTCTACATCAATCCCAACAACATTTGTTCTACGACTTTTTGAAATTAATAGTTTTAAAAATTTTGTTTTTCCCATACAAAATTTATTTACTCCCTCTGAACGTGTATTAACTTTGAGCAAAGAGAGGCCACGCACCTTGCGTAGTTAAAATATGTGCTAAGGCCATGTGCATCGGGGCGCGGGGTAACGCAGCGGCGGCTATGCACGTTAGAACTTGATCTCAGTCGCACAGAGTACTTTCGCGCAAAGCGCCATCTCTTGATCAGGAACAGGAAACTATTCGCCGACTAGTGCAACAGTGCTACTAACCATAATTTTAATTTCTAATTTTCTAAGGTGCTATAAAAAATAGGATCGTTTTCTACTTTTATTTTTTCTTAATATTTTCTAGAAAGGTCGAAACACATTTTTTTGTACAATATCAGTTTTACAAAATGAGCCTTTGTTATCTAATTACAATATTTACATCTATTAAAAAGGGATAAATTAATTGAACTAGTTAGATCCCAATATTATTTGGAATAGTAACTAAATAGCGTATTTTCTTTGAATTTTTTTTTTAAATTTATTTATATCTTTTCCACTTAGAATCATAATCAGTGATCACTTGTGTACGTCAACATGGAAGTGTCAAGAGGGCCTATCACGATACTAGATTTATCGTAATAAGCCCTTCCGAAAAAACACTTTCCATCTTAATGTTAAAAGCTATGAGGGTTTCAAACGCGTCCTGGTCTGAGAAGAACCACACAACAAACTCAGCCAGATACATTTCTTGTTATTATGATCACTGTTTCACAAACGTCAATCTTAAATGCAATTTTGGAACAACTAGAATCGTCGCAATTAATCGGAAAAGAAGCTTAATGATTTCAGGCAACGAAAATGAAATAATAATAACAGAATATATATATATATAAAAAATAATGAAAAATAGATTTTATTTCCATCACAATCAAGCTGAAACATTTTACATTGGTACTTATCTTAGGCTAATTCTAATAAACACAACTTGTTCTGTGAGGGACTGGTGCCTAAAAAAATGTATAAAATACCTGTACTATTAGGTCACCAGGTCCTCCCATCGGTTAGAAACTAATACATGCTAGATTATACTTAGATGTTAAATGCTATGACAATATTATGTGTTTAAAAAAAAGAAAAGAAATAGAAATACATGCTCTTATTTAGAGACGAAAAACGAGAAATTTAATTACATTAAACATAAAAACCAGAAAACCTCTTAAATTTAGACATGTATACAAAGGCAATATCCATCCAATACAGAACTACACAGTGTAAATACAATATTAAGTATGTGTAAAGTCAGCCGATTAAAAAACAAGTAGATTTTCAATGTCTATGTAAGTAAAGGATTTAAGCCAATTACTTATAGTAAGTTTGCATTTGAATTTAGGAAGATGATAGATGGGTATTGATTTGTTGACTCTATTGTACAAAAAATTGCCTAGATAATAGTAATGCTTTCTAGCAAGACTGGTGGAAGCCTTGACGATGGGACATACCTTGCGTTTTCGTCTTTTACCAGCGTTCAGATTTGGATCATATGTCAGTTCTACGTGTTTTTTAAGTAATGTTCTTGCGATAAACAGTTTCCTCACGGTTAGAACGTCCCAGAGGTTGTAAAGATCACTAGTTGGGTATCTAAAGGGAAGGGATGCGGCTGTCTTAAGGATTGCTCGCTGGGCTCTCTCCGCTTCCAAAAGTATTGTCTTACCAGCACCCCCCCATGCACTGATGCAGTATATAATCAGCGATTGGCAAAGAGCAAAATATATAGATTTGATAGTTTTTTGGTCTGCTGCATATCTTAGAGATCTAAATATATATACAAGTTTACGAAGTTTAGTCACTAGAGATGTGATATGTAGCTTGAAGTTAAGCAAGGAGTCAATAGTGACTCCCAAGTACTTAATACTTTCCACTCTCTCAATCTCAGGACAAACACAAACACTATTTAAAATGGCGTTGCAGATATGAGCGCGAATAAGACCAGAAGCCGGAAGACCCTCCTTAGATGCGGAGAAGGCTAGGTATTTTGTCTTAGAGGAATTCAGCGTTAGGATGTTATTTTTTAACCACAGTGAAACTTTGTCAAATCCCCATTGCGCAACCGAAAACACGTCTTCCCATGTACTCCCTCTAAAGAGCAGAGCAGTATCATCCGCAAAAGATATAACTTTGCCCTGAGGTATCTGCATTTGACATAAATCATTTATGTAAACGAGAAATAGCGTGGGACCTAGAACGCTGCCCTGTGGGACCCCATAAGAGATAGTAAGTTGCTCACTAGTCGTCGGTCCCAGCTTAACTCTCTGACTTCAGTTTGTTAGTAATCCTTAAATAGCTGAAGTGATAGACCTCTCACACCGATTGCCTCTAATTTAACAAGTAGTAGGGAAATCGCAACTGTGTCAAATGCCTTGGCCAGGTCGAGGCATATTGTCAATAGTTTTTGTTTACCCTCGAGGCCCCCAATCAATGTGTTGGTCATCTCAATGACAGCATCTTCTGTTGACTTTCCAGCTTAGAAACCAAACTGGGAGCTAGATATGATATTATTTGATTTTAAAAAAGACACAAGTCTTTTGTTCATTACTTTTTCTAAAATTTTGGAAAGCACAGGCAGAATCGAGATGGGCATAAAATTGTTGACATTTTCTTCATTACCCTCTTTGTGTATAGGTTTGATCAGAGATATTTTTAATTGATCTGGGAAGCAACCAGTGCCGAGTGCAACATTACATAAGTGGGTGATGGGAGCGACAAGTAAATGAGAATTACGTTTTAGGAGCCAGACAGGGATGCCGTCCACTCCTGACGCACAGAGTTATCTCTCATTGACTTTATAATGTTAAACACTTCTTCTATATCTGTGGGCATGAGGTAGAGGGAATTGGGATTGAGGGTGGTATTATATATATTAGGGTCAGTTAAGTCGGTGGAATGAATAAGGGTTTCGGCCAGCGACTGTCCAATATTAGTAAAATATTTATTTACAGCATCGGCACTGGCTTCGGGATCATCTCCCAATACCAAAGCCATCGATTTGTCTTCCTTTTTCTTGGTGTATGCGATGTCTCTTATGACTTTCCAAAGTTTTTTCTTATCGCCCCCAGCTTGTTCAATTTGCGATCTGTCATAGTTTCTTTTAAGTTTATTTAAAAGTGCTGTGCAGTAGTTCCTATATCTTTTATAAGTGTGCTTTAAGATATCATTGTCAGGAGTCTGTTTTACTTTTTTATTGAGGTTATCTCGGTTTTTCATACATCTTAGGAGACCCGGTGTAACCCACGGCTTGGCTGTTCTTTTACGTTTAGGTATTTTCTTTTCTCGTGTGTTTGCAGATAGAGAGTTTAGCAGCGTACTTACCAGAAACCTGGTAATCTCATTTACGTCATCCATTAAATATATGGGACCAAAGTCGATATTAGTCAGGAAACTACTAGCACCATCGCGATCAACTTGCTTTATGATGCACGGACCACGTATTTGTCTAGGGGGTTTAACGTTAATGCATACTGCCACACAATCATGATCAGTAATGGTAGATTCAATGACGTAACAGTAACATAATCTTTTAGTTTTAATCATAGCATGATCCAGGCATGTACCATGAGTTGGTATATAGTGACCAGGTAAAATTCCGTGACTAGCAAGTAAGTTCAGATATTCATTTTGTCTATTGTCAAGTGATGCTTTGGAAATATCAATATTAATATCACCCATGATAACAATGTTTTTAAACTGAGACAGGCCAGTTAGAAGCAATTTAAGTGAGTTAATAAAATTGCAAATATTTTTATGACTTGATGGGCGATAGATAGCAATAATACATGTATAAGGATTAATTTTTAGGGTTAGACAATTGGCGTCATTAAAAAGCGGTTCCTCTATTTGCGGGTTTAAGTATGTTTTATAGTATAGTACAACTCCTTCATTTTGAGTTAAATTGTTTCTCGTTTGATATGATCTATAGCTATCTAAAAGAGGAATAGGCTTGGGAATTTTCAACCAACATTCAGTTAGTATAATGACGTCCCAGTCAATTTTAGCTCTAAGAATGAGTGTATAGAAGTTGTCTATGTTACAGGAGATGCTTCTAATATTTTCAGATATTATACCTAAGTTACCCGGTACAGATGGGATGTGATTTTTTAAGTTCTCAGGATCACAACTCATTGCCTCCGCGATCTCAAAAGAATCCAACTCATCAATGATTACTTTATTTCCATTTGTAGTTGCCATTTAAACGAAATAATAAACATAGGGTAACTAATAAATTGATCCACATATTGTAGAGTAAATTTATCAGATCCGATCTTTCTCTTCTCGATTTGCGTAGCTATAATTATAATAAAATATATATAATGAAATAAGGGGTGTCCACTAGTAGTATATAACACATCGACAAACCTTATTATAAGGGTAAGTAAAAAGTAAGATGTTCTAGGAGCATGAAATTTAAAGTAAAATGATAAATAATAATCAATTATAGTACATGAAAAAGACATTTGCAACAAAATATAATAAAAACAATATATAGAAATATTTATAGGATATTGCAAATAACATTTAGCAGAGCCGTACATCTTCCTATCCATGTGCTTTGCTATTATTATTCTAATAATATACTTATAACAAAACAAAGAATGTCTACCAATTGTGTATAACTGGCCAAAAAATCTTGTTAAAGCGGTAAGTAATAAGTATATTGTTCTGAGAGCATAATATTTATAGTTAAGCGAAAAAGAATTATTAACTAAGGTACACACATGTAACAAAATAATATAACAAAAAAGAAAATAATATGTTAAGATAATTATAAAAAAAGTTTTGCGATTTCACTCTCAACATTAACTCGCACGGCTAATATATATATATAAATCTTCGGCCTGCCACACAACCAGTCACCGGAAGCAGCACCCGTTCACGAACATACACAAGAGCCCCCTTCGCCATATTTGAGGGAGGGAGGCAACCCGACTCCCGATGCTACCGCAAGAAGTGACTTCTAAGGAATCGGTGTGATGCAGAAGGTCGATAAAGCAAAATTAATTTACAACAAAAAACAAATTGCTGAGATTACTAGCTCTTCGCAATACAATACAGTTCATTACCAGGCTATACCGTCATCGATGTAATCCTTTACACTATAGTACGATTTTTTTATATTTAATAAAAAAAAAATTAACATATAATTTAAATTTATGTAATGATAGGCTTAAGGCTTTATTTGGGAGCTTATTATAAAAACGTATACAATTACCCTTAAAGGATTTACCTATTTTATGGAGCCTAGTGCCGGGCATAGCGAGTTTATTTTTATGTGTTGTATTAATTTTATGTAAATCACAATTTTTATTGAACTTTGAAATATTTTTATATGAACGTAAATTAAGTTTTCATAAATATAAATTCTTTAAATTTGTTTCTTAAAGAGTCTCTTGGTCTCATATTATATATTGCGCGAACAGCTCTCTTCTGCAATGTAAATATGGTATCAATGTCAGCCGCATTGCCCCATATGAGTATACCGTATGACATTAAGCTATGAAAGTAACTAAAGTAAACTAATCGAGCAGTTTCTATATATTTGTTAATGGACGTATTTTTTTAACCGCGTATGCAGCAACAAATTATTGGCGTTAAACCATTGTACAACATCTGAGAGAGCATTGTTTACATCGTCAATAACAGATTGCCGTCTATTAACTTTAAAAGTAAGAGAAGTATCATCAGCAAACAACACTATCCCATGTTTTTCCCTCACTAGGTGAGGTAAGTCATTTATGTAAATGAGGAACAAGAAAGGCCTTAAGATAGAGCCCTGTGGCACACCTATTTTTACCAAAGAACCTGGGGAACGTTTTCATTTACATCAACTTTTTGAATTCTATCATTAAGATATGAACTAATTAAATCTAGGGACTTATTTTTAACTCCATAATGTTTTAACTTTTTTATAAGGATTTCATGTTGAACGCAGTCAAACGCCTCAGATAGATCACAGAAAATGCCAAGTGCCATCCTGTGATCCTTCCCAGGCTTCAAATATGTTTAGTAATAGCTCAACACCAGTATCTCTTGTAGAGCGATCGGCAATGAAACCAAACTGGTTTTTGTGTAAGAGATTGTTTTTACTGAAATATGCCACAAGTTGATTAAGAATTATTTTCTCAAAAATCTTACTAAAAATGGGTAAGACTGAAATAGGTCTATAGTTACTAGGATCTAATGAACAGCCGGATTTGAATAATGGAGTTATTTTACTTTGTTTCATTAGATCAGGAAATATACCATATTCTAAACAATTATTAAATATTAATGCTAAGTCTGGCGCTACAATGTCAATTATGGACTTAAGTATGTCAACAGAAAACCCCCAAAGATCACTAGTCTTTTTAACGCTAATTGATCTAAATACTTTGATTACTTCTTCAGCATTAACTTTTTCAAACTTAAAACTGCTAACACATTGATCTACATTCTCTCTAAGTAAACCCATAACTGCAGCGGTAGAATAATTTAAAGATAACGTTGTAGTCACTGGAATATTAGTAAAAAAGGTTTCAAAAGCAGTAGCAACCTCGAGGTCAGACGTAACATATTTATTATCTATATTTAATTTAAAGTCGATCCTCTTGGATTTAGCACTTCCAGTTACCTTATTAATTATTTTCCAAGTTGTTTTTATTTTATTATTGCTATTTCCTATTTTATTTTGAATATGTTGATTTTTTGCTATTTTACATTGTTTTTTAAAAGATTTAGAAAATAATTTTACCTCATCCTTAAACTCATTACTAGTATTAAACATCAATTCCGCATACATATTATATATTTTTTCTCTATTTTTGTGTAACTCAGCAGATGCCCAATCACTAAACACTAATTTATCATTAACAACCACTGTTTTTGGAGTAAATACAAAGTTATATAATTTAGTGAAAGTACTAAAAAAGTCATTATACATAATATTGGGGTTAAATTCAATAAGAAACTAATTAAATATTATTTTTACAAAACAATAAGCTCTCTTTAACTTACTTTTACTTACGAATTTCTTTACGAAGTTCCTAGAAATTGCAGTCAGTCACAAGTAGAAGCGTCAGTTTACAGAAACAATCCAGGTAGTTAATATAAAATATCAGTAATACTACACACTTTCATCACCATAAATCTTACGAGACAAATGAAATATCAATAATCAAATAACAAAGATAATAATATCAAATTACAATAAATTTGGAAACTTGGTACTGGTAGTTGGTGTTACCATTAATTAAAACCATCACTGTAAAATATTAAGTAACACTATTAAAAATAGCTCTATCTTGTGATCCGAACCATAAACTTCATTCAGTTATACGACAAAATAAAATATTAAGAAACACAAGGAGTAATATAAATAATAGGAAGTTTATTTAAATTATAAGTTTAATATTTGAGCCTACTTGTTCTAAGTTATAACACCATGCTCAGTCCGTGGTGTTAAAACTTTGAATAAAGCTTTTGGTCGAGATCCAAAGATGGAGCTATTTTAAATATTGTTACTTAAATATTTTAGTGATGTTTTTTAATTAATGGTAACACTAATGCTACAAAATTATTGTAATTTGATATAATTTTCAAATCCGTCCACGCGTTTGGCCCGAAATTTGCCACAGACAGATACACAGATACACAGATCGACAGGTCAAACTTATAACACCCCTCTTTTTAGTCGGGGGTTAAAAAAACCTTAAGTAACTAACATAACATATTATCAGAGATTTTTTTTGTTCTGTCTAGAGTGTTACTGTTAGCCCTGTTGGCAATTACAGCGTGCCTATTATCAGAGAATCAATTAAAATGTTAAACAAATATTTCTAAAATTCAATTGTCAAATCGCAAATGTCACCTCAGTAGGTGTGAGGCCGTTGTCGTGAGTGGTCATTGTATCGCTTGTTAGCAAAAATGACTATTAATAAAGATCGCTGTAT
This sequence comes from Napeogenes sylphis, assembly GCA_959347405.1. Taxonomy (NCBI): domain Eukaryota; kingdom Metazoa; phylum Arthropoda; class Insecta; order Lepidoptera; family Nymphalidae; genus Napeogenes; species Napeogenes sylphis. The sequence continues at coordinate 34,070,135 of OY365784.1, forward strand.
GAACACAAAATATTAAACAAACTTAACATGGTACTTTATGGTTTACATAATACATGTTTTATTTTGTTTTTAATTTTGGTTTATGTCTCGACGGATTATTCTCAATTTTTCTGGACTTGACCCGATTGACTAATGGATAACGGCGAGTAGAGTAATGGCTTGTTTCATTGCTTTTGACAAGATCTTACCATCAGACTTGATGGAGTAATCTGATTGGACCCTGATGGATTGATGGATTTTATATTGTAGTATACTGTATAGAATATGAAATTTTAACGAATTTTACATAATATGAATTAAGATATATTTTAAAACAAGGCATTTTAAAGACTATACTTTCTTAAAATGGTGTTAATATTTTTATATCTTTAAAGAAAATCCAAACTGGAAAAAAAACTTTAATGTTTAAGTATATTTTATGAATATTCTAAAACTATTAATTTGTTTATTTAATTTTTTTTGCTACTGGGTACTCCAAAAGTGAGTGTTTAGTTTCTGGTTATGACCAGACAATACATGATAATATAATTTATAAATAATGTTATAGAAAAACAAGGGATTTAAGAAGGAGAGTGATGGTACAAAGCACCTACCATTTTTATCTAACAATGCATTTACCCAAAAACGCCATAAACGCTCCTAATTCGTTTGTAGAATCTCGAAATGATGCTTTTACGAGTTAAACAATGGATCTGTTAGCACTAGTCGTTTATTATTATTATTTATTTAATTATTCATTATTTTAAAAGGTTAGCCCCCCCTCCACCCATTGTGGGTACAGGAACTTCATTAAACCAAAGTCATTGAAGAAAACTTTTCAAAAGTTTTTTTTATATTCAATTTTATTCATGGACCAATGGAAAAGTATTATTTAACATTTTAGATCATTATATTATATACTTAGTCTGGCCATAAATACTGTTACAATTAAAAGTAAAAAAATATTACTTGTTATCTTATTATTATTATTATTTGTTATCTTATTTTGGCCCAAAAATATTATACAATAGTTTGCTATATTAAAATGGAGTGGGGTGATAAAGAGAAATGCATTACAAAAAGTAGGTATGGAGCCAAATGCAATTTTACTCTCCATACACTTGGTATTAGTTAAAGGTTTGTGTACCGGGCTATTAATAGGTACAATGGGACTTCCTCTGTTTGTGACGGAGAAAGATCTGGCCGTCCACGTAGTGTTCGTACGAAAAAGGTGGTCAAAGCAGTAAGGGAAAGAATTTGAAGAAATCCGGTCCGAAATCAAAAGATTTTATCTCGGGTAATGAAGATAGCACCTAGAACCATGTCGCGTATTATAAAAGATGACTTAGGACTGGCAGCCTATAAGAGACGCACTGGTCGTTTATTAACTAACGACTTATGCCTTTTTCTTGCTGGTCTCGGCTGATCACCGTGGCCGGCGGTAAAGGCTTGTCGGGTTCGATGTTGGGCCCCCTACGTGAGCGGACTCACGTTCGACTCCAGTGAGTTGCAGTGAGGCTGTCTGCGCATCACTGGGTCTTATGGGAGTGTGCTCTTCCAGGGGGTCTGACCAGTGGTCTCCTCTCGGGGAGATAACCGGCGGCGGAGCTGGACACGGTCAATGGTCGAGTTGGTCTGTCCAACCGGTTCGATTCTCAGACTGAGTCCAGCTAGAAGGGGGTCTCGGCCCCCTTCAGAGGCAGCAGGCTTGGGTGGGGGGAAGGGGATCCCTCCACAATCTATCAAGCCTGCGAAAAAGGGATGGGTGCTCCTCGTTGCGGGGTGCCCTCTCCGTGGATCACGTCGGGGCATCGCGGTGAGTGCGAAAGCGATCCCGTGGTGTCCCATTATGAGGGCGGCGGTAACCGTCAGGTTTAGTGAGTAGGAGTCTCACATAACCACCTCCATCATCTCCTTGATGGAGGTGTGTATCTATGAGGATTCCTGACGTTAAAAAAAAAAAAGGGTGGTAAAATCGAAACAACTACTGAAGCGGTACGCAAAGGGAGGTCAAAGAAAAATTTAGTTTACGGATGAGAACATTTTTACAAATGACCGTATTTATGCTCAAAGTTCTACGGAAGCTTCCCAATTAGTCGACAGAGTGCAACGTGGGCATTATCCTACTTCAGTGATGGTTTGGTAGGGTGTTAGCTATAAAAGAGTGACTGAGCCATATTTTTGTGAAAAAGTTATCAAAACATCGGCATAAGTGTATCAACATACCATTCTTGAGAAGGTTAATCACACCATGTTCAATAACCAAGTATGGTTCTTCCAGCAAGACTCGGCACTGGGTCATTAAGCTCGGTCCACGCAGTCTTTAGTTCAGACTTCATCAGAGCTGAAGACTTGCCGTCGTCTAGTCCCGATCTTAATCCGCTGGATTATGATTTATGGTCAGTTTTAGAGAGTACAGCTTGCTCTAAACGCCATGATAATTTGGAGTTCCTAAAACAATCCATACGATTGGCAGTGAAGAATTTCCCCATGGAAAAAGCGCGTTCTTCTATTGATAACTGTCCTGAAGGTTTAAAGGACTGTATTTCAGCCAATGGACACCACTTCGAATAAGATTTTTATATCTTTAAATGTTTTATATTTGTGTATTAAACTAACACACTGTAAAAGTAATAAATGTTATTTGCAATCAAAATTTTTTTTCTTTTTAACAATATTTATGGCAAGACTATGTAGTTAAGTGACAATCGAAGTAATGCGTAAATTTAGATCGATGAGTTTATGTACACAGATTAGTAGTCCGAGTCAAATCGGGTTACTGATCTTACATTATTCTAAATGTACTGTTATTTTAACAAATTCTGTAATCAGTAGCAAACATTGTTGAAGTTCATGCATTCATTTTATTTGTACAATTTGTATAAAATAAATATATCAAATCATTTTTATTTAAATTAAAAGTGGCGAGTGTATAAAAATGATTAAATAACTACATATACATATAACTAAAAACATGATGCTACCGTCGCGTTGGTTAAATGTTTATTTTTTCTAACTTCTTCTTGTACGCCGGTAACTCGACGTTATCCCAGTGTAGAGTTATATTATCAAAGTACCTTAAAAATTTAAGTTTATTTTAGGTTGTTTTGGAAAACTATTCCCTCAAAATTAAAGAATTTTATTAGTTTGCTCTATCTTGTCTTTGGCCAACATTCAGTATAGAAGTATAACTTAAATATGAAAAGTGACTTCTTTTGAGTCTAAATTTCAAATATACAGAGTTACTTGTAATTAGTTGACCACCTCTTGCAGGCAGCCTCTTTACATCAATCCCAAAAACATTTGTTCCACGACTTTTTAAAATTTTAATCCTCCCGTACAAAATTTATTTCTTGTCTCTGAACTGGCATTAACTCTGAGCTTCGGTATGGCGCCGCTCGAGCGTTGACCTTTTAAGTACTTCTTACAAAATACGGAGTAACAAGTAAAAGAGGAAGCAAATTTTTTTTGTTTTGTTTTTTTTGTGTTGTTTATCAAGATTCGTAAAAAGTTGTAGAACAAATGTTGCTGAGATTGATGTAGAGAGGCTGCCTGCAAGAGGTGCTTAACTAATTAAAAATAACATTGTATTTAATAATTCTTATTTAAACATTTGATACGTTTTAAAACGACAGAGCTGTCACCCACCTATTTCGTAGCTCGGCAAGAACCGCCTGCTCGCGATCAGTCAGGCCATGTTCCGACACCGCCACGGTGTCGGCCAACTGAAAAACGTTAGAGAATCCGCAGACATTAGTGTCGATACCAGGCTGACTCAGGGTGAACCATGTCGCCAGACGAGCTAGCTCCACATTTTGGGTCTAAAATAATGTTACTACATGTTAACAGTTTCAAGTTATGTGGTAAGCTATTGAAAATTAGAATTTTTTAGTTAGCAAAAGGGGCATGAAATATAAGGAAAGAGAAGCTAAAACAAAATACTACTAAAACCACATCAAAATCAAAATCAAAATAGCCTTTATTACTGATAATATTATTACATAAAATTTCATTAATGTTATTTCTAGGATTCTTGTACTATATATATAATCTTTCAATGTATTACAATAAATTTCATATAAATTTTAATATAACAAATTCCATGCACTTTTAGTAAATGTAGTTCATTCTTATTTTAATATGATAATATTTCATGCACTATTAATATTTAATAATAATATAAAATTTAATAACATAGATAAATAAATTATAAATTTAAATTAGATTATTGTTTAACTTAATTAATTCCTATCTACGACATCGGTAACACTATTATCGGTTTGCCATTTGGCATAGGCCTCCGCTAGGCTTTTCCATCTATCTCTATTGGAGGCTTCCCTTTGCCATGTTGTTCCAGCTACCTTCCTAATATCATCCTCCCATCTTGTTTATTGCCTTCCTTTCTTTCTTTTCCCATCCCGAGGATACCATTCAGTAACATTTTTTGTCCATTTTTCTTTATTGTTCCTCATCATGTGGCCTACCCAGATCCACTTAAGCTTTTTCACTGTGTAAGTGACATCTATGACTTTTGTCTTGCTTCTTATATTTTTAAGTTTAACTTTGTCTCTTAGCTTGAGGTTTAGAATGCTCCTCTTCATTTTGTTTTGGCACACTCTGAGTGATCCACTCTGCTTGCTGGTGAGGGCCCAGGTTTGTGCTCCATAGGTTAAACTTGGTAGTATGCAAGAGTTGAACACTGTAGTCTTATCTTTAAGGGGTATAGGTGGATTTTTCATAACTTCCTTTAGGGACCAGAATCTTTTTCAAGCTTTATTTATTCTGATATTAATTTCTTTTTGCATTTGATTTTCCGACGCAAAGATCTGTCCTAAATCCCTGTATATTCATGTGGATGAATGATATGTGGATATATGATATGTGGATATTGTATGGGATAATCGTTTAACAAAATAGGTGTTCTTGTATTGTTTGTCATTAGTTTGGTTTTGTCTAGATTCATAGTTAGACCCATATTTCTGATTTCTCTGTCTAATTGCATTAACATTGCTTTTAAGCCTTTTTGATTTTCATTTAGCGGAATCAAGTCGTCAGCGAACCTAAGGTGGTTGAGCTTTTTGCCATTTATATTTATTCCATATTCGTCCCAGTTAATTTTACGAAATATATGCTCCAGTACAGATGAAAATAGTTTTGGTAAAAGGGGGTCACCTTGCCGTACTCCCTTTCTTATTTTAAAGACCTCTCCTTTTCTTTCGGTCTGGATTTTTACTGTTGATTCCTTGTAGATGTTATGTTTTATTCTGATATATTTCTGATGTACTCCTTGTGAGTGTAGAGCGTCCCAAATGTGTGCATGTTTGGGAACATGCACACATTTGACAGTCGAATGCCTTACAGTAATCTACGAATGCCAAGTAGTATGTCTTTCCGTACTCATAGCTCTTTTGGATAACTTGTTTGACGACATGAATGTGATCCATTGTAGAATAGTCACTTCGAAATCCAGCCTGTTCTCTCGGCTGATTTTCGTTCAATTTTGAGCTAATTCTGTTCAATATTATCTTTGCAAATATCTTATACAGATTTGAGATCAGGCTGATCGGTCTATAATTGTTTATTTCTGTCCTGCCGCCTTTCTTATAGAGCAATATGATTGTTGATGATGTCCATTGTTGCGGTATTGTTTCTTTAGTCAGAATATCATTATATATATTGGTAATAGCATTAATTATATAATCTAGGCATCCCTTTAAAATTTCGTTTGTTATTCCATCATTTCCGGGAGCTTTGTAGTTTTTCTGGGACAGTATTGCGGTTTTTACTTCGGTTACTTTTTATATTGGGAGGGTAACTTCTTCGTCCTCTTTCAATGGGTATTGAGAATTTGTGTAGTCTGGATCATCGTATAATTTCTACAAAATATTGTTGCTATTTCCATAATTTCTGGTCGTTTTGTGGTGTTCTTATTGGTTGTCTTGCTTTTGATGGATGGAATCCAGCAAGTATTCTCTGTCCATTCTTTCAGAGCTTTTTTTATGCCTCCAGTTTTTTCAATGTGGTATTGGATAGTTCTGTCTCTAATTTGTTTCCTATGGGTCCTAATTTTTTCGTTTATTTGTTTACTTTACTGCGTTATTTGTGTTCTATTTGGCTTTTTAGTCTTTAATAAAGTTTTCCTAGTTTCAATAAGTTGCCTGGCTTCGTCTCCTATTTTATCACTCTTGTTTTTTAGGGTACATAGTTTTCTAAATGTTTCTTGAAGTGCTTTTTCTATTCTATTATATTTTTCTTGAATATTTTCACTGTTATATCAATTTGTAGATTATCTTTCAATTTCGTCAGCAAGATTTCCGGGACGATGATTAGGATTCGACCTGGTGTAATAATTCCTTTCTTAGTGTACTGTCTCCTCTTTTTCGTCTCTTCTAGGTACATGGCTCCTCTTACCATTCGGTGATTTGTATTGAAGTTGAACTTTTACGTTCCCGCCTGGAGACATCCAGGTCCTTTTTTTATTTTTGTTTTTCTTGTATAAACTATTCAATATCTTAACGTTATATGCCTGTGCCAGATGTACTAGTCTTTGTCCGTTTTCATTTCGCTTTCCTGTGCTGAATTTGCCTAGTATATTATTTTCGGTTATTATTATTTTACCAATCTGGCCATTAAAATCTCCCAGCAGTACGACTGATTTGTGTGTTTTTTCCAGAGTCCGGTCCAGGTCTTCGTAGAAATTATCTTTTATATCTTTAGATGCTAACTCTGTAGGTGCATATGCTTGGATTATTGACATAGTTGCATACCCAGGCAAGTTGATATTTAGTTGTGCAATTCGTTCTGAGATTCCAATGGAGGACTGTATATATTTACTGTAGCATTTTTTTATAAGGAAACCGACACCGTGTAGGTCTGGTGTGGTTCCAATATGGTAGAATATGTAGTTTTCGTGTTGTTCAACCTTCTCTCCTGTTCTTCTCACTTCGCTTAGGCCAATAATGTCCCACTTTATAAAACCTAAGGCATGTACCAGTTCTTGTAGAGATTCGTCTGTTCTTAGGGTCCTAGTGTTAAGCGTTGCTATGTAAATAATATTTTTCTTATCTTTTATAACATTTATGTCTTTTCTGTTCTTTTCGTGTATATTGTCTTGTTCCTGTATGTTGTGTTTTTTAGGATAGGGCAGTCCTAGGCGGTTTAGGTCTCTTGCCACACGGTGACCAACCGGGTTGGGGCGATTTTCCTTTTTCAGCTGTTCTTTACTTGTGATTGACCGGACAAACATTGTCCGGTTACCGATGTCTCGAGATTCCTATAATTTTGATTTTGTTATTTCAGTCAAAGAATGTGATCTAGACCTCATGTATGCGAATGGGACAGTTCTGTGTAGTTTTGTAGGGGCTTCTGTACTTTTGTTGTTACCGCCTGACTCTTGTTGATATTGTTGCGTGGGTGAAAGTGATGTCTCTCTTTTCCTTTTTTCATTCCCTTTTGGCTTTAATACAACTTTGTTGTTTTTAATGTATACATCATTTCCCTTTTCATTTTCTCGGTGTAGTTTTTGTGGTAATTCTTTGCGTTTTTGTAAAGTTTCTTAAGAAAAATCTTCAGTAATGTATGTTAGTTGTGATAATTTCTTTTTGTTTTTTAGAATCTCGATTTTATTATTATATGTTGTGAGGGTAATTAATACGGGCCTTGTTTTTCCATTCATTTGTCTTCCAATTCAGTGTAATTTGTTTATATCATAGTTATCAATTTTTATTCCTAAATTTTCTAATAATGTTATGGTGTTGTTATATAATTCAGCGTAATTTTTTTCATTCTCATTAATTCCATGAATTATAATGTTGTTTCTTTTGATTGCATTTTCTAGGGAATTTATTTTTTTATTAAGTACTTCGATTTCTAATTTTAGGGTTTTATTTTCTTGAATAAATGGTTTGATTTTATCATCTATGGTCACCATATTTTTTTTTGTATTATCCTTTATCAGCGTAGCTTGTTTATCCATTTCTAATTTCATCATATTGTAGAATGTTGATTTTGACATTTCTTCGGTCATAGTTGTGTATTTATATAGAGCAATAACAAAACGTTTCGCAACTGGTTGAATTGGAATGCAAATATTATGTTGGCTGCCCTTCAGATATGTCACTCGTTGTTGGATGATAGGTAGTGTATTTTATATTTTGCAATAGTAACACTGCGTTCTTCCGATATGTTGGTATTGTATACATTTATCTATAACTTCCTGGTAGTTGACACTTGTTCGATAAGTTATGTTTCTTACGTTTATCACTATATCTTGTAGTAATCACAAAGTAAATCTTGTGTTGATTATACTAATTTATATCTTATCTTGCCTGTCGTGTTTTCTTGATTAAGTTATTTCACTTTTGGTTGTTTTTGTTTATTTTGCACTGAGATTATTATAAATTCTTTTGGAGAGCACTGAGCAACGTCCTCACTGTACGAGCACCGGAACCGAGAACCACATAATATATATCAAAAAGGTATACCCGACAGTAGTCAGACGCCTGTTTGCAGAGTGCCTTAATATCATCACTGGCGGGGTGCCAGGGTTGCGGTCCCGTATTGCAAAGAAGCCCCATGCCGGTTGCCGCGGCATTGATCACGCCGACGCCTTTACTCTGAGAAATTGTAACGCACAATTTATATTAGTGGGTATATTAATGAGGCCAAGTCTCTTAGCTCTCTGCTCAAAATACTCATTAGCAAGATGCTCATGGATCTTACCGAGTCTAAAATTATGCTGATCAAGAGTTTCTTGACGTAATCGTGATTTCATATATGCCTTCAGGGCCAACCAACGTTTTTCACGATCTTTAATTCAAGGATGAAAGTCGAACCTCGTATGAAGATAACGCTGACGATTAAGACATAATTAAAAACTAATTGATAAGGATTTCATGTTTACTAAATTCAACCATTATTACAATAACAATAAATTGTCATTTAACTCGATTATTAGTTGTTGAAAACATACCATTTGGAAAAAAAAAATAAGGGGTTTATTGGAAATTTTAATTGTGTCTCGGAGAATATTTGGCTCTTGGAATTGATTTGGCTGTCTACAAAACGCATTAAAATAGTTCCCTAACTCCTATTGACTCATTATAAAAATGGACTTCAAATATAAGAAAACTTCTATATACTTTTTAAGAGATTTGTTAATATTCCGTATAATATATATAACACACTTAAATACATATAAGAGTGCCCGTTCAGTGAAATTCGTTACTTTAAAAATAAATAACGTCTGGGAGACCTGGGATCTTAGTTTATTATGTTTGTAAAAAAACTTGTAAATAACTAGTTTGAGATGAATCTGCCTGTAGGATAACTAAAGTATGTATAAAGTATTAATTAGTAAATGTACTTAGTACCACTACTGAATAGTAGTAATTTACTTATTTAACATACCTGCTTAAAACTTGCATTAATGCTTGTTCACGCCTTGAAGACTATTTAGATATTTTCCTTCTACGATATTTTCATAATTATTTAAATACGTAAGTATTTAATTAAAATAAAGAAAAATAGTAGGTACACACACATTCAAACACACGTCAGATGTGTGTGGTGAATCAGGAATGATTTATCTACTATAGATGGAACATTTTTATTACTTTAATGCTGGTTAAACGTGTACGTTTTGAAATTAAATAGTAATGTAAATAATGTACATTTAGATGCTTTATTGCACTAGAACTACTTTTTAGTCCCTACTAGTAAATACACAAAATGGACCTATAATGTCAAAATACTTTTTTTGTGTATCTACTAATAATAAAGTGCCTAATTATTAACCTACCTTAAAATAATTAATATAATTTTGCAGGCGGTTATCAAAGAGCGTGGACTTTGAATACGAGAGCACTGTGGATATGTTGACTTCGGACTCCTCTACGATCTCTTGCATCAGATCGAGATCGTAGTCCGCCAGACCGATGTAGCGCGCGCGACCGTCGGCGACCACGCGTGCCAAGGCTGGCAACGTCTCCTTGAGGACGACGTGCTCGTCGGACGCAAACGTCGGATCGTGCACCTGTGGTCCTCGAGACGTATCAATATGTATATACCTTGTTACATAGAAATTTCATTTCTGTAGATAATTAAATATTTATAATTTTAATATTATCGATTTCTTATTATCTTTCAAATTCGTAGACAAGGTAAATTATTTATCTGTTGACAGCTAATTACAATTTCTTAATTAGTCTGTGACATTTCTTTTTGTTTAAAATATTGAATGTTGCCAGCTTAAGCTAACTTTATAGTCCCCAAAATGTTATTGAAAATATAAACGTTTTATTAATAATTACTATTCTATATTTAATTTATTAATCATTATTAAGGTTAGCATATAGCTAGATATTTATTTAAAAGTAGCTGTCATATTGTTTCAGAAGTTTAGTTGCAGCCAAAGTTGTTTTATTGTTATATTTATTAGTATAACAATTTGTTATAAATTTATTACACTCGTTTCTTCCTTTAGATAATTAGTGCAATGTTATAAAATTATTTAAATATTGATTTTCTTCCGATTAATATCAATTTTACCCACATTTCGTGTAACGCGGCGTGCACATAGCCACATTGTTTGATTATTACGCAGATTTTGATTATAAATTTACGCGTCGTGATCTTTAGAGTCTTTTCTTTCGGAAGCACTTCCGAATTGAATATCTTATTAGCCTTCGGTGAGTGTTTTAGTTATTTGTGATCTTATTAACGCATTTGAAGCGTTGTTTCTTAAATTCATTAGTGTGTTTAATTGCAGGGCTAATAATTTAATATGGAATAATTATAATTTCTATTGCCGGCACTTCCCGGGCAGTTTCAAAGTTTGTTGGAACAATATTTCGTAAGTAATTTGAATCCTTATTCTAAATTAGGAGATATTTCATAGGTTTTGAGACTTTATTTAATGTTATTACGTGGTAATATTCCAGTATTTGTCCTGATTCGACCCTCGGAGTCGATATAGGCTAATAATATTACTTGCGAAGCCTTTTTCCTCCATAAGGTATTATAATTTATAACTTATTGATATTTGAATAGATCAATGTGTGATTAGTGTTATGATGTAGTTTTAACCTGTAATTTAATCATTACAGGAGGTTTTTTTGTTGTACCCTAGAAGATACGGGTATATTTATAATTGTTTCGCGGGGGTAGACGTGAATCTTCGGAGCGTCGTCCTGTTGGTCCTGTATCCTGCTACCTGACTAGCTGAGTTTAAAGAGCTCATCTACATTGTAATCCCGATAATATGGTCATGTACAAAAGTAATTTATACCATTAATCAACACTTCCATTTTTGAAAGTTTTATAAAGAACAAGTGTTTGACTGTGATTCTCCAGTACTGACAAGCAGGAGGATCATGCATATGTCTTCGCTTATGATTTGTCAGTGGTGCCTAGGATTTCTTTTTTAGAATTTTTATATATAATTTAATATTAAGGTGTTATCTCAAGTAACCCACCGCTGAGTCTAGCTGGCATTATTTTAAAATTACTTTAACATTATTTTGGCATTATTATGTCATTATTTAAGACATTCTCCTTATCTGTATTATTTGTATCAAGTATTAATTTTAAGGATTAATGTTTTTGTTTAAACTATACTAAATAAAAATATTTTAAAACCACTAAGTTACTATTTTTAATTTTTTATTATTTTAGTAACAACCTAATAACTGTTATATTCATATTCTTTGTTACTTTTTCTTTCGTAACGACATTCCGCCACCCATAGAAATAAATAATACTACCTACTTTTAGAAGTCTTTTGTCTTAAATTATGTATTTTTTTTTTAATTTAATGTGTTTTTTTTTATTATGGTCGTTTGATTATTTTTATTTATCTAAGTGTTGCCCATTTTTTTATATTTTTTTTTTTTGTAATTCTGTGTGTAAAGATGGCTGTGATTTGTTGGCCCCAAATAAATGTGTTTTCTTTCTTTCTTTCTTTCTTCTAGAAGTCTTTAGGGTAAGTAATTAAATCTGAAGAAACTTCTTGCAATAAACTATTGAAACACCTGCTTTTTTAGGTTCAATTTCATTTACCGTAGAAACTTAAGCCCAGGTAAGACATGAATTTAATTCGAAATCACACTTAAGTCATAATTTATAGATATACCAACTTGCTGTTTGTCGATCATTTCTTAGGCTTCAATATATTGAACTAAGTTTGAAAAAATCTCACTGTCACAATCTGATGACAATTTTTGACTAGATTTCACTAAAAAAGACCCTGCATTCGGTTTGGATTATGAGGGTGATCATATCAACCTGGTGGACAAGATATTTTTTTGATATAATATTCTATTCTAAACTAAAAGGATTTTCCTACATAGATTTCATAAACAAACCGTGGAATAATCACAATGTATTAAGAGCTGCAGTAGGCAGACTATCACAAAGCATTCGATTCACTAAAACACGACAAAATCTGGGAAGCCCTCACACGCCAAGGAGTACTAACAAAGTATATTCGTCTCATAACTAAAATTTACGAAAATATGACTGGTAAAATAAAAACTGAAATATTTGGAGAAACATTCGCCATTAAGAAAGGTGTAAGGCAGGGAGATCTACTATCTCCGAAATTATTTTCAGCAACTTCAGAACACGTCTTCCGAAAAACTTGAATGGTCAAACTATGGCATAAGAATAAATGGCGAAATGCTAAATCACCTTCGATTCTCGGACGACCTCATACTAATATCCGACAACTCAGACCAACTACAAACTTTGCTCAACCAACTATAGTAAAGGAAAGCCGAGAAGTAGGTCTGAAAATGAATCTGACAAAAACCAAGCTGATGACAAACCGTGCAAGAATACCCATACTAGTCAACAATGATCCAATCGAATACGTAGACGAATATACATATCTTGGGCAGACAATATCTCCATCAAAAGACACATCAAAAGAAATACAAAATAGAATAAACGTAGCTTGGAAACGATATTGGGCTCTAAAGGAAATAACAAAAAACCAATCAATACCCAAAAGGACAACAAGATCAGAGGAAAACATAAACGAAGTCGGAGCTTCCGTACTACGCAATCCTGGGCAATCAACTCGCAAGCGATCAGCAGAGCTCTCTCAAGAACGACTTTACGTCGAATTTTAAGATTTAAAATTGCACCCCTATAAACTTTAACTAGTGCAAGATTTGAAGCCGAATGATCACAATTTACGACTTGATTTCGTCGAAACAATGTTTGAGCGGTTTCGGAGCTTTAACAATATTCTCTTTTCAGACGAAGCCCATTTTCACTTAAATGGGCACGTAAAAAAACAAAATAGTCGTTATTGGTCCTCAGACAATCCACGTTTCAAACACCAAAAGCATTTGCATTCGCCAAAAGTGACAGTTTGGGCGGCTATTTCAGCACAAGGAATCATCGGACCCTTTTTCTTTGAAGACCAGCGAGGGAATTCTGTGACAGTAAATACTGAGCGATACATAGCCATGTTACGCCATTGATTTTCCCGCAGCTGTCAGAATTTCAAGGGTACAATAGTGCGACATGGTTTCAACAAGTTGGCGCCACATGCCATACATCTAACGAGAGTTTGGCAGTCTTAAAGAGAAGTTCGCTGGAAAACTCGTTTCTCGCCGAGGTGACATTCCATGGCCACCTAGGAGTCTGGATTTAAACCCACTAGACCTTTTCCTGTGGGGTTACATGAAAAGTAGAGTCTACAGTAATAATCCGACCTCAATTGCCCAGTTGAAGGCCAATATCCACGGAGAAATGGCCGCAATTCCGCGAGCCATGTGCGAACGAGTTTTCGGCAATTTAAAGTCGAAATTCGAAGAATGTTTGCAGCGGGATGGTGCGCATCTGGATGATGTTATTTTCAAAAAATGATTTTCCCAAATGTTTACTTTAATTTAAAAATAAATTTATTTTGGTATTACTTTTGTTTAGTTTTTTATGAATTTTTTAAATTCGCAAAACTCCGAGGCCCACCCTGTATAAAGAAACTACAAACTTGTCAACACGGCATGGAAAGAAGTATGCTCAATATCAAGAGAAGAGACAAAATCAATTTAAAAGTTAGCCGTCAAGAAACTAAAACTATAGGAGTATCTTACACTATCAAGAGGCTTAAATTGAACAAAACAAACAATTGGGCAAAACAAGTAGCCGAATGGTACCCTAGAGAGAGAGAGAGAGGAAGACCAACAAAAAGATGGGGATGGGATGAAGACTTAAGAGCGGCCACAGGTATAATGTGGAAGAGGAAAACCTACGATCGAAACTTATGGAAATACTTGGGGGAGGCCTATGCTAAGGCAAAACAATCATTACCGGTGTCATAATTGAAAACTATAACAATATTTATGTTAGATTATTAATAAAGGCTATTATTATTATTATTCGTTGAAGATTTTCTCCTACTCGACCTTAGGTCGGTGTTATAGATATCCCGTTCCACATCCCGTAGAAAAAAAGATATCTATTTCCCCTTAATTATTCTATCTCCGCCTTCGACTTTTTCTTCTGTTGGTAGTAATTTCGGAAGTTGTTGACAAGTTTTGCGCATGATGTATGTGGCTATGGGTGTTTGAAGATTGTTGTATGTGCGTTATATGTTGTGAGGTAGTGGCAGTTTCTTCAGTGCTTGTTCTATCGTTACTAAATACTGCATCTCCTAATACTTTACTGAGTATCGTAATTGTATGAATGGCTGACTGTTTTTGTAGGATTGTTATATCTATTGGTGTATTTAGTTTCTCAATGTATCGACTTAAGCTCTTAGTTATTATACCTGTTGTGCCTATGACTATTGGGATGATTGAGGCTTTTGTATTCCATAGAAGTTGAATTTCAGTTTTCAAAAGATGGTATTTGCTCAACTTCTCTATCTCTTTAGCTCCTATATTGTAGTCTGAAGGTACTGATATGTCTATTAAAAAGGTAATGTTTTTGGATTTATTTACATATATTAGATCTGGTCTATTGTGAGTTACTGTAACGTCTGTTTGTATTGGTATCTCCCACATGATTTTTGCGGATTCATTTTCTTTAACTTGCGCCTGTGTTAGGTTTTCTTTCCACCATAAATTTGAAACTGGTATGTTGTGTTTTTAGCTAGGCACCAATATACATATTGGACCAGGTTGTTATGACGCTTGACATAATATGTTCCCGCTAACTTCTCGCAACCCGAAATAATGTGCTGCGTCGTTTCGTCTTTGGTAGAACATAGTCGACATTTACCATCAACATCTGCTTTTAAAATGTCGCGTTGGTGTTGACGTGTCATAACAGCCTGATCCTGTATTGCAAATATAGTAGATTCTATGTAGGGTGTTATTTGATGTTTTTTGAACCATTGGAATGAACTGTCTTTATCAATGTTAGCTTGGTCTAAAATAAATTTAGGAAACTGTCCGTGGAATGGCTTGTTTCTCCATCGCGTTTTTTGCTGGTTTACTATTGCTTCGGTGATTTTTTTGTATGTATGAAAACTGTTTGGTGATATTTGTAGATCTCTTTCAATTACATGCGCCTCTTTTATAATTGAATATTTGTCTCTGTTTTTATCTTGTTGAATTATAGCTTTTACCAAATCATCGTTAGTTTTTTCTAAGTAATGTTTATATTTAAGTATATGAGTTTTAAACATGTTTTCTATATTAATTAACCCTCTACCGCCTTCTGTTATTGGCAAGTGCAATCTTTCTATTTCTGCCTTTTGTTGACGAGCTTTTTAATGGATAGTAGTTTTCTAGTTTTTGTGTCTATGGCCTTTAAATCACTATTTTTATAATTTATTATTCCAAAGGAGTATATTAAGACTGGCAATGCATATGTATTAATTGCTTTTATTATATTTCGTGAGTTTAAACTTGAATTAAGTAATTTTTTTATTCTTTTAAAATATTCTTTTCTAACTTTTTCTTTGACAAGGCTATGTTCTATTTTTCCTGACTCATGTACTCCTAAATATTTATACGTCATGCTTATTCCTAATTGTGTTATTGTTTCTCCACTTAGTAGGATATGTCCTTCACCCGCCGTATTGCTACTTCTATGTCCTGATCTAATTTCTAGAGTACTACATTTGTTTAAACCGAAACTCATACCTATGTCATTTGTAAATATTTCTATACTGTCTAATAAAACTTTTAGGTTACTTTTATTGTTTGCATATACTTTTAAATCGTCCATATACAACAAGTGGTTAATCCACAAGCTGTCTTTGATTTTATATCCTTTCATTTCAGCATGGCGTTGTATAAATGAAATGGGATTTATTGCTAAGCAGAACAATAGTGGTGATAGTGAATCACCCTGAATAATGCCACGTTTGACGCAAATCGGTTTAGTAGTTATGAAATCATGGGTTCCGCGAGCTGTCATTATCATTTTCCATGTGGGCATTGCTATTTTAAGGAAATCTTTTATTATGGTTGGGCATTTGTAGATGTCTAGTATTTTCAGTATCCATTCGTGTGATAGACTATTGAACGCCTTTTGATAGTCTATCCATGCCATATTCAGATTCTTTTGGGACTGATGCGCGTCTTCCAAGATTGCCTTGTTCACCATGAGATGGTCCTTACAACCTCGTACTTCGCGTCGGCATCCTCTTTGTTCCATCGCCATGATATTGTTCTCGTTACAGTGATTGTACAGTTGATTGGCTAATATAGATGTTAGTAATTTGTAAGTAGTAGACAAACAAGCTATTGGTCTCCAATTTGTTGCATTTTCTGTATTTTCATTTTTTGGAATTAAGATGACCTTTCCTGTAGTAACCCATTCTTCTAACTGTTCTCTACCGTTAATAATGTTAGTGAAAGCTGTAGCTAAATATTTATGTGTACTTGTAAGATATTTTAAATAATAATTGTGTATTTTGTCAATGCCCGGAGTCTTCTAATTGTGCAGTTTCTTAATGGTTATTTTTATTTGTTCTTCATTAATTTCGTGTGATTCTACTACATTTATTCCTTCCGATATTGTTTCTATTTCTTCTATCCACTTTGCATTTTTATTGTAATGTATAGGTTCAGACAGTATAGATTTCCAAAATTCTTCTACATTTTTTTTGCTGGGCAATTTTGTTTCAGCAGAGGTATTATTACCTATGTTTCTGTAAAATCTGTTCTCATTTTCATTAAATAGGTTGTTTTGCTTCTTTTTGTTTCTGATTTCTTCATATCTTTTAATTCTACCGGCTAATACTTTGATATTCAGCTTTAATATTTCTTCCGTGTAAATCCGTTCATTTTCACTATTTATGTTGTATTTATTATAGAGTTTAACTTTAATATTAGTCATCCTACGAGTGTTTATTCTTTTACCTATTTCTACTAGTTGTCCTAATTCTTTTCTAATTTTGTCTAATCGTGTTTTGATTCTTTTTTTCCATGGTGGATCCAATACTGTTTTGATTAAATTATTTGGTCTAAATGGTTTTAGTCCATTTTTAAGTATAAGTGTAATAACTATTAAGTGTAAGTAGATTTTCTAAGAATTGTCTATTTATTTTTGCTTTAGGTAATAGCTGTCTATCTATTATTTGAATTTCCCTAGTTTCCGCCAGCACTTGCAAAAAATTTAATATTAACGGATTTTGGTCTTCAGTTGCTGGTACATTTCCAGTTAATTGATCAATTAATTCTGTTTGTTCCAATAATGCTTGTGTGTTTATGTATGTTCCACCTTCAGGATTTTGTCGAATGTTGATGCCGTCTCTACTACTATTAGGTTCATTTGTGTTAGTCGTTACATCTATATTTTCTGTATCCCTTCCCTCAGCTTTATCTTTTATCTGATACAGTAGTTGTTGAGTTGTTTAATTATTCTACGCCCCTGAGTTGCTAGTGTATTGCCATTAAATTTGTGTATCTTTAAATTTGTAGGATTTCTTTCTTTAAATAACGCAAAAAGTCTCTTAATATATCCGGATCCTAAGTATTGTGCATTATAAAAGCAAAATATCAACTCCATCATTTCCCCTGTTGACCATTGTCTACTTTTATCTACATTTAAATCTCTAATGGTCTCCCTAGATGAGCCGGCTGAGTAATTAATAGGCGAAGAGCCCCTACCCTGCAAAACATCATCCGTATCCCCACCCCGTAATTCGGCTGTAATATCTTCGGGTCACCCGACTCTAGCCCGCCTGTTCAGCAAAGAGTCGCTGACGGTCCGTATGCTGTCACGTCCAGCGTCAGATCCAGACGTGCCCCGGCGATCATCCCCGGGAAGCGGCCGTAAACGTAAATTTCTTTGTTGTCTCTCCATTTTGAAGGTTGAAGAGTGGCAATTCCTTCACTCGGGGTCCACTCAGGTCCCTCGAGGAGGCTGTTTGAAAGGCCAGCTACCTTAAAGGGGGGATTAAAAGATTGTGAGTACATTTGATGCCACATTTGTCGTATTTCGTCAGCGATTGGGATGTATTTTTGATTTTTTTCGGTATATTTCTTTCTTATATTTTCACTATTTGGTATAGCAATATCTATTAAATACGTAATTTTTTCGGATTTTAATGTTAACGTGATATCCGGTCTATTATTTCTAGTTGTTTTATCGGTTGTTATATCGCGGTCCCAGTTAAGCTTGGCTAGTTCGTTATTAAGTACATTTTTAGGTTTATATATGTAATATGGTTCCACCATGTCTATTAATTTATAATTTACTGCTAATATTGCATGTATCTGCTTGGCTACATTATTGTGTCTTTCTATGTACTGTTTATTCGCTAAAAATGGACAACCTCCTGTTATATGTTCAATGGTCTCTTGGTTTGTATTGCATAACCGACATTTATCTGATATTATTGTGGAATCCTTAATTATATACTTTTGGTAATTTTTTGTTTTTATAATTTGGTCTTGGATGGCTACCATAAAGCCTTCTGTTTCTTTATACAGATTTCCTCGGGTTAACCATGCATTTGATGCTTCTTTGTCAATGTGTTCTTGTTGCAGTTGATTAGGGTGTTTTCAATGTAGTGTTTTTTGTTTCCAATTTCTGATTTTCTGGTCATCTGTAACTAATTATTCTGTGCGCGTGCTATTGTAGATTTTTTATATCGATTAATCCCCTACCCCCAAGCTTTCTTTTAAGGTTAAATCTTTCTGTTGCTGAGTGAATGTGATGTATCTTGTACTTATTGCAGGTTGTTCGTGTAAGTCTATTAAGTTTATCTAAATCTGTAACTGTCCATTTTATAATCCCGAAGGAATATGTTAAAACTGGTACTGCAAATGAATACAGTGTGGATACATTCAAGAGTAGAGTGAATAGGTTGCTAGGGTAATGCGCCTTACCACCTAAGACTACATTCCGCTTACCATCAGGTGGAATGTAGTCAAGCATTGCCCTAGATAATATAAAAAAAAAATATTGCTTTAATTGTATTTCTTCCTGATAATTCGGTCCTAAGAATTTTGTTTATTCGGTTCGTGTACTTTTTCGTTAGTTCTGCTTTTATTTTAGTGTGATCGAGCCCTACACTTTGTGAATATCCTAAATATTTGTACGTATCATTTGTTTCCATTTTATCTATTTTTAAATTGTGTTGTGTTTGTAAAATGTATGGATCAGTTATACTATGTTTTCCTTTAATTATACTGTTTATTTTGCATTTATTTATTCCAAAGTTCATATTGATTTCGGTGCTAAATTTTTCGGTGGCCTCTAATAATGTATTTATTTGCTGTTTAGTAGGTGCATATAATTTAATATCATCCATGTAAAGTAAATGTGTTATTTTAGTGTTAGTTTCTTTGTGTAAAGTATATCCCTTTTCTGTTCTATTTAATTTATTTATTTTATTTATTTATTTAGCCATGAATGAGGTACGCTGTCAAATGCCTTTTGGTAGTCTATGTACGCAAAATATAGGTTTATGTGGTTTTGTTTCACTTGATTGTGTATTTCTGTGTCTATTTTATTATTATTATCATTTATTTCATATTAATATTATTATTTACATTTATACATATAACATTAAAAAAAACAACATTATAAATATAAATATAAAAAACAGTATCCCGCCGACGTGGGCCTTACGACCAGTCCGTCGGTGGTTAGGGCGACAGCGAAAGAAACTTCCTCACAATGCGTGCCGTACCCAAAACTGCTGCTCTTTGCATCCGACCCTTGATCCAGTTTTTTAGTGAGAGCCTCTTGAGATGATGATCGAGACTCTTCGCTATAAGACCATTGACGGAAACTACCATCGGAACAATTATTGTTGAGTCAACATCCCACATGTCGGTAATCTCGTGAGCTAAGTCCAAGTATTTTGACAGTTTGTCCTTCTCAGCTTTCACAAGATTAGCGTCACACGGGACACTGATATCAACAAGAAATGCCCGGCGCTCTAACCGATCTACCAGCACGATATCAGGCTTATTGGCTACAATAGTCCTGTCCGTTATGATAGATCGGTCCCAATAGAGCTTAGCATGACCATTTTCCAAAACTGGCTCCGGTGAGTACTTATAAAATGGCACTTCAAAAGGTACAAGACCGTATCGAAGAGCAAGTTCTTGGTGGATAATCTTGGCTACTTGGTTGTGCCTGTGCAAATACTCTCCATTGGCAAGACGACATCAACCGGAAATAACATGTCTGATGGATTCTCCTGGTTGGTGGCACGCACGACATATGTCAACAGTGCCATCCTTTATTATGTATTTCCGATAGTTGTTCGTCTTGACAACTTCGTCAGCAATTGCACAAGCAAAACCTTCGGTTTCACCAAAGAGATCAAGCGTAATCACCAAAGCGTAGCCAAGCCACGGACGCCAGAAGGTCTACATCAGGCCCATAGAGTGCCTGGTGGAACCGTCCATGAAGCTCCTTACTCTTCCATATACCTATACGGTCGTCAGTGCTAAGTACTACCGGTTTATGCCAGTTATCTTTGGCTAAGGAGAGCGGTGTAAGACCATTATCTACTGCAACAATGTCCCGATGCATTCCACACTCAGCATGAAGGAAATATTCTCTAAGATTGCATACCTCACGGTTGTGTAAGTTTTTGGCATTAAGGAAGCCGCGACCCCCACACTTCCGTGGAATATACAATCTCATCACTGATGAGCGCGGATGATGCATGCGATACATTGTCAATAGTTTTCGGGCCTTTCGGTCCAGGGCATCTAATTCGGTCTGAGTCCACCTTAATATGCCGAAAGTATACATCAGCAGGGGCATTACCCAACTGTTGAATGCACGCACTTTGTTACCTCCTGACAAAAGACTTTTTAGGACTTTTGTCAAGCGTTTAAAGAAACAAACTCCATCCTAACTCCATCCTAATGTCATTACTAAACGTTTGCGTAACGCTTTGTAATGATACCAGATCTGCTTTATTTGGTGCAAATAATTTGAGATCGTCCATGTACAAAAGATGTGAAATGATCTCACCCCCTCTGCGAAAGCGAAATCCCAGTTTTGAATCCCTAAGCAACGTGCTTAAGGGGTTCAAAGCCAGGCAAAACCACAAAGGACTCAAGCTATCACCCTGGAAAATACCTCGCTCAATCCTTACAGGTTCGAAAGTAAGAAGACTTCCTCCGCCCCCTGGAAGACAAAGGACCGTTGTCCATTGCCTCATACATGAATTAAGAAAAGCGCATAGATCTGTGTCAATCTTATACACTTCTAGTACTCGTCTTAACCATGTATGAGGCACCGAATCATAGGCCTTTTTATAATCAATCCAGGCGGCGGAGAGACCCTTCTTACCTCGGCGAACCTTTTCATTAATGGCCATGTCAATAAGGAGGAGCTCCTTAGTACCACGAGACCCAATCTTACATCCATTTTGAGCGGGATCTAAAATGCTATTTGCATACAAATGTGTGTTTAATTTTGAAGTCAAAATGGATGTAAGAAGCTTATAAATTGTTGGTAAGCACGTGATAGGTCGAAAGTTCTTTGGATCCGTGATACTACCAGACTTGTGGAGCAGAAAGGTGATTCCTGTTGTCATAAAAGATGGTAGGGATCCGGACACGATGGCTTCCTGGAATTGCCCAGCCAAACGTTCGTGTGAAGACCGCAGCCATTTGAGCCAAAAGTTATGTAATCCGTCCGGCCCAGGACTTTTCCAGTTATGGGTCGAACGGATCGCATCCCTGACATTGTCTGAGCTTATAAATATAGCCTCCATTGGCTGCAGGTGTTCACACGCGCGCTCAACAACACGCATCCAGCCACCATCGTTGTGATTAATAGGCACCGACCAAATATTTCTCCAAAATGTGAACATTTCTTCCATATTTGGTAACTGCCCATCAATCACATTCGTAGCAGATTCCTCCCAGCTTCTATAAACCTTTCTTTGGTCACTTTGGAATATGCGATTCTGCTTATACCTATTTACACGTTGTTTATAACGACGGATACGATTTGCCCACGCCCAAACTTTCTGCTTCAGGTAGTCTATACGTTCTGTTACATAAGCCATGTAATCCTGAGGTCTAATGCCAGTACCGGCAAAGGCCTGTGTAACATAACGCATGACTCTCGGCCGGATGTTTCCCGATCTGAAGCAGATTAACTTGCCAATAATGACCCTAGCTGCGCTGATACGCCGTTCAACTCACTGCTCGACACGATTTCCTCAGGAGGAGTTGCGTACTCCTCCTCTGATGACGTGGAGCTGTTCGGTGCGACGGGCTGCGGTGGTGGGCGTACGTTTATGTTTCTACTCCTTGTGATCATTATTTAAGAGTATTTATTTTCACATTGTCACAGTTCACTTTTTTCCAGTTACTTTTTGTAAGTAGTTCACAGTTTTGTATATTGTATTCTTTTTTTTTCGTTTATTTTGCATTTTGTATAACGGAATGTAATGATTTAAATATGATAAAAACTGGATTTTGAAAATAAATATTTTAAACAAAAATTGACATTTAAAAACGTGACCATTCCGTGTCACTTACCTTATTATTATTATTATATTATTAAGAGCAGTTGCGGGGGGTGTTCATTCCTGCTGCTTTAAGATTAGTTTTGAATTCCCTTGTACGTAACCATATGGATTATGGTCTATTTGTTTTAGACCCGATAAGTGTGCCCTCCTTTTAAAATGAAAAAGCAATTTTTAAGCGATCGCGTTGTTATTTTTTGTCTTTGTCTTCTTTTCCTGTCCTAAGCAAAAATTACTGACTAATTACAGGGAAATCCGCACATTTGCTTCAGTGACAGAGTTATGAGCCTATATATTGCCTAGAGCTCACCTGTATCAAGTCGACGTATTGAAGCCCCAGGCGACACAACGTGCTCTCTACTCCGGCTTCAGTTTTCTCCGCTGAGAAATCAAACATGTTCGCTGTATCTTTACCATACCTCCCGATTTTGCTTCCGATGTAATACGAGTTCCTCGGAATATCTTTGAGGGCCTGTAAAGGTAAAAAAAAATGTGATTTAAAAAAAAATAGAAATATAATAATAATAATAATAATAATAATTTATTTCCAAAAATATTCAATAGGTACAACAAAAATATTTAAAACAATAGGGTACAAAAATAATTACAAAAACAAAAAGCAATATAAAATTACCTGCACTAAGAATAAACCTGTATTATTAATATGGTTATATCTTATAGATTAATAAGTTGTAAGCAAAATCGTAGATCAGGAAAAGTATATAAAGTGAAGTATATTTTTTAAAAAGGGTGCGTTGTTTTAAATTATCTGAGGAAGTGGACGTGCAATACTTTTAACAACTGAGTGTACTTTTTACTTCAGTTGACAACACTTAAACCATCACACACACATGGTTATTATTGACGATCGTTAGTCAATAGATCGCTATTGACACGTCATCAAAATTCACAACAATAATTATGTAATCTTTTCTCGTATTTATTGCTTCACGTGTTTTTATTTTATTAATTCAAATATTGGTAAAGAAATAGTATAATATTGACAAAAAATATGATTTAACATTAAAACGCATTTAAATATAAAATTTTCAAAATATTACCAAAATCGCATCAGTGAAATTTTTTTCCCTAGGTTTCTAGGAATGATCCCCAAATAAGACACCCGGTAAGTAAAATTACTGGAATTATTACGTGTTTATTTTTATTTAGTTACTAATGAATAACCACATTGTGGTCAGAGAAATATGAATATAATAGAGACGATGCTTCTTAGCATTCCATGGATTCACCGTGCGGGTGCCCAGCCCATCGCGTTCCAAGGAGAGAAGCTCAAATATTGCCTGGGACCTGCGACCCAGGGGTAGGTTTAAGTGGTTCTAGAAAGGACAGTCTTTGAGTAAGTTATAGAGAGATTTTGCTGTTATACCTCTCGCTCTCACTTCTACAACACAAGCACACTCTCGTACAAGCTGTCTATAAATTTATTCCTGGACAGTTCGTTGGTCAGTTCGTAATACTTTTTAAGCTTAAATGTGTGATCTCTGGGAATGTTTATTTCCCAGGGCACAGTGAGCTCCACAAGTATCACGCGCCATAGATGTTTAGAATACAGGAATAAGTCCGGTCTTGATAACGAAACACCAACATCCCTAGGGATTTTGTAATGTTTTTCATACGTGTACATCATGAGGGGCCAATCAGGAGCCGCGTCTAAAATAGAATAAGGCTTCGGTTTTGACTTTCTGGAGCAGTTTTCTTTTACAAACTCCACAGATCGTTTGGTGGTTACCCTTCCGAGATATTGTCAGATTTTATTCAACCTCCTCCTCCATCCACGAATCTCACGTGATATTTTTCAAAATGTGGATTTCTTAAATATGATAACACGTTGGATGGTTATTGTAAAAAGAAAAAAAAATGCTTTGTGGTTTTCAACTTCGTTCTGATCTAACTACTCTAAGCGGTTGGCGCTAGCGCACAGCAACTCATTAGCTCGTTTTATGACAAATCGTGAAGGTCGCAATTTGCGGAACATACGTGCTTGCTTAGCTGATGCTAATATACATTAGCATTAGCTTAGCTTGTGATAGCTATTTTGGTATAAAACAAATATAGTGGTTTCACACTCAGTAGTAACGTCGAAGTATGAATGAAAATATTTTCTTTCGAACAAACTAGTAAATAATCTTAATCGTATTACGATTACGCTTAATATTAAATCTTAAGCAAAGTAAGATTAGATGAGATTTGATTCGTCGCCCTCGATTTTTGATATCATATTTGTTAGGGCTATCGGTCTAGTCACTAGTGTCTTTAGGATTATTGACATTGTCGTTTTTTGGAATGAGGACAAAAAGGGCTTTTCCGATTTCCAAATAATGCCAGTATTTGCTTTCTTGACCAGATGTTACCAAATATACTTAAAAGATATTTATGAACCGAAGGAAACATTTTATAGACTATATAAAGGATACCATCCGGACCTGGTGCTGACTTAGATGGTTTCATTTTAATTATTGTATTGATTTCCTCCAGAGTTGGTGGGTAGGCATGAAAATCTACGGTAGGAGTCTGAGGTTAGTGTTCATTTGGATCACCATATAGTTTTTGATTTTCTGGCACTTCGTATATACTTTTATAATTTTCGTAAATTTGCTCGTTGGTGAAGAGAAGCTTACCTTTTTCATCTTTGAAAGTGTTTTTTGAGTATTTAAAAGGATTTTTATCAAAGTCTACTTCATGTTTTGCCCCATCAAAGCGATTTTTGTTATTTTATATTCCTTGGTTTAGTTTAAGAATGGATCCCAATGCCCTTGACAGTTGGTGACTAAGTTGATTATCGCCTAAAGGCCTTACTTATAAAAAAATACTATGCAATGATTATATCGAATTTAAACTATGAATAGTTATATTCGGTTTAAGCTGTGAATAACGTAAGAATAAAATGTAAGATTTTATTCTTACGTTATAATAAGCTCGGTATAACATTGTCATAACTATTTTATCGTTATGTCAAATGCACAAAACGGCAACGTTGGAATTAATATACAAACTTCCTAAAGAAATGAAAAATTATATTTTTTCTGTGGTATATTTTGATACTTTCAATGTTGACGTATTATGTCTTTATAACTCAGTAGTGAATATAATAATTAATTATTCGTTTTATTTAATAAAAATTATAAAATGACTAATTAAAAGGAACGCACGTACTAACTGTTAAACATGAAAAAAGAGGAAAATGTATAATTACAATGTTAATACAATATGAAATCCAAACCTACTATTCTAAATCTTGTATTTCTCATTGCTTAGGTATAATATATTTTTATTGCAGCAACTTATAAGAGAATTATTGAAGCCACAATACTAATTAAAGAAAATAACCATTTAAATACAAATAAGGCGAGACTAAAACCATGGACTCAAGTAGTTGAGGAGATATTATAAACTTTTTTTAAGCTTCATTTTGTAATTTAATAACATTTTTGAGAAGGACATCTAATTAAAACATTCTACTTACATATACTTTGGTATTTTGTATAGTACTTATTCCTTTCTATTATGCTACAATACAAGCATTCCGTTTTCAGAATTATTGTAATTTATAATAAGCATATAAATTATATATTAATAACATAAAAAACAGATAGTTTAACATCTCATATATTTATTTCAATTACAATTATTATATAGCTATATTAGCACTGCCGAAGCTACCATTTACATTTTGGTATTTTTCAAACAAGTTCTGAAACCCTGTCGGTATAGACATCTCAATTTTTATTGTAAAAATAAAAATACATTCGTATCTCTCTTGCCTTAGCAATTGTTCTATCCTTAGTTCTCTTCTACTTTTTTCATGGTTGAGTGAAATAGTTTGTTCTGGTGAGTATATTTTACATCTCTGATAAGGCTACCTGAACATTCAAATACTATATCCTTTACAATGTTTATAAAACTGGCCACGAGAACCTTGCACTTTAGGCATTCTGTTATGTGTTAATATTTTGACAATATTAATTTAACAAGTCGCCTGAATATTCCAGTAACAGACTTATGAAATATCCAAGAATGGTTGCAGCATCACCTTGTATCTGAAATATATAAGTAAAACATAAGTTCTGGTATATTTACATTTCTATTTCCAAAATTGTATCAAAAATTACGTATATCTTACTCGATTGCGGCCCCGATATCTTAATACTGTTAATATCTAAATCAGTGAAGATAAGACACGTTCCCGTTTATCCACTGTTATTTCACCACCAAACAATATTTTTAATATTTTAGTTTTTCTCCTACACTGTTGGATTGGAATAACCGTATTATTACTTCTTTAAGTCCTTGTATTGAGTTAAAAGCCATTGATTTTTTTAGTATATACTAAATACTCTGATATTTAAAAATTCAATAGAATCTAGAATATAGCGAATTATCGACGTTAGTAAAAAGTTTTAATTGATTGCTTGGTTACGATAGTTATATCGAACTTAAACTAGGGTGAGAGTTGGTTTAACGATGTTTTAAATTTGTTAGCACTTTAAACCTACGTTATGCTAGGTTTAAGTTACATCAAATTTATTAGTAAGCATTTTCCCTATTCCGAATTTATATTTGGTTTAAATTGTTAAACCTTGTTTATAAGTAAAGCCCTAAGGCTTTGGCTCTATGATGTTTCTTTAAAAGGCCTCTTTTTGCCCTCCTCATTTTCAATTTAAAACCGGTTTCTTTATTTTTATGAGCATAACGATTTGTAGGATAGTACTCATTAAAGTAGTCGTATATAGTATTTTGGAAAGTTTCTACATCGGGAATCTGATTTGAGCCCGAGTGCTCTAACAGGGCCGCTATATTTTGATCATGTACTCCTGGTTCCAGGTCGATTGATTAATAAAAGGAATGCTAAGAAGCGTCCGGATGGTCATGGACTCCTGATAGTTTTAATTAAATGGCTGGCTATGAGATGTATGAGGATAAACTCTATCCGTAGTAAAAAATGAAGATCTTACCGACGGTTGCCGCGCTGCACCATCTTTTTGTGTTTTAAAAAGTTTAATAAACCAGGCTCGTCTTTTGTAATTTTTCCAAACTAGGGCATTTCAGTTCCATTTTCTCGCCGTTTTCGCCGTTATTGTCAACAAATGGACAGTTCTTCCGCACCCCCACTCGAACTGTCCTAGGGGTATTTTTTTTATTTAGACTTTTAGCTTTGACGACGTTCCCGCGCTTGGCTCGCTAAGCCATCGCCCTCGGCTGTTTTTCCAGCAACCTGCTGTCTTCCTAGCTGCCAGTTGTCTTTCCAGCGTCTACTGTTTTCCAGCATCATCCCGTCTATCTGGGCTGTCAACTAAATATACAAGGTAATTTTTAACTAATTGGCCACCTCTTGCAGGCAGCCTCTTTACCGATCCCAACAACATTTGTTCTACAGGTTGTTTTACAAATTTAGATAAATAACACGAAACAAAATATGTTTGCTCCTTCGGTTATATTTTTTTCTTTATCTTGTATGAAGTCTAAAGTATAAGTAGCAGCAATCTAACGCTGAACGAAATTTGTAGGGGACCACGCACCTAATAATATTATCATTAAAATATTTTTATTTTATTAACCAACTTCTTCAAAAAGGAGGTTCTCAATTTGGCCGGTATATATGTTTATTTTTTTTTATGTATGTACACCGATTTCTCCGTGATTTCTGAACCGATTTACTTAATTCTTTTATTGTTTTTATGCCTTCATAGCTATCCAACGTTTTTCACGATCTTCAATAGTCTTACAAGAACGTGACATTTTGTTTCGAAAATCATTTTTACAGAGACGACTACTTTTATCGGTTCCCATTTCTTGAGATCTGTATTTTTTAAGGCGTGCAGCACCTTTTGTAGGTCTACCCATGGCTAATTGATAATGTAGCAATAAACTAAAAAGTATTAAATAAAAATAACTACGTTAAAAAAAACGACTTTAAAACTAAAAAGTAAAAAATAATGAAGATTTAATATTTATTATATACGTGCCTATTATTTATATGTCCTATTTACTAATAGGTTTGTAGTCGGTGCAAAATAAAGAAAATAAAGATCAGATACACTGAAACACTTAAACTTTACATATATTTCTGTATCAATGAATTGGTTTCCTTGACTAGCGAGAATTTAGCACTTGAAACGTAAGAAAATTGAAACGAATCACCTGTACGCTGTAACGCGCCCGATGGTGGATAAATTGCGCAGACATCAACGCGTTGCTTGCCACGACCGCAATCAACACCATCAGCGCCATCACCGGATATTTAAAATGTCTCAGGTGCCCCTTCAAACGATTCCGATCATGTGACTCAATACGTCACGGCTTTCACACCCCACTGTTATAATGATATCAATTGAGTTACTAATTATCGTTAAATTATCGTGATCTGCGACATATATAAGATAATAACAAAAATACTATCATGTGTTTAACCATAACAAAATACATTTCATTAATGAAGATCATATAAATAAATACCACCTAATGCAACATAAGTATCTATACATAACAATAGTGTTCATATAAAAAAAACTTATTTTAACCGTAAACTAGGTACTAGTGTCTATTGGTAAGGAACCCAGTTGTTTGTTTGAACACAATTGTTTAATTACAAATTACATTTATTACTTTTATGGCGTTTAGAGCAAGCTGTACTCTCTAAAACTGACCATAAATCCAGCGGATTAAGATCGGGACTAGACGACGGCTAGTTTTCAGCTCTGATGAAGTCCGAGACGTTCGCTTCCAACCAAGACTGCGTGGACCGAGCTTTATGACCCGACGCCGAGTCTTGCTGGAACGACCATACTTGGTTATTGAACATGGAGTTATTAAAGGGCTTAACTACCTTCTCAAGAATGGTATCTTGATACACTTGTGCCGATGTTTTGATACCTGTTTCAAAAAAATATGTTTCAGTCACTCCTTCATAGTTAACATCCCACCAAACTATCTTACGTGTACGAACATTACGTGTACGAACACTATGTGGACAACCAGATCTTTCTCTGTCACTAACAGAGAAAGTCTCATTGTACCTATTAATAGCCCGGTACACAAACATTTAACTAATAATACCAAGTGTAGGGATAGTTTTTAACAATTGCATTTGGCTTCATACCTACTTTGCGTATAGCAATCACAGCCATTCTGTTCTCTTTATCACCCAACTTCATTTTAATATCGCAAAATATTATACAATGTATTGGCGCCAAAATGAGAAAACACAATCAATAATCGTTTAAAAATGACAGATTCAAATTCAAATGTAATATTTTTTTATTTTTAATGGTAACAGTATTTATGGCCAGACTAAGTATACTCTAGTCTTGCCGTCTGGACCAGGAAATTTATCAATTATGTATCTCAAAGACCATTTATTTACCCGGCTGTAGATTGTCTTGCTTTATAAGAACAATATCACCTAAGTTAAAATTTACTTCACGGTTAAACCATTTTGGTCGTTGTTATGGTCTTGTAACATACTCTTTCTGCCATCTATTCCAAAAATCATGATTTATTTTCTGTGTAAATTGCAAGCGTGTAAGACTTCTCAGTTTTAGGTCTTTTAAATTTGGATTTCACACGGTGACCCTGGCTTCACCGATCAAAGAGTAGCCTGTTGTTAGAGGCTGCATAGTGTGGTCGTTTATAGGGCATAATTGACGTGAATTTAAACATGCTCCTATCTCGCAGAGTATGGTAGTCATTTCTTCTAACGTCAAGTGTGTAGTAAGGATTCGATTAAGATGAAATTTGGTAGATTTTTCTCTTGCTTCCCAAAAGCCGCCGAAATGTGACGAGTATTGCCGGAATAAAATGCCATAGGGTGCCATAAGTTAATAGATTTGTAATTTCTCTTTCAAATTGCAAAACCGGCTTCCCGACATCGCAAATCTGCCAAATAAATATTTGCGCCAAAATTTATTTTCTGGTCACTCCATATGTGAGAGTGCATTTACCTCTGCGGGCACAAAAACGTTTAAAGGCACCGATAATTACCTATAAAGGCTGCCAAGCTGAGATCACCAACAATTCTAAATGGGTAGTCTTTGAAGACATCCCTGATGAAAGGATCTCATTTAACCTCATAAAAACATCGTATTTTTTTATGAGACTACGAGTTCATAAGTATTTTATGAGATTCAGAGAACTCAGTTATAACTTTTTTTTATGAGAATTACTAAGATTTGGCTTTGTATGTGATTTAAAGAGACTTTTTTCGATATTTTGTAGTTATAGGATCCTGTGAGATATTATAAAACTATGCTACAAGATTCTGCCAGAAATAGTTCTTGTGAGCTTTTATGAGTATTTTTTACTTAATTTACAAGAACTTATAATGTATCTCTACTTCTGACCATCGCTTATTACTTCAAGGGGCTTTCTCAAAAGTACTTTGAACGAACTGAGCGACACCCGAACCCAATGGTGGCTTTCGCCGCAGAGTATAGACCACGTAAGACTACTTTAGTCAGAAAAAGAAGACCCAAGTCGGTACTCGTTGACCCCGAGAGAAAAAAAATAATAATAGCATTCTTATACTTGCTGATACAGTTTCCAGTAATTTTTTTTTATTTGAGATAATAATTGTACACTCTCGCGTATGATTCAAATGCAATGTGTGTGTGTGTGTAACATATGTAGCTAATTAGTGACGATATAAGACTAAGAGTTATTATGCGTAACCATATGCATTAATTGTTATGAAGAGTTTAGTATCATTTATTGTTATGTTTTTTTTTTGGTTTTTTGTCATTATTTTTGTTTTCTGGCGCAAATGTTTTACTCCTTTTAGCTATAAGTTCCAAATTAATAACTTTATGCAACGTTTCCTGCAGCACAGGCCCTGCCTAGTGCGAGAAGCAATGTTTTACTCACGCTATCTTATCTCGCTCATAAACATAGTAATGTTACTTTTTAATATTTAATTTGTTCTTAAGATCAAAGTTTGTGTGGTATGTTTATGTAAATAAATAAATAAATTCTTAGCGATTCGATCGAGACGAGCCTTTCGTAATGCCTTTTTGTAGGACTTGGCAGCTTGGTTAAAGGAACGTTTTCGGTCTTGAGCATGACCACATTCGGCATTAAACCATGGGCGAGCTTTGCCACCGATGGGAACTTCAGCAAAAGGAATAAAATACATTGCCTGATGCACCACATCGGTTATAGCGTCCGCGCAACTCGACGGATCCAAAGAAGAGAAGAATACCTGCCGCCAAGGATAAGACGCAAAAAAGTGCCGCATCTCATTCCAATCTGCTGACTTGTAGTTCCATACTCGCCTAACACCATGTGGTTCGAGAGCTGGTGGGGAATATGTAAACACAGATTTCACCAGATAGTGATCGGAGGTTCCCAAGGGGGAGGTGACCTCGACACGATACCTGTCCGGATCAGTTGTCAGCAGAAGGTCCAGGCAATTGGCTGTATGGCCTACCACATCTGGTACCCTTGTCGCTTGCCTCACCAGCTGAAAGAGGTCCAAGGGCAACGCAAAGTTCCGCGCTTCTCTTCCAGCATGGTCGGTTTTCTGGTACGGGAACAGCCAGTCCTGATGACAAGCTTTGAAGTCCCCCAGAAAGACGAGCTGCGCTGAAGGGTACTGATGCAAAGCTATATGAGCAGCCTCACTGAGATATTCAAATAATCTAGTTGATTCCTGGTCACTGTTCATCTCATAAAAAAAATCAAAAAAAAAAATCTTTATACAACAGGTTTTAAAAGCAATCTTAATTTCAAAACCATCATTGCAAAAACCACCAATTTCGGACACTACAATACTACTTAAAAGGTTGAAAATGCACCAAATTCAGGTTCATTATTTGAAATTGCCAGACGTACAGCTTTAATACTGTTACTAGCTTCAGGTCGCAGGATACATGACGTAACGTTATTGGAAAACAATCCTAAATGTCTTATACTTGAAGAGGATAAGATTATTCTATAGCCAAGATTTGGCTCAAAGACAGATTCGAAAACCAACTGACAACCAGGTTGAGTATTGAGACACCCTGATCATCGTGTTTGCTCTGTCTACCATCTCAAAAGACTTATAGCAGTACTTTCAAGTACGAGAGAGAGGCGAAATGTAGAAAAATCAAATTACAAGTTTATTTACATCCCTATCAGGGAAGGTGAAGCCCGCTTCAAGAGCCATGATGGCAGTTTGGATACGTACTATATTTAAAGAAGCAAATATTGATGCTGCACCAGGCAGCATTAGGTCAGCAGTATCTTCTAAAAGCTGGTTGGAGGAAAGACTAGTTCATGCAATACTGGACAGAGGAAACTGGAAAAGTGTTAAAACATTTCAAAAGTTTTACTGTGGTCCGGTAGATACAGTTGATAATTCTAAGGCTGATTTGTTAATGTAATTGTTTTCTAATATTACTTAGATTGTTAAAAAGTATGATTTTCTACTATTATTATTATTTTTAGAAGATAATTTTAATTTTGTTTTTGTTATTCTTTTTTAATTAAATTTATAAAGTTAATAATATTTAAACGCTGATTATCTTATATACTAAGACTGATTAATATACGGTAGTAATTTATTTTATTCATCATAGCGTTTGTGTCTATCACCAGCAGATACCAAACAGGTCTTCGTCTCAACGCCGTGTGTTTTAGTAAAACATATAATATTACAATAAAACAGATATTATGTGTTGAATAAAACACACAGCTTTGCAGCAAAATTCTCTTGCTGGAGACCTGAAAACTATGACAATTGACTGTTGGTGAATATAAAATAATGGTAGTTATCGTGTCAATAAATGTTAGTGCAGTTAGTGCATACAGCCCGTATGGCATTAGTTCCTTTGTCTAACATAATAACTGTGAAACATAGTCACATCTTTAGTCTTTGATTTGCTCTCTGTTCGTTTGGATATAAAAGTGTGAACACTTGTATTAGTTAAATGCCTAATGGTGGTTAATAAAAATATATATACAAAACTAAAAAGGCTCTACTACCTACTTCTACAGTCTACTCCCTCTGCGCTCCCATAAAATTAAGAACCTTCAACATAAGAACCTCTGGGTAAGGGAACGTACCCAAACTACGTGGCCTATTTATGGGGGGGGGGTTCCTTAAAATATTACGCTGTCACAGAAGCGAGGGGGGGGGGGTTTAGATTATTGTCACGTAGTCGAATTCTAGAGAAGGCAATTTAAGCTACTAACATTTAATAAAGTCTGCTTTTCAGGGTTCTTTGAAGTCGTGTGATACATTTTTGTGCAATAAATGCCGTCCCAATAGTAACAAAAATTAAACATTATTTTTATTTGTTTCATTTTCTGCGTTTGGGATGATAAAAATTTACCTTTGCTATACTACGTAACATTTGGGACGGGGGGGAGGGGAGGGTCTTATCACATACTACGGATGGTCACCGGGGGGGGGAGGGTGTCGAAAAATTGAAAAATATAGGTCACGTAGTTTGGGTACGTTCCCTAAGAAGAGGACACCTGCTGGCAATGAGAGAAATAAGTATATAGCTAAGGAAAATTGGGGTAAGTTACCAAGATTAGGGCGTGTTTACAACAGATTTCTTCATTTCTACGCTGTGTATTTTATTCATCACATAATACCTGTTTTGTTGTAATGCAAAACAGTAATGTTTTTATTCTTATTTTCTTTAATTAGTATTGTAGCTTCAATGGAATAAGATTTATTGAAGCCACAGATTAAGATTTATAGAATAAGATTTGCATGGTTATTACGTGATTGACATAAATTGACATAACTTTTTTTTTTATTTCTTAACCGATTTAGAGAAAATAAACACTAAATGTTAACTGAAGACTGTGATAATATATTCATGAAAACCGCATTAAAATTGGTTACGCCGTTTCTGAGATTAGCGTGCACAAAGATATAGACATACAGAAAAACACACAAACTAAACCCGTTGTTTTGGGTTCTCTTGCATTAGGCTCCTAATGATAATGGCCCCCTATGATGTTTTTTTTTTTTTTTTTTTTTTTTTTTTTTTTTTTTTTTTTTATTTTTTCCATATAGAGAAATGGATCAATGACAATTTTATTATATGTAGAGATAGATAATCAATGTGAAATACAATAAAAAGCAGGTGTTCATTTCAATTGTAACAACATTATAATTATACCTTTCCCTCCTTTATCGATTTTTACACTTAGTATTGCATTTTGCACTTGCACTTAGTGGTTTTGATTAGTCATTTTATAATTCTTATTATATAAAACTTACAATTGTAAATTGTAAAACGTCATTGTACGTCAACATTGAAAGTACCAAAGTGTAACACAGAAACATAATTTTTCGTTTTTGCGCAAGTTCGTTTATGAATTCTGACGTTGCCGTTTTGTGCATTTGATAAAGATAATAATAGAAGAGTTACGTTGTTATACCGAGTTTATTAATAAGAAATTATTCTTTCGTTATTCATAGCTTAAACTGAACATAAATATTCAAGGTTTAAGTCCGATATAGCCGTTTCATATAAATTTTGCATTTAAATGCAAAGTTGCATTGAAAACTTGGTAAAATGGACACCATCATCAACGTACGTACAATGGTAAAGTCTGCACAGATTTAAAATATGTTATGTTATTAGTTAATAATTAATCTTAAATTTAAAACGAATATAAAATAAATTATACTTAAAAATAGCATAAGCAATTATTTTAGCCGATGTAAACATGTAGTAACTATCAATATGCGCAGTAGAAACAACAATTGCGCAGTGGAATAGACCTAACTCGCCATCTCACTCGCACCTATACGTGTACAGTACCTCGCGCTTCTTCTTACAGCTACCCTATATTATTGTCTGGCAAGGGGTCAGAACTATGAAAGGTGTCTGGCTGATGAGAAAACATCGTCTAATTATTACATAAGTATTATATATAAAAAATCAGCTTTTATACTATATCAGCTTTTATAATAAGGTTAAAATTTCGTTAACATTTAGAGTCTGGCAAGGGGTTGCCACGGTGTAAAGTGTCTGGCAATGAATGACGTAATTTTTAATAATATTCTAAAGGTATCACCAAAAAATCAGACTTAATAATTTGACGAAAGTAAAGCGGTATTTTTCTCACCCTCAGTAAATTTTACCTGCTGAAGCCACTATAGTCTGATCTTCAAAATGCATGGAGCGTCCTTACCTGTGTTGGTGGTGTGCGCTGGCAAACTTTCAACTTTTATAAAATAACGAAGGTCTGGGGTTCACGAGCTCTTAGTATATTATGTATTATTAATTCCCGACTAAAATACTGAGTCGAATTTGTTTTTATATTTAACTAAAATACGTACTTTTCCAATAGTCCGTTCAGAAGTACCCTGGCCGTACCACGGCCCCGTTTCCACATAGTTGATGCCTTGTTTCAGTGTCTCTTTCAAAAGCTCTATTCCTTTTTGTTCCTCGAATGTTCTGCAAATTATTTCTTTTGGTTTGAATGCATATCTTTTAAAACTATAAAAAAAATATTAGTCCGATAACTTAATGGAACATAATATGTTCAAATATTCACATTTTTGATATTTATTTGATCAAAATATGATCACAGAATTAGCTATAAATATTTGTGTACCAATCAATTGATGTATTAAAAAATTGACTGATGTACTAAGTTATATTATCGCAGAAAAAACATACGCTTATTTCAAGTCCATCTATCATATCAGCACAACACAGGTTAGGTTAGGTTAAGTAGGGGGGCCGTCGCCGGGAACCTCCTCGTGTGCCCGTCTGTTTCCCTTGTTGCTCGGATTCGTCCGGTGGCATCGGAAGCGGTACGGGCCGGTGCTCCCTGGGCAACAACGGTTAATGTGATCCTTCGGGTTTGCATTAGCCGTTGGCTAATACTCGGCGCGGTGGGGGTCGGCCATGGGGGTTTGTGCCCGGTTCATGGCTGGCTGGCGGGCGGGCTGCCTTTCGGGGTGGTCTGTCTGCGGGGGGGCTCGGGCCTCTTTCCATCGTTTGATCACGTTGGAAAGTTGGCCTGGGCGTTGAGGGTGGGAGGGCGCAGGCCCTCTTTGCCGGGGTCGGCTGCGGAATTACTCCTGGTACTTCTCTGATAGCAGAGTGGACTGTGGAGTGGTTCCGCGGCTGTGTGGGGGGGTCCGCGATTAGGGTCTGGACCTCTTTCCACCAAGCACTTTAGAGAGGGTGCTTGGTGGGGAGACGGTCCGAGACGTTGCCTGGATTAATCGTTGCCGAGCGCGACGCCACGGTTGCGCTTGGTGATGGTTGGTCTGGGCGTGGTGGGTTCCCGACTTATGCCTTTTTCTTGCTGGTCTCGGTTGATCACCGTGGCCGGCGGTAAAGGCCTGTCGTCGTTGGGCCCCCTACGTGAGCGGACTCACGTTCGACTCCAGTGTGTTGCAGTGAGGCTGTCTGCGCATCACTGGGTCTTATGGGAGTGTGCTCTTCCAGGGGGTCTGACCGGTGGTCTCCTCTCGGGGAGATGACCGGCGGCGGAGCTGGACACGGTCAATGGTCGAGTCGGTCTGTCCAACTGGCTCGATTCTGAGACTGAGTCCAGCTAGAAGGGGGTCTCGGCCCCCTTCAGAGGCAGCAGGCTTGGGTGGGGGGAAGGGGATCCCTCCACGATCTATCAAGCCTGCGAAAAAGGGATGGGTGCTCCTCGTTGCGGGGTGCCCTCTCCGTGGATCACGTCGGGGCATCGCGGTGAGTGCGAAAGCGATCCCGTGGTGTCCCATTATGACGGCGGCGGCAACCGTCAGGTTTAGTGAGTAGGAGTCTCACATAACCACCTCCATCATCCCCTTGATGGAGGTGTGTATCCATGAGGATTCCTGACGTTAAAAAAAAAAAAAAAAAAAAAAAAAAAAAAAAAAAAAGGTTAGGTTAAGTACACACAGTAGTTGGTCGGAAGTCGGGGGACTTTCGGCTGGGTTATCAAAATGACCCCATACGTCTGAGGGGTGACCTTCTTGTGAGTGAGGTCACCCCACATTTGTGCCGGGGCCCGGTTTGTATCTGGGCTTACCGCCGGGGCAAGTTGGCGAATGCTAACGCGACCCCATCTTGCTCCACCATGGCGGAGGACTGCTCACACGTGGGGTTTTTAGCCGGTAAAAGTCCGGCATAACCACTCTGGTACCCCCGTACTGGAGTGGTATCCATGAGGATTTACCCAACGACAAAAAAAAAAAAAAAAAAGGTACACACAGTAGATACGTGACACTTTAAGGTTGCCAGTCAGTATAATTTGAAAACCTTAAATATGTATATAAAAATACTGACAATTTTATTAAGAATAGTGATTTACACACTATATATACGAGGAACAAACACAAATTTGCATTACCTGTGACTAAACTTAAAAAAATGGATAATGGAGCTATGCTTACAAGCATAAAATTTTACAAGTTCAATGATTACCACTTAACAAATTTAAGTAAATAACTAAGGAACGTTTGTTTACAAAAGGATAGTACAATGTTTTAGAATATTTAGAGGATGATGCACCGTGGGTATGAAGCGATCGCAGGCTTCAAGATGCTTCAAGATTCGGTTAAGAGTCTTTACCTAGTATTGTAATGTATTTATGTAATTTAGAATCGTAAGTAAATTACTTAAAAAATAAACATGACAGTTGTTCGGCTTAGAGTTTTCCTCGAACCCCAACTTTGGTCGGTGCATTGAGTCCAGAGCAAAAACAGCTACAAAAAGCTTGCCGTTCTTGCGAAGATCCGACACTACTTTACCGGGACAGCTACTTTTATTATACAAAGCACAGATACGGTCGTGTATGGAGTATTGTGGTAAATATTTGCTGGAGCCGCAAAGTCTCCTCTTGCGGTTCTGGGGGCCTACCATCTTTTAGTGAGCGATTTTCTTCCGATGCAGTTCAGTTTAGGTTCAAAAAGTGATTTTTTAAAAGTGTGCGCAGGAATCACAAAGTGCAGGTGCACTGCAGGTGCGGCCATCCTTGCTTCGTCTTTTTTAGTTCGAAAAGCAAAGGACTGGAACAGCTTGCCTGCGTCGGTACTTCCGTCCGAATATAATGTGGGTGCGTTCAAGAAAAGTCTGAATAGGTTGCTGGGTTAATGCGCCTTACTTGTTTTCAAAGCTGGTGGTAACTTTGCCAAAGAAAAAAGTCTTGTATGATACTTATTATTGATAAAGGTATATTTCGAAGCTTAAAAGTAAATTGGTTTGAAGAATTAATTACATGGTTAACCACTTTTAATAAGAAGTAGTACGTAATGGTACATATATACACTTTAATGCTATTTAATTAAACTTATAATGTGTTTCTAGCTAGGTAAGTTTTGAATTGTTCAAAAGTATTATGTGTGTTAATGTAGTTGTATGTGTTTACCAAACATTGTCTAAATTCGTTCAGCCGATTAAATAATTTATAATGGGCTTCAGTAGGTACAGGTTCAGGGGTTTCATTGATAAATCTTTTCGTATGTAGAAGTCCTTGAAGAGTATCAGTAGATAAATTATTGCGACTAGAAGTTTTTAATAAATTAATTGCAGAAAACAGTCTCTCAACATTAGCACTACTGTGGGGAAGCACAAGTAGTTTTCTAACGAATTCACTCAGCAAAGGAAACATTTGCGAACTATCTCCTTTTTTATTTCCGAAACATGACGCCAAAAGTCTTCAACCTCGATATTTTCCACAGTATTAGAAAAGAAGTGTAGTAAGGACAGCCATCTTGTCTGGGAAGGGTGTTGAAGTTTGTGCGGTTTTATGTTTAAATATCTCTGGAAGTCTTTATAATTACTGAGTTTTTTTGGGCTATTTTTCAGATAACTATAGACATCCCTTGCAAAGTCTTCTACGTAGTAAAGTAAACAACAAACAATTATGCCTTGTGAATATATGGACAAGTGAACATAGTATAAACATAAACAATAAAATGACGGACCGTTATGTACAGTAACGCCCTCTTTTAAGTTTGTTTAAAATTAAAAAAATTACAGGAGTTCAGAAAAATTAAATGATTTGGTTACTTACAAGAAATGAAGATATTATTTTTAAGGAAAAAAAAACAAATTTTTAAAAAATTTAAAAAGTTGTTAGATTTTTCATCCAGGGTAGTAGATTTGTAAAAAAAAGTTAAAAATAGGTAGATCTACCTTAAAGTTGGTAGAGTTGGTAACACTGCATTCATCCTTTAGATCACTCCATCAAGTCTCACGGTAAGATATCATCAAAAGTAACAAAACAAGCCCATATTTGGCCCACCCAGCTCTAATCGCTTAGTAGATCCACTAGCATCCATCAGGGTACTTTCGGTTCATTTCATCAAGTAGAGACAAATCGGTAAAAATCCGTAGGTACTTGAAGCAAAATTGAATAATAAAAAAAATACCTTGACAAGTTGAAAAATCAAAATATGTTTTGTGTAAACTATAGAGTTAGGTTTGATTATTTTGTGTTCATACAACGATCTTTATCAATAGACTATATTGTTAAAAAAAAATGAATTTAAAAATTAAAATGTATGATGAATGAAAATAAAAATAAAGAAGTTAAGTCAAAAGAAAACTAAATAAATGAGCGTGTGAGATTGCCGAGGTGGTATTGGGGCTATGGTTCTCAAAAAAAACTAAATAAGAGAAATAAACAAAATAAACAAACAAACTAACTAAACAAATATAATCGGGCGCCAGAGAACCAGTGCTTAAGAATCACTCTGAATAGTCTGCCGGATAGACCATTGAACTATTAATCTCAAGGCGGGCATTGGTGTGCATTTTTGGTGTGTTGACAGAGAAGCAAAGAGAAGAAAAGTTACAATTTAACAATATATTTCAAAAACAATACCACAAAACCAATTCTCGTAACAAGTTAAATTACAATTACAGTTACACACCTCTATACTTTAAATTAAAAAAATAGTACTAACAGTTAGGTTTTGATACAATACCTAAGTAATATTTATAAAGAACTCTGGTTTGCTAAAACATTCTTTCCACAGCCAGCAATGTACGTTCAGCCGGAGCACATCCTCAGTAATTCATTATTTTACTTGGCGTTCATTAGTGGCAAGCGGGTTGTAAAAGCAGGTCAGCGTTAAGCTCTAATGCTTCAGGCAATAATAATATGATGCAAAAATTGTAGCCATGTGCAGAAATGTACAAAACAGGAACCAGGTGAAATGAGAACCCCAAACCAAAATGGTTCTATTTGGATAAACAAAATTGAAAATAACAAGGTCCAAATATAAAGGAGCGGAGTTATTGAATATTAAAAAAAATAGTTCTAAAGGAAATGAAGAAGATTCGGAAAAGCTGTAACAAAATAAAAGCAATTGATGATTCATACACTCAAATAAAATTTGGAAAGGAGAATGTGTATAATATGACACTTACCGCGTAGACACGCGCTCTTCGATTTAAATAAACTAATGTGCACTTACAATAAAGAATTCACAAGCAAATAAGCGAGCAAATACTGTAAACAAAGAAAACAAATTGAAAATAAGGATGTTTGAAAATTGGGAAAAATACACTCGAGCAAATGGCGTCTGCGCATATGTAAGAGAAAATAACAACACTTACCAAAATTGCAGCAACAGAGAAATTAACATTTATCACTCTTATATGCGTTTATATTTAAATGTTAATTCAATATTTTAATAGATTGACCAATATTATGGACAAAAAACTAGAGATTCAAAAATAACGTGTTCACTCAACAAATTCCAGGAGAAAGGTGAAACGTTAAAGTCCATAGACCACAAAATAAAACAACCGGAAGACAACAAATCGAACTGCCAAGTAAAAATGAATTTAAGAAAAACTATTAACTAATACAATTTGATTTTGTTTTCCAAATTATTTATAAATAATAAAAATATTACAACAAATATGGTTTTTATTTTTTTTATTATATATTAAAGTATGTCCAACTAACCACCATTTAAGCAAGACTAAATCTAATATCTGTTTTAAAACCTTTGAATTCTTTGTGTTATCTGTGCAATAGAAAGTGTAATAAAAGCTTGAGAGTGAAGCTTACTGTCAAAATTTAAAGTGACAAATGACAACTTATATGTAAACAAACCTTTTGTTTTGTTGTATTTAAAGTAAAATATCCCCAAAAATTTAATATATTTAGATATGTAACGGATTCCAAGATACCACGTTACAAGAAATTTTTGATTACAAACAATACAGTGACCACTCACGACAACGGCCTCACACCGACTAAGGTGGTAGTAATTGAATTTTAGAAATATTAATTAGAAAGGATTAACTATAATAGCACATAAAAAAACCTCACACCAACTGAGGTGGTAGTAATTGAATTGTAGAAATATTAATTAGAAAGGATTAACTATAATAGCACATAAAAAAACCTTATTGTATTTAAATACAAAATGTACTACATAATCAAACTTAATGTAATAAATCTTGAGGTATTTCCTCAAGATTTATTACATTAAGTTCGATTTTGTAGTATTATATACCGAAAACTTAATATTTTGGGGCATAACCATAAATGTGTTGTTAATATAGATTTCTACAAAGGCGCTGCTTATTTCAAAATAAAATCTCAAAAGCAGACCTGTGAAAGGATAGTACAAAAATGAGTGGCAGTATATGTTGATGTAAATATTTGGAAAAAATATATATAAATATTTGTATATTTCTAAATTAGAGTTTAGTTTTAAAAGGTTATATCCTTGGTGTGTATAATTTTTGCAATTGCAATTATAATAATAGATTATAAAAATACGCATTTCAGACTTTTGCTGTACCTATACATAAAAAAAACAATATTTCTATAAAGAAACCATTTTCCAAAAATACATAATTAACATAAATAATTAACATAAAAATTACAGCTCTTACATGAAATTAAAACATATATTTATAGATAATACATAAGCTATATACACATAGGTTTTTTATTATTAAAATGTTACATTAGTTATTTTTGACAGTAATCTAACACATCAGTTGGTCGAAACCAGGCACACTAAATGGTAGCGACCCGACAAAAATGTGGTTGCTTATACCAAATAACACACAATATAAGAACTGCTATCATTTTATTTTATTTTGTGCTAGAATGCTTACCAAAAGTAAATGAATTAAGTACAAGACAGTGATAATATATACCCAATAAGTTAATATCAACTACATCACCAAAGTGGCAAATATATGTATGTAATATATAAATGTCAGTCCTCAATAACCACCACTAGTGAAATATTTTTGTAATTGTTGACGTTATTGGTCCCCATTAATAGAAATAACCGTTAAGACTTAAGATTGAGCATTGGCCATAGCCCAGCATAGTTTATCATAAATATCCAGTATTGTCAGTTGATCTTGTTTTGACTTTTGACAAATCAATATTATACGAGGTACCTAACTTATAAACTGAATATAAAGTTTTTTGTTGTTAGTTTACAAGAGTTCTATTTTGTACATTTGGTGGATACGGCAATAAGAACTTACACAGTTAATTTACCTCTCATAAGATATTTATATGTCGTAGGAATTACACAAACATACCTACTTATTATTATATTCATCTCAAATACATTTACGTACCCATAAATATTGCTAAAAGTTGCTCCTCCGAGGGCGATATGTGAGACCCTGAGGTCGGTGCTTCCTAGCTGAGTGTACTTCATTATTAAATAATAAGTATGAATGAGCTAGCGTTCTCTATTATCTAGGCTCGAAAACGACTGAATACGACGAGTTACAAATTACAATACTTGAGAAGTAATAACATGTTACACTTCTGCTTGTGTTATTATTATTACACGATAGAGTAGAAGTGTCAAAAACAGCGAAATTTTTACAACGCGCTTATGCTTAATGTTCGAAATTTAACGAAAAGCTTATTTACTTCAAAACTTTGTTTTGAATTTTCTAGTAAAAGGAATTTGTTTAATATATACTGAAGATATAACAACATTATCTTCAACCTGCCATATTAAATTTATAATAGATTTAATAAATAATCGAACTGAAATATTGAACGGTTAATATGTAAAACATAATTATTATTAAATAAAACTAATAAGCAAGAGTTTGGTATCAAGTGGAAGCTAATTTCAAAATAATTTCTATGAATATGAATACATTTCTTTTTCCACCGTATTAATATATAATAGTTATAGGTTAACGGTTTTTTTTTCAGAAATCCCATAAACAATGTTACTTTCCAAAATTAATGTATTGCAAAAACATAACGGTTTTATTTCGTATAAAGAATTTATGAATTGGTTCAAGAATGCTGAATATAAAGAATCTTTATTCTGTTAATGTTGATTTAATGCCAAAAATAAAACTTTATATTTGTCAATATTTTTTTGCATACAGTATTGCTACGTTAAAAATGAAAATATAATTATTTACAACGTTTCCTTTCGTTTGATAATTGTTCATTAAACTAGTGAAAATCATCAACATATTGAACGTAACCATATGATTTAATATTGTCGCCACAGGATAATT
Source organism: Napeogenes sylphis (assembly GCA_959347405.1). Taxonomy (NCBI): domain Eukaryota; kingdom Metazoa; phylum Arthropoda; class Insecta; order Lepidoptera; family Nymphalidae; genus Napeogenes; species Napeogenes sylphis. The sequence goes on from OY365784.1 coordinate 34,114,487, forward strand.
TTCCGGTACATCTATAAAATATTAAGTAAAGAGTTTTTAAGAAAAAAAATATTGACCAAAAATACAGAAGAGGCTAAGGCCAGAGAAAGATTAACAATGAGAAAAAATACCTAGAGATTCAACTAAACAAAAAAAATAAATCATTATAGTTATATAATGACAAGTATATATTATATAAGTAGGTAAGTAAGTATATACAGGGTTATTTGTAATTAGTTGAGCACCTCTTGCAGGCAGCCCCTCTACATCAATTCTAACAACATTTGTTCTACGACTTTTCAGAAATCTTGATAAATAACTCAGAACATACGAAACAAAAAAAAAATCTCCCTCGGTTATTTATTACTGTGTATTTGTATTTTGTCGCGACAGTCTAGCGCTGCACGAAATTTGTAACGTACCACGCACCTAATACTATTATAACTTTTTTAAAGTGAAACTTTTATTACATCGTCTCAAACTTTTTCGTCTGTGTGTTGCATGTCGCGTGACGGTCGCATAGAATTAATATACATAGAATAGGTGAGCCATAGGTATTCGTATGAGCGTCAGTGACAGATAGTTAAAAAAAGATGCAAGACGTCACACTGTTTGTCTTTGTCTAATCAGACATGCGCAAAGAAATATTCATGACGCGTTAGTCATTTAAATACTTTGACATTTTTAAATGTTTGAGTTTTTTGACGATTTTATTTCGAAAGAGTTTGGTTGATAAAAATTTTTAGAAAGACTACATTGAGTCAACACAAAAATTCGTATATTAGTATATTCTAGCTTAAAACGAAATCTATACTTCTATACTAATATATAAGAGCGAACTAATAAAGAAGTGCGAATGTTGTTTGGGTGCTTATTACTCAATCACGCCAAAACTACTGAATGGATTTTGATGCTTTGCAATATTGTAGCTTATGTACCAGAATAACACAAAGACCATAGAAATACTAAGCTTTGCGTGCTGTTTTGTCTGTGATATAACATAGCTTATATCGTGATTAGGTAGTTGCCACGGGACCTCCTGTTTTTAATCGTTTGATTCACTGAATGTTACATAAGTATTTGTATTTTATGCTAACAACCAAACCCATTGAGGAGCGTATCAAAATAATTGGCGTTAAATACTTAGTTAAATTGCATGAAATAAAATTTAAATAGAATCAACATTTAATCACTGCAGTTTAAATCAGATGCATTAATAAGAATTCAGCAATATATCTATTATCTACCTACTACTACCGCCTACTTATTAGGCGGACATTTGTTTACGTGAAGTGTAATAAAACATGTTTGGAAGGAGCATCCATATTTTTATTATTACATACACCTATGTGTAGGTACAGAAAATACCAACATATTTTTTATATGTATATGACAATTATAAAAACAGTATAATTTTATAAATATAAATTTCTTACTTATGAAAACTTCGACTATTGTCGAAAGGAATAGGTTCTTTTTTACACAGAATACACGTTATTGTCATTTTATTGACTCAAAAAATATACTTTAAATTAAACAGTATATAATTTTGTATACTTTGTAATCCAATTTTATCTTACGTTGAAATATTAGAATAGCATTTCAGTAAAAATGACAATTGGTCAGTCAATTTACGATTACGAATTATGCACGAGACGACGACGACCGAGCACGATACGACGACGATGAAGCACGATACGACGCCGACCAAGCACGATACGACGCCGACCAAGCACGATACGACGCCGACGAAGCACGATACGACGCCGACCAAGCACGATACGACGCCGACGAAGCACGATACGACGACGATGAAGCACGATACGACGCCGACGAAGTACGATACGACGCCGACGAAGCACGATACGACGCCGATGAAGCACGAAATTTCGTAAAAAATAGAGACGGATAGGGTTTTTCGATCTACCTATCTCTTTTAAGTTCGATGGCCACATTTTAGGCTGGCTTCCCCACTCTATGTATAATATCTCTATGGACGGTCGGCCGCGGAGTAGGGATAAAGTGAAAGGCGCTCGTATCGATGCGGTTTTTACTAGATACATTGAAAAAATCGAATGCAAGTCACTGTTCACGTATTTTAGTTACCATAAAATATTGGTTACATTTATAAACTGTGAAATTCATGATGAAGATGGAATTGATAATAGAATGATTGAAAATAATTGAAAAACGGATCAAAATGACTCAACGATTATAAAATATTGTTTTCAGTGTTTTAATATGTGTATATCATCTAAATAATTGTTAAGTATTTTGTATGTCGTACTCTAAGACACAGAGTTCAATAAAAATATTAGTTGGAGATCTAGTCTACTTTTATCATTTCCCATTATCATTCCCATTTTCTAAGTATAAAATTAAGATTGATGAAGCAATTTTTATACCCTTAATGGAATATTATTCCGAAAATTTTTAGTTAAATGTGTATAATGTGAAAAAAAGTTTCACTTTTACGGTGGTTTCATAAAACCACACAAGTTTTTTTTTGTTTTATTTCGAATAGTATTGTAATAATATTGTATATTAAAATTTTAAAGTTATGATGTAAAAAAATAATAATAATTAATTCCTACTTGAGGTTTATATTTACTTACAATATTCAAAGATTTACTTTTACCAAACTTTTATTGTTTTATGCAGGCGTATTTAAAAAGTAGAATAAGCTAATAATTTACAATAATCTAATTGTTTACAATAATTCAATGTCTCATTTACAGTTATTTAGGTAATAGAAAAAAATAATTACAAATTACCTCTTAGATAAAATCTCGCAGATGCCGGTGGACATCACGCACATACCGTTCAAAGTAGTCCCCTTCGCATCCAACACAAAGACCACACCCAAAAATTAACTGTTCACCAACTCGTGACAGTACTTGCGAATTTGTTTTAATTAATTAATATTTCATTTGTCTCGTGAGATTTATGTGATGAAAGTGTGTAGTATTATTGATATTTTATATTAACTGCCTGGATTGTTTCTGTATACCGAAGCTTCTACTTGTGACTGACTACAATTTCTAGGAATTTCGTAAAGAAATTCGTAAGTAACTTATTGTTTTATTGTCATGATATAAGTATTAACAAACGAGATAAAATGATATGTATAAAGTAAGTTAAAGAGAGCTTATTGTTTTGTAAAAATAATATTTATTTAGTTTCTTATCGAATTCTCAAAGAAAATACGCTATATTAGTTACTATTCGAAATAATATTGGGATCAAACTAGTTCAATTAATTTATTCCTTTTTAATAGGTGTAAATATTGTAATTAGATAATAAGAGCTGATTTTGTAAAAATTATATTATACAAAAAAGTGTGTTTCGAATATTGTAGAAAATATTTTAATAAATAAAAGTAGAAAACGATCTTATTTTATTATATAACGGTATTATAAATACCTTAGAAAATTAGAAATTAAAATCATGGTTAGTAGCACTGTTGCACTAGTCGGCAAATAGTTTCCTGTTCCTGATCAAGAGATGGCGCTTTGCTCGAAAGTACTCCGTGCGACTGAGACCAAGTTCAAAAGTGCATAGCCGCCGCTACGTCACCTCGCCACCCCGCGCCCCGATGCACGTGGCCTTGGCACATATTTTGACTACGCAAGGTGCGTGGCCTCTCTTTGATCAAGGTTAATGCACGTTCAGAGGCAGTAAATAAATTTTGTATGGGAAAAACTACATTTTTAAAACTATTAATTTCAAAAAGTCGTAGAACAAATGTTGTTAGAAATGATGTGGAGGGGCTGCCTGCAAGAGGTGCTCAACTAATTACAAATAACCCTGTATAAGTAGGTGTAAAGTAATAATATTTAAGCAGCAGCAGACAGCAGCGACGAGCGTATTAAAGAAAATAATGTAAATAGGTATTATATTATTGGAGTAACTAATAGACACAATTATGGAGAGAGTAGTGGAGATAATATTGGAGATACAAGTTCGTAGCGAGGGAGGGGGAGGGGGCAAGAGTGTTCATCATGCCCCAGACTCTACTCACAAAGGGGCGCTAAAAGGTCCACAAAACAAAAAAAAAGATTTTTTTTATTTTTATTATAATTAATGTATTTAAAATATATTTTACAAAAACGAATATTTGGTATTCCGTGTACCCAGACACAGACTAAAGCATTTGGCTAAAGCAGACTAAAGCACAAACTTGGTTTATAAAAACGTTTTTATAATCTTCAACTACATTTAAAAGTACCCGACATTGTTTTGGATTACATGTCAGTATCGCGAGATCATTTGCAAAAGCTAGTATAGATTCTGTGTATTTGTTGTTGAACTTAAACCGATAACCCCACTTTTTTCATTTCTAATTAATTTGTCTATTATTAATAACTATAGTAAATATAATAGGAGAAATACAATAGCCCTGAAATAAAACAACGTTATAATTAAGTGGTTTTGAATGGTTTTCATTAAAAATTATAGAGAATTTTAATTTTGAATAATATGATGCAATAATGTCGCGAACTACCGCAGGAAAGTTATACCATTTAAGCGCGAACATCATCAGTTCATGTCGTACCGACTCAAAGGCGTTCTCTAAGTCTATCCAACAAACCGTTATTTATCTCTCGCTAGTTCTAGCATCTTTTAGGCTTTCCGATATTAACGTATTATGTTCCACGCATCCAGAAATTCCAGACAAAAACCCTTTCTGGTGATTAGGCCTGAAATATCTATTGTTAATCATGAATTGCGTCATTTTAGTTTGTAAAAAAGAGAAAAATATTTTGGAAATTGTATTTGTTAGGGCTATCGGTCTAGTATCCTTAGGATTATTGACATTTTCGTTTTTCGGAATGAGGACAAAAAGGGCTTTTCCGAATGATACCGGTATTTGCTTTCTTGACCAGATTTTACCGAATATATATAAAAGATGTTTATGGAGCGACGGACATTTTTTGTAAACTATATAAGGGATACCATCCGGACTATACCATCCGGACTGGTGCTGACTTAGATGGTTTCATTTTAATTATTTTATTGATTTCCTCCAAAGTCGGTGGATTGGCATGAAAATCTTCAGTAGGAGTCTCAGATTTGTGTTCGTTTGGATCCCCATATAGTCTTTGGCTTTCTGGCACTTCGTATGTGCTTTTATAATTATCGAAAATTTGCTCGTTGGTCAAGAGAAGCTGACCTTTTTGATCTTTGAAAGTGTTTTTTGAGTATTTAAAAGGATTTTTATCAAAGTCTACTTCATGTTTTGCCCCATCAAAGCTTTTTTATTATTTTATATTCCTTGGTTTAGTTTAAGAATGGATCTCTATGCCCTAGACAGTTGGTGACTAAGTTGATTATCCCCTAAGGCTTTGGCTATACGAAGTTTCTTTATAAGGTCTCTTTTTTCCTCCTCATTTTCAATTTAAAACCGTTTTCTTTATTTTTGTAAGCATAACGATTCGTAGGTGGATAGTGCATTAAAAGAAGTCGTAAATAGTATTTTGGACAGTCTCTACTTGCGCATCGAGTACCGAATTTGAGCCCGGGTGCTCTAACAAGGCCGCTATATTTTGGTCATGTACTTTCCAGGTCGATTGTTTAATATTAGGAATGCTAAGATGCGTCCGGATGGTCATGGACTCCTAGTAGTTTTCATTCAATGGCTCACCATGATATATATGAGGGTAAACTCTATCCGCAGTGAAACCTGGAGATATTACCGACGGTTGCCGCACTTCAGCACCGTTGTGTGTTTTTAGATGTTTAATAAACCAGGCTCGTCTTTTGTAATTTTTCCCGCACGTAGGGCATTTCAGTTCCGTTATCGCGCCGTTTTCGCCGTTAGTGTCAACCGGTGGACAGTTCTTCCGCCCCCCCTCTCGGACTGTTCAAGGGGTTTTTTCTTATTTGGACTTTTAGCGTTTATCGACGTTCCCGGGCTAGGCTTGCTAGGCCATCGCCCTCGACTGTCTTTCCAGCAGTCTGCTGTCTTCCCAGCTGTCAGCTGTCTTTCCAGCGTCATCACGTCTCTCCGAGCTGTCAATTTAGATATATCAAAAAAATATATATATCAAAAGAGTTTGAACTGTTTAACTGATTAGAAGCTACAGTCAGTTTTTGGTATGTTAATATAATACAATTGGTAGGAGTGAAATGGAATTAGAAATAAAAAATATAAGAAAGGTGGCCTTTGCCGATTGGCAGTTATAATAATAAACAGATTAATGGGGACAATAATGGAGATAATAATAATAAAGGGAGTATTAGAGACATAATTGTGTTAAAAGATTGTAATCACAAAAAAAAACACATTGAATTATGAACCATAAACATTTCATTGCAAATCCTTGTAATTCTGCACGGTTTAGAATTGATACAAGTACTACTGTGCTACTTACATTTAGTGTACAAAAACTTGTTTTGTATTATCCGAATACAAATGCGTATTTCAGAAAAATACCCTTACCATTTAATGGTTACAAAAAAATCATCGACTTCGGATCTCGGTCATCTCAGTGGTCGCGTCGGTGCTCTATCAACTATTGTGTTATTCACGATATTTTTATTTTTGATAAAGATTTGTTGACTCATAAATCTTCTGACTAATACATAAGTGCGATTGTTTCGATGTTTGGATGGATGGAAATTTGTAACTCAATCACGCCAAAACTACTGAACGTATTTTATGAACCTTAGCGATATTGTAGCTTATGTACTAGAATAACGCATAGGCTATAGAAATACTAACTTTTGCACGTGGTTTTGTCCGTAATGTTTGATACTCAATTCCGCCAAAACTACTGAACCGATTTTCATGAAACTTAGCAATATTGTTGCTTATGTACCAGAATAACACATAGGCTATAGAATAACTAACTTTTGCACGTGGTTTTATCGGTGATGTTTATTACGCAATCCCGCCAAAACTACTGAACGGATTTTCATAAAACTTAGCAATATTGTTGTTTATGTACCAGAATAACACATAGGCTATAGAAATACTAACTGTTGCACGTGGTATTGTATGTGATGTTTGTTACTCAATCCCGCCAAAACTACTGAACGGATTTTCATGAAACTTAGCAATATTGTTGCTTATGTACCAGAATAACACATAGGCTATAGAAATACTAACTGTTGCACGTGGTATTGTATGTGATGTTTGTTACTCAATCCCGCCAAAACTACTGAACGGATTTTCATGAAACTTAGCAATATTGTTGCTTATGTACCAGAATAACACATAGGCTATAGAAATACTAACTGTTGCACGTGGTTTTGTCCGTGATGTTTGTTACTCAATTCCGCCAAAAGTACTGAACGGATTTACATGAAACTTAGCAATATTGTTGCTTATGTACCAGAATAACACATAGGCTATAGAAATACTAACTGTTGCACGTGGTTTTGTCCGTGATGTTTGTTACTCAATTCCGCCAAAAGTACTGAACGGATTTACATGAAACTTAGCAATATTGTTGCTTATGTACCAGAATAACACATAGGCTATAGAAATACTAACTGTTGCACGTGGTTTTGTCCGTGATGTTTGTTACTCAATCCCGCCAAATTTGACATTTCATTACAATAATGATTGTATAAGAAACATGAGTATTATATTCTAAAACTACTCCTTATACATTTATTTTTGAAGCATTTGTAAATTTGGTTTTCTTTCAAATGGTGTGGCGGAGAGTGGAGTTGATACAGACTGTGAGGAATGCTGAAACATAAACATTAAACATACATATTCTAAAAACATACATATTCTATTAATGAAATAAATATAAACATAAAGTTACCATTTGATCCATATCCATTTAAGTTATAAAAGAAATAAAATAAATTTTGTATACACTTTAAATTGGAACAAAATTTTATTTATTTATTTACTTATTTATTTAATAATTCATTTAGGACAACTTACAAAACATACACAATTTTTAGTTTTACAATAAAGAAAATTATTTTTTTGCTGAGTATTGTTTCATTTAAAAGATTCTACTTTTCCTACTATAACAAAAAAGAAAAATTAAAAAATAGAAAAATTATTATACAAAACTCTTACAAATTACCCCACTTGCTACCAGAAAAATAAAATAAAAATTTAAATATTTTAACATATAAACTACAAAGTAACAACTGCAACACATTATACCTAATACTATACGTGATCGATATTGCAGAACATAGTGATTCAGCTTTATTAAAAAAAAAAAAATGGTTTATATAGAGGCGATGTAAAGCTTGCCACAACTTTTCTCTTAAATTTTGGCAGACTGTCTGAAAAAATGTCTACATCAGTTTCTCGAGTTTTTGTTAGTAAGTTGTATTGTCCAAATAGCCTACCCATGGTAGCATTCTGTCGTAAATTTGTTTTTGAAAGTGGAATCGAAAATAGAGCATATTTACTCGCACGGGAAAGCCTAGAGGGTGCACTAATATTAATTTTTTTTACAAGGTTTCTTTTTTTTTTTTTTTTTTATATTTGTACCCTTTGTTACAGGGTATTAGCACTTTTTCCCCTGACGTTGTCAGGGATCTTTTTTAACAATTCATTATTAAAGAAACAAAAGATTTACATTTTCCATTTAGAGCATATCTCTACTAATTCTTATCTTAAAATAACAATATTTTATTCTAATCTAGTTTTAATACACACTATTTTTATATTTAATATTTACAATTCGACGACAATGCACTTAGCATTTTGTTTACTATGTATGTCCTTAAATACCTATTTTACAATTGTTACAATATCTATCGCTTACCCTATGCTATTATTATTTTTATTATATATAATCACTATATACAGTTAACATTTTGTATTTATTATTATTAATATATATTTTAATTTAATCGTCTTTGTTCCTTGATATTACTTTATTACCTATTCCTTTGCAGTATTCTAAAAACGCATCTCTTTTAGTCTGTTCACTTAACACTTCACTAATTGTACTTTTATTTAACTTAGTGTTTATATTTTCTTCCAGGTTTCGTCTCTTCAACTCGAACACCGGACACTCAAGTAGAATGTGGCATATGGATTCCACGGCTCCAGGTTCACATATGCACGATGCGCTCTCCTTACACCTGAATCTTTTCAGATATTCGGAAAACCCACCGTGCCCAGTCATAATTTGCTTAAGTGTCCCTCTTTAGGCTTTATCTTTCTTATTATGTTGTATGCAAAAATTGCGTCTGGAAAGAATATTTTGTAGTGGCAGCTGTTTCGCCATTCTGGTACCTATGGTTCCATTCGTTTAAGGATGGCGTTTTACGTAGGAAATGGGGCATAGATCGTAGTCTGGTTTCTTCTTGCTTTTTATGACCGCTTCCTTTGCTAAGGTGTCTGCTCGTTCGTTTCCTATTAAGCCGGCATGTGCTTTGATCCAAAACAAAGCTACTGTTTTGCCTTGGGTCAGAATAAGCCTAAGGTTTTTTTAGCTTCTACTGCTAAAAGATGAGGATTATCCTGGTTTGCTGTAGTTTGCAGTGCAGCTCTTGAGTCGCAGTAGATTCCGTATGATTCCTCTGAGCGTTTCAGAATATCCTGCGTGGCCCTGCATGTGGCCAGTAGTTCTGCCTGGTATACTGTGGCGTATGACGGCAAGCAAAGTTTGACGCTTCTTATTTCGGATTCTCCTTTCTGAATAGAAAGGGCCGCTCCAACTTTTCCATCAATTTTGCTGCCATCGGTAAATATTCGCACTTCTTGGTTATTGTTGTCGTCAACTTGTGTTTGATTTTCCAGACATATGAACTTAATGTCCAAATGTTCAGCCGGGTGCAACGTGTCCTTAAATGAAACCGATCTTTCGACATCGACATCGACATCGATCATTCGACTCCCACTTATTTCTGGTCGAGGCTCTCCTTTCTTTTCTTTAAATAATGCAGTAGCTTATTGTATTTTTATATCTAGCGGGAGTAGACCCGTAAGTAGTAGTGTCGAGTTAAGCGACGTCGTTCGATAGGCCTGGCAGAGCTTTTGGGCAAATCCTCTTTGGACAGCATCCAGTTTTTTTCTTATATCTATCTTTTTTGTGGCTGGTGCCCATGCACTGGCTGCGTAAATGATCACTGGTTCAACTGCTGATGTATAAATAGATCGTGTCACTTCCAGATGTAAGGCCAAGCTAACTTTCGCGGCTCTCGAGAGCTGTTTGTATATATTTATTGCTTTCTTGCAGACGTGCGTTGCGTGAGCGTTGAATGTTAGCTTTTTTTTACAAGGTTGGGACAGTCTAATATACCATTAACTAATTTATATAGCAAAATCTGGTCCAACAACTGTCTTCGATCAAGCAAGCTATTCAGGTTAAAGTATTGCAACCGACTATGATATGTTGGCAGCTGTTTTACTTTATTAATTTGATATGTAGGACAATCTTGGTCTTCTTAAAATCTTTAGAGTTTCTTATTAAAAAACCCAGGTTTTGAAATGCCTTTGATGTAATTTTGTCGATATGAGAGTGGAATCTGATCTTGTCATCGAAAGTAATACCCAAATCTTTGATGTGGTCCACCTCTTCCAACGTCTTATTAATAATCGTATACTTCTATTTACATTTATTAGTATTCAGTGCCAAGCCGTTTCTTCCACACCAGTTGACTAAGAGGTTTAATTCCTTTTGTAGTAGGTAAGCATCATGTTTGTGTTTTATTTTTGATTTTGAGATCGTCACCGTAGAGAAAGCATTCGCAGTGTTTGAAAATGTGTACAACATCTTTTTTTGAAAATATCTTTAAACATGTATAGCCATGTTATGCTTATTTAAATTTATATAAACATAGAATGTAAAAAACCGATACGGGCAGGGATTTGAACCCGCGACTACTGGGAAACCGTCCCGTCGCTCTACCAACTGAGCTACCGTATCGCTGTCCGTCTCGGTGAATTAAGCATTCTATATGTGATCGTCTTTATCGGGACGGTGGTGACATCTATTAGGTTTCTTTCGAAAATCCTAACCAATGTTTCTAACTTTACAGTATAGAAAAACATTGAAAAGATGCCACTACCGAAATCAATTTTTGAAAATATCTTTAAACATGTATAGCCATGTTATGCTTATTTAAATTTATATAAATATAGAATGTAAAAAAACCAATACGGGCAGGGATTCGAACCCGCGACTACTGGGAAACCGTCCCGTCGCTCTACCAACTGAGCTACCGTATCGCTGTCCGTCTCGGTGAATTAAGCATTCTATATGTGATCGTCTTTATCGGGACGGTGGTGACATCTATTAGGATTCTTTCGAAAATCCTAACCAATGTTTCTAACTTTACAATATAGAAAAACATTGAAAAGATGCCACTACCGAAATCAATTTTTGAAAATATCTTTAAACATGTATAGCCATGTTATGCTTATTTCAATTTATATAAATATAGAATGTAAAAAACCGATACGGGCAGGGATTCGAACCCGCGACTACTGGGAAACCGTCCCGTCGCTCTACCAACTGAGCTACCGTATCGCTGTCCGTCTCGGTGAATTAAGCATTCTATATGTGATCGTCTTTATCGGGACGGTGGTGACATCTATTAGGTTTCATTCGAAAATCCTAACCAATGTTTCTAACTTTACAGTATAGAAAAACATTGAAAAGATGCCACTACCGAAATCAATTTTTGAAAATATCTTTAAACATGTATAGCCAACAACATCGTCTACCGTCACCTTTACCGATCCTTGGGGGACACCTGATTGGGTTAAAAATGATTGAGACGCGTATCCACTAACAACCACCCTAGAAATTGGGTTGCTTAGATACGAGGAAAACCATTTTAGTAAATTTCCTGTTATACCGAAGGTTGAAAGTTTGTTAAGAAGAATACCGTGGTCCACGGTATCGAACGCCATACTCACGTCAGTATATACTGGTGTCAACTGGTATATTAGAATCAACTGAATCGGTCAAAAATGTCACAAATGATGGCGACACGATGGCGAAAGAATTTTTCCTTAACTCGGCAAAATGTGAAAGTTATGACGTTTTGAAAAATCCTTGCAGTAATGGGGGTACTAGCTGGGAACCGGGGTTTTGGGTGGGGATTTTTTTTTTTGGCACACCTGGGAGATACCAGCTGGGAACCGGGATTTTGGGATGGGTGAAAGTCAGGTGAAAGTCGGTGAAAGTTGGAGAATGTAACTTTTTTTTTTGTCACACCAGCCAGGAAGGCGATGGCCGGGTGGTATGTGCGGCACCCGGCAACTGCCATTTTTAAGGCACCCCAATAAAAAAACCAACGGTTGCCCTCATCGCTACAATGAGACGCCACGGGATCGCGTAAGCATTCACCGCGACGCCTCAGCGGAACCCCCCTGAAAAGGGTACCCCTACGTCATAGACCTGTGCAATGACGAGAGAGGTCGCCCCCGGCAAAGAGGGCCTGCGCCCTCCCATCCCCAACGCCCAGGCCTACTTTCAAAGGTGATCACACGATGGAAAGAGGCCCGAGCCCCCCGAACACCACACGTGCTCCCACGCACTCCTCCCCGCCCGACAGCCACGGAATACCTCCCGGCGATGCTGGATACCTGAGGAGGAATCCATCACTGTTCCCGAACTCCCCGCAACCAAGTGCGCCCCAGCGCCGCACTCGGAGCAAGAAGTTCGGCCCACTCTACCCCACACGCCCCTCATCAGACAGCCACGGGATACCTCCCGGCGATGCTGGATACCTGAGGAGGCACCCGTGACTGCCCCCAAAAGTTGTATAAACTGGGTGAAGGTTGGAGAAAGCATTGATCACCTTCTTTTTTTTTTTATCGTTGGAAAAATGCGTTACGCATCATCCCTGCGGCTAGGAAGGTAATGACCGAGGGGGTATGTGGGACTACCCGGCAGCATAGAAGATGCTGCCATTTTTAAGGCTACCCACTAAAAAACCAACGGTTGACCTCATCGCCTTAGTGGTGCGCCACGGGATCGCTTTCGCACTCACCGTGACGCCCCGGCGGAACCCCCTGCGAGGGGCCCCGATCAACTTAGGGACACCCTCACCTCGTAGGCCTATAACGGGCGGGAGAGGTCACCCCCACCACCACCCCAGCTGTGGTGCCGTCCAGGCACCACAGCTGGGGAAGGAGGCTGCGGGCGTAATCCCGCCTCCTTCAACCCAGCCTACCCCTACGGAGCGGTTCAGAGGAGGCTGCCTCTCTGCCACGCTTCGCGGCCTCCTTCGCGGCAATCACTTGCTCGCTGAACACGGTCCCAGTCTGCGCACTCCGCCAAGGTGTGACGAGTCGTGTCCACGGGCTCGTCACAGTGGTGGCTGGAGGGGGCCGCCTCTCTGCGTGCTATCTTGTGCAGGTACTCTCCGAAGCACCCATGCCCCGTGAGCTCTGCACAAGACGGAACGTTAGAGTCCCGTGCCGCCGGACGATCCAACGATCGAGATGGGGGGAAATAGCCATGCTTCTCACCACTCTGGCGTATAACCGGCGGCAAGGAGCCTGCGGCCCTCCTGCGTTGGGCAGAAGCCTACTCAAGGCGACTGCAGTGGAGAGTAACTTCGGGGCCAGCAGAGAGAAGTGGGCCCCGAAGTTCCATCTACCGTCCAGGGTGAGGCCTAGATACTTCATCTGGGCCTTCACCGCCACCCGCGCACCCTGGACGGAGAATCCGGGAAAAGTTCCCCAACCAGCCGCTCGAGGAAATCTGGCTGAAGGGACTCCATGACCGGAGCGGTCACGGCGCGCATCTTATTTCGCGCGACACGATACGGTCGCCCCCATGGGTCCCTATCGAGACCGGCCAGGATTTCCTCGCGAGCCAGGTCCTTCGCCTTGCGAATCGCGAGCTGCAGAGTCGCCTTCGCCAAGCGATAATGACTCTGCAGCTGGGCCTCCATCTCCGGATCCGAGCCACGTCTGCGGCGGCACCGCAGGAAGGCCCTGCGAGCCCTGCAACAGGCCGCCTGAAGTTCGGCTATTTCGGGCGACCACAAGCATTGATCACCTTTTTTTTTTCTTTTTTTTTTTAAGGTGGGGAAATGCTTTTATGGGTTGCGGGGCGGGGTATGTGGGACTCGACCCGGCTTTAGAAGCCGGGTAATACCCGCTAAAACCCCACCCGTCTACCAACCATCGCCATATGGGGCGGAGCAGGATCGCGCTAGCATTCTACTGCTACCACTCCGGCGCGGGCCAAAGGGTAGGCGCCTCGGCGCCCTCAAACCCGTGCGCCTGGTAAGAGGGGATCCCCGGACCTCCTTTCGACGACACTACGGCGGGGGTAGAAGATGGGTGAAGCGCCTCCTACGCACCCCTCGCCTCCCTCGACGGAGCAGGTCGGAGGATGTCGCCTCCCGTTTCCGCTCCGCGGCCTCCTTCTGCGACATTACGGCCTCGCAGAAGGAGACCATGGCAGACCACGACCCGTCGCTGCCGAGCATCGCGTCTACGACGCTCAACAGCGAGAGGTCCCCGCCCACGTGCTCCACGAAGGCGTGCCTTTGCAGGCTCCAGGCGGCGCACACCTCCACAGTGTGGCGAGCCGTGTCCATCGGCTCGTCACACTCGTGGCAGGCTGGGGTTGGTTCCCGGTCCGCTATCTGCTGCACGTACTTACCAAAGTACCTGCACCAACCGAAAAGTCAGGGTCCCCCAGCGCCGCGAAAGCCACCGGGATAGGTGAGGCCGGATTGCCTTCACCGTCTCCCGTCCGGCAGCGGGGGTCCCCAAGTCCTCCTTCCAGCGTCGGATCAGAGCTTCATCCGCCTCGACCCTGACCCGACACACTTCGTCCGGGTTTGGCCTCTCGCTTCGCGCTCTTGCGTTTGCCCTGCAGCAGTGTATTTTCGCAAGGACCCCTGCCTGGAGTTCCCAAGGGGGGTCACCCGCTATCAGGGTTGCCGCCGTCCACGACACCGTACGGTACCCCCGTATTGCTCTCGCCGTTATGATCCTCTGGGACCTTCTTAAGAAAACTTTATTTTTAGCGGTGAGAGCACCGTACAGTGCCATACACCGGATGATTCTGGAATAGAGGCGTCTGCAGGCCGAACCCGGATCCCCCACATTGGGTAGCAGCCTGCCGAGGGAGGTGGCAGCAGCAACGAGCTTCGGGGCGAGTTGGACAAGGTGTGCCCCGAAGCTGCATCGTCCGTCCAGGATGAGGCCCAGATACTTCATCTGGGCCCCGACCACGACCTCTTCACCCCGGACGACGATGCTCGCGCCCCGGTGCGCGCCCATACGTGGGCCGTGAAATAAGAGGGCCTCCGTTTTCGAAACGGAGACCCTGACGCCCAGCAGCCCAATTCTGTCCACCGAATCGCGAGCTGCAGGGTCGACTTCGCCTCGCGATACTGACCCTGCAGCTGGGCCTCCATCTCCGGGTCCGAGCCGCGTCTGCGGCGACACTGGAGGAAGGCACTGCGAGCCCTGCAACATGCCGCCCGAAGTTCGGCTATTTCGGGCGACCACCAGTAGACACCCCTGCGCCGGGGTCGGATCCCCACCCTTGGCATGGCCGCATCGCAGACACTCTACAGGGCCCTGCGCATGCAGCCGGCCAAACCCTCGACGTCAGTTTCATCGCTGGGGGGATCGGGAAAGGCCCAGCCCTGGACGATGGCTGCCTCGACAGCCATTTCCCGATCCAGCCGCTGGACTGCCCAGCGAGGAAACCGACATCCCCCCCGCGGTGGCCCGGCCAGATCCGGGCGGAGATCTCAAATCGGACGTATAAATGGTCCGACAGAGTCTCCACCTCCGTCTCGACTCTCCAGTCGTCGACCATGCGCGCGACAGCTGGGGTGGCGAACGAAACGTCCACCACGGACCTCCCTTGCTGCCGCACGCAGGTCGGTTCGGTCCCTCTGTTAAGGAGGGACAGACTGGAGAGGAGTAACCAGACCTGGACAGCCCTACCCATAGTGTCCGTGGCGCGGTTCCCCCAAGCCTCGGATTTGGCGTTCAGGTCGCCGAGGAAGATTCCCCGACGCCTGTCTGCGAATCGCAGCACTGGCGGAGTCGAGAAAAACCTCGAACTCCGCCAGGCTACCATTGGGGGAGAAGTACGCGCCTACGACGACGTACTCCCCCCACCGCGCCACCACCAAACCCGGGCCAGTCTCCATGGTGGAGAAAGGGGGACCGGTCCCACAACCACTGCCACGGAGCCGTTTATGTCCCCCGACCAACTGGAATTCGGGGGGACATAGTAGGGCTCGCAGGCCATCGCAACACTAATATCCCACTCCACCATGGCCTGGACAAAAAGGTCCTGGGCCCTGGCGGAGTGATTTAAGTTCGCCTGTAGGAACCTACGTCGCCGCGCCGTGCCGTCTGGTCATTGCGACATGGCTTCCACAGGCGGTTTACCGCCGCCGCCGCCTCTGGGAGCTGGAGAGGGGCCAACCACCCTTCCCTTCCTACGGGGAGCCTTGCAGACTCCGCTGCCTAGCTCATGGCCTGCTGGTAGTCCTCTCTCCGCGCAAAGTGCGCATCTGAGGACTCCGGTGCAGCCTGTTCGGGAATGGCCCGCCACGCCGCACCGGTAGCAGACCGAGCTACGGTCAACTCCAGAGGGGCAGACCGCACGCGTGTGCCCGGGCTCTTGACACCCGAAACACCGCATGGGCCGCTCCTCCAAGAGCTCGATCCTGGCCGAGCTCCATCCGACCAACAGCCTTGCCGCAACGAGCAGCGTTTTTGCCGCGTCAACAGGGCACCGGGCAAAGGCAACGCCCATGGCCCCATTGCCTCAGCGAATTTCCTCCACGTTGAGAGACTCACTGGAGCATCGGGTGACGTGGCAGATCGCGGCCGCCACTTTGTCCGTCGTGGCGGAGTCGTCAAGGCCTTTAATCCTGATACCGACCCTTTTCACGGGTCGGATGACATCCGCCACCCCCTCCAACGTGGAGCGGAGACACGCCGCCAGCTTTCCCGCTTTATCCGGGGTCGCCTTCAGTAGTTCAAGGAGCATGGCTCCCGTGGCCGACCGCCGGATTTTCAAGCCGTCCTCAAGCCCGATCTCGCCGAGATCAATTTTCTCGGCGGCGCGCTCGAGGACCTGCGCGTACGTTACGCCCTTTGCCGCAGCCTCGGTCTGCAGCGTGATGATCACCGCAGGTGACCGAGACTGCGGCAACTTAGGCTGTGAACCCTTCTCCCTCCCGCTTTTTAGTTTCTTGCCGCCTTTCTCCTCCTGTCCCGCCGCCGGCCGGTTGCCGCCGCCGGTCGTTGGGCCTGAGATTGAGCCACCAGAGGCGGAGCAGGAGCCCCAGCAAGCCTACGAGGGGCGGCCACGGGAGCCTGAGCCGGAGCTGGTGCCGACTCACGAGGGGCAACGGAGACACTCTTCTTGCCCCCTCGAGCAACGGTCGACCAGGCCTCAGGCTGTGGAGCTGGAGACGATCGAGGAGTTAAAGGTGGGGACCTCGCCTGTAAGACAGGTGACCCCAATCGCCTATAGGCGCAGACAGCCGGTCGTGAGGCCAGGTCTGCAGCCGCGGCTAAACCAACCTCTCGCCTCCTATCCGCCGCCAGGGAAGGCTCTTGATCTGACGTGTCCGTCAAATCACAACCGTAAGCTAAACGAAATCCGATGGGCCTGCCAATGTCGTAAGCGGATGAACCGACCCCCGTGGTCGGCTCATCCGCATCCAAGTCAATGATGTCCGAGTTAAAATGAAAATCCGTGTCCAGTGAGCTTGCCAAGTCGTCCTCTCCTACGCGCCTCACACTCAGTTTTTTTGGACAGGTCGGTGTGGTCTCGACCTGTGCAGGGACTCCTGCACCAAGACTTATTTCGCCCACCCCGTAGTACGGAGGGCAGATGGCAGACGAATCTGCCATGAGGGTTTCTCCAGCGCGAAGCTTGGGACCCTCCCGGGGACATATTTCAAAAGAAGCCTTATCCATGATTCCTTTGAGGGGTGAGGTCCCCGCGGGTGGTGCCCTAGTCCTTACACAACCCATCGGCAGGCACCGAACCTCAGGGTCGACGTAGAAACACAAACACACATAAAACGAAACATAACAAAAACGACGAAGACCAAACGAGACAAGACAAACACGAAACACAAACCCCTCCCCCCAGCGGAAGCCACCTCCCCGAAGGTAACCCCGTTTTCCCCTCCCTGTCGGCCATGGACCGGGCACTGACACCCCCATGACCGACCCCCAGCAGGGTGATTTTTTATAGAGGTTTTGTTCCTCGCAGCTAGACGAACAGAGCAAGCTCCGTCCGTCCAGCCCTCGTTTCCGCTAAGTGCGGGCTTACGAGATCTTGTGACCGTGCAATGCTCGCTCCGAAAGGCAAGCAGCCACACTTGCTAGTAGCTGTCCGCGCCGGCCGAAGCCAGTGCCCCCCATGTCTGGGGGGACCTTCCCTATCCGCAACCCGGGGGACGCGCCAGATGGCGGCACTAGCGACCGCACACTCGGAAGAAAGTAACCTAACCTAACCTAACCCCAGCTGGTATCCCCCATTAATGCAAGGGGCACTTTCTATTTGTGTCGTTATAAGAGGGGAAGGGGAGGAAAGGGGAGTTGAAGCCCTATCCCCTGACACCATTTTTATTGTGAGAAAATGTTTAGTTTTGGAGATATTCCGGTTTGAAGTTTCGTAAAAACTAACCTAAAATGTAAGTAATTAAGACTTCTGTGACGTCGCCGGCGCTTCAGGATGGCCAGCACCTTCACCTTTACATAACACTGAACTGAAACCCAATCGAGTCGTAGCTACTGAGGCTGGTCCAACAAGCCGAAGTGGCGAAGGCGAACACAGTGTTACGGCGGGTGAGGGCTGCCCTCCTTCCGAGCGTCCGGATTTACAAAAACACTCTAGGGGTAGGACAGACAGGACTACGTGGAGTCGGGGTTGACAGAGTCGGTTTTGACAAAAAAAGTAATATATATAACAATTATTATTTAAATTAAAATGTTAAATTAATATGAAATATAATAAAAGAAAGGGGAGAACAACCCCTTTCAAATGACACCATTTTCAAACCAAAACTCTAACGACACAAATGGAAACGTCAGCCATGCAAGGATTTTTGAAAACGTCATAACTTTCACATTTCACCGAGTTAAGGAAAAATTCTTTCACCATCGTGTTCAGCATGACTTTCTCTATCATCCCTTAAACTTTGGTCAAAATCGGGGTCCTCCGGACTTATGCACCCCAACCAGTAATTGTTATGAAAGTATACAATTCACATGTCTATAAGTTATAGTGGCTATTATAATTTTCTCTTGACAAGATATGTTTTGTGTGAATCCTGAACTGTACGCCCGGAAGCTTAGAAACCGTTGGAGGTAGATGACTAATTAACTGACTTACTGACAGACACCTCCATCTCGTCTTACCATGAACACGACTGCTGCAAAGCATTCGAAACGTTGGGCTAGATATAAAATGTAAATTTAATTCAAAACACGCGAGTTAAATCCGTAAAAATAGTTTTATTTCAATGTGTAGTACTCGTGAAAACCTTAGAAAACACTAAGATACTTTCTATGTGAATACTACATTAAATGTTAATTTTAAATTAGAATTAACCTTCTAAGGTTTGAATTCAATGGAGAAAATACTCTAATAACAACATAATATTATTATACTTGATCCAAAACGTCAATTGTCAAATAAGACGACTAAAGATAAAGAAAAATAGAAGAATATGTTTATCTCTTTCATTTTCAACGTACGTAAGGCAGAAACAATGAACATATATGAAGTTGCTGCGATCGACCTAAGTTTTGGTCGATATAGTTTGAACTATTTGAACTCATACTACTAATGATAGCCAAAAACTCAGACTTTCCTGTCTGCATGAAATTGGCCAAACTCCACGATACTATAAACCTCACACTACTGGGGTACTGTCATACTGATCAATGTCTGTACATGGATTTAAAAAAAAATCATTATGGGGACCTTTTTGCAATTGCAATGCAATATAGCAAGGGAACCCAAGAAAATGTTTTTTCATTTAGTCTGTTCGTCTGTGTGTTTATATATGTAAGTCTATATATCTGAGTCTGTACCCTTAGTAAGAGTTTTATAGTAGAGTATGGTCAGTTTCGTGTTGACAAGAAAGTATGAGTTTTGGTTGTCATCGGTAGTACGAGTTCAGATTTATACCCAACTAGCTTTTCTCCGCGACTTCGTACGCCTTAAATTCGTAGTAAAACAATGCCCCTTTCTCCTTTTTTTTGTGTTGACTTCTATATTACTTATTTTAAGTGATATAATCAAAATTACGACATCGGCCGACATCGCACACTGTCCAAAATATATTTAAAGTTTTAATAAGAATACAATATTAGATACTGTAATTTTTTATACCTCTCTTGTTTTTAAACTTATACGTACAAGTTTAAATACTTTTTAAACAGAGCACTTAATAACCAGTCTAACCATATATCACACTTATAGATTTTCATTGAACATAATCAAAATATGAACATGTAAACTTGAGGAATTCTGAGCTACACAATCGATGTTATTTTGACCGACCATCAACTTGCAGGTCTGGTTTTCCTAAAATAAAAAAATCTACTTTAAATGCTAAATAATATGTATTAGACATTTAGTTAGCTATATGCGTTAACAAAATTTTCAATACTGAACATTCACAAAAGTCATTTTTGAGACGGTTTGCACGGTTCCATACCATAGTGCGCCGGCCGACCGGACCGTACCGCCGTAAACGCGATGACCCTATATTTTAAATCTGTAATATCTTCGAAAATATTCATTTAAATGTCATGCTGAAAAGGGTATATAATTATAATTGTTTAATATTAAATGTAAAATGTATTTAAGTTACTTAATTAGATAAGGATTAAAGCTGTATTGCTTATAATCGTTTCGTAAATAGCTATTATTTCTGGTAAAAAGTAAAGGATAAAAATTGGCTATTGTGGGTATCCCTAAAAGATAAACATATACCATTGCGGACTTTCTTGTAGAACTTTTTAAGGTATACAATACATTATTTTGAGCTATCTCGTAGACTTCAGCCAGCGTTTGCAATTTAAGCGCAAAACAAAGTGTTTGTTCACGACTTTGCATAAGAAATCTTGAAATTATCAGTGGTTCTCTAATATATTAAGCATGTTATTATACATATAAAACTTCCTCTTATATCACTCTATTTATTAAAAAAAACTGCATCAAAATCCATTGTTTAGTTATAAAGATCTAAGTATACATACAGACATAGGGACAGACGCGGAAAGCGACTTTGCTTTATACTATCAACTATGTAATGAAGTTCATACTATATCGACCAAAATGTAGGTCGACCGCAGTAACTTCATATATGTTTTTGTTTCTCCCTTACGTAAGTTGAAAATAAAAGAGACAAAAATATTCTTCCTTTTTTTGTCGTATTACTCATATTATTTGACATTGTGATTTGTGGATCTCGTATTATAAATAATAATATTACTGTCTAGGGCATTGCGATCAATTCTTAAACTTATCCAAGGTATAACAAATCAAATAACGAAAAATCGTGATAGCTTTGATCGGGCAAAACATGAAGTAGACTTTGATAAAAATCCTTTTAAATACTCAAAAAACATTTTCAAAGATCAAAAAGGTAAGCTTCTCTTGACCAACGAGCAAATTTTCGACCATTATAAAAGCACATACGAAGTGCCAGAAAACCAAAGACTATATGGGGATCCAAACGAACACAAACCTGAGACTCCTACTGAAGATTTTCAAGCCAACCCACCAACTTTGGAGGAAATCAATAAAATAATTAAAATGAAACCATCTAAGTCAGCACCAGGTCCGGATGGTATCCCTTATATAGTTTACAAAAAATGTCCGTCGCTCAATAAACATCTTTTAAATATATTCGGTAAAATCTGGTCAAGAAAGCAAATACCGATATCGTTCGGAAAAGCCCTTTTTGTCCTCATTCCGAAAAACGACAATGTCAATAATCCTAAGGATACTAGACCGATAGCCCTAACAAATACAATTTCCAAAATATTTTTCTCTTTTTTACAAACTAAAATGACGCAATTCATGATTAACAATAGATATTTCAGGCCTAATCACCAGAAAGGGTTTTTGCCTGGAATTTCTGGATGCCTGGAACATAATACGTTAATATCGGAAAGCCTTAAAGATGCTAGAACTAGCGAGAGACAAATTACGGTTTGTTGGATAGACTTAGAAAACGCCTTTGGGTCGGTACGACATTAACTAATGGTGTTCGCGCTTAAATGGTATAACTTTCCTACGGTAGTTTGCGACATTATTGCATCATATTATTCAAAATTAAAATTCTCTATAATTTTTAACGAAAACCATTCAAAACCACTTAATTATAACGTTGGTTTATTTCAGGGCTGTTGTATTTCTCCTATTATATTTAATATAGTTATTAATATTTTAATAGACAAATTAATTAGAAATGAAAAAAAGTGGGGCTATCGGTTTAAGTTCAACAACAAATACACAGAATCCATACTAGCTTTTGCAGATGATCTCGCGATACTGACACGTAATCCGAAACAATGTCAGGTACTTTTAAAAGTAGCTGAGGATTTCTGTACGTGGACCGGCGGATTGAGGACAAAACCAAGTAAATGTTTTAGTCTGTGTCTGGGTAGACGGAATACCAAGTATACTTCTTACGATCCGGGTCTTATAATAGGCGGTCAGTGCGTTAGTACGGTTACGGAAGCAGCTCCGTTTAAATTTTTAGGTAAAAAAATCGATTACCAAAGCCGTACTCCATCGTTGGATGTAATAGTCGATAGCTTTTTAAACGATCTCAAAAAGGTAGACAACCAACCAATAAGTAACGTCAAAAAAGTTTGGATTTACGATAATTATTTAACATCACGTCTAAATTGGCCTTTCCTCGTGTATGATATAAAAAAACTTGTGTGGTTTTATGAAACCACCGTAAAAGTGAAACTTTTTTTCACATTATACACATTTAACTAAAAATTTTCGGAATAATATTCCATTAAGGGTATAAAAATTGCTTCATCAATCTTAATTTTATACTTAGAAAATGGGAATGATAATGGGAAATGATAAAAGTAGACTAGATCTCCAACTAATATTTTTATTGAACTCTGTGTCTTAGAGTACGACATACAAAATACTTAACAATTATTTAGATGATATACACATATTAAAACACTGAAAACAATATTTTATAATCGTTGAGTCATTTTGATCCGTTTTTCAATTATTTTCAATCATTCTATTATCAATTCCATCTTCATCATGAATTTCACAGTTTATAAATGTAACCAATATTTTATGGTAACTAAAATACGTGAACAGTGACTTGCATTCGATTTTTTCAATATATCTAGTAAAAACCGCATCGATACGAGCGCCTTTCACTTTATCCCTACTCCGCGGCCGACCGTCCATAGAGATATTATACATAGAGTGGGGAAGCCAGCCTAAAATGTGGCCATCGAACTTAAAAGAGATAGGTAGATCGAAAAACCCTATCCGTCTCTATTTTTTACGAAATTTCGTGCTTCATCGGCGTCGTATCGTGCTTCGTCGGCGTCGTATCGTACTTCGTCGGCGTCGTATCGTGCTTCATCGTCGTCGTATCGTGCTTCGTCGGCGTCGTATCGTGCTTGGTCGGCGTCGTATCGTGCTTCGTCGGCGTCGTATCGTGCTTGGTCGGCGTCGTATCGTGCTTGGTCGGCGTCGTATCGTGCTTCATCGTCGTCGTATCGTGCTCGGTCGTCGTCGTCTCGTGCATAATTCGTAATCGTAAATTGACTGACCAATTGTCATTTTTACTGAAATGCTATTCTAATATTTCAACGTAAGATAAAATTGGATTACAAAGTATACAAAATTATATACTGTTTAATTTAAAGTATATTTTTTGAGTCAATAAAATGACAATAACGTTTATTCTGTGTAAAAAAGAACCTATTCCTTTCGACAATAGTCGAAGTTTTCATAAGTAAGAAATTTATATTTATAAAATTATACTGTTTTTATAATTGTCATATACATATAAAAAATATGTTGGTATTTTCTGTACCTACACATAGGTGTATGTAATAATAAAAATATGGATGCTCCTTCCAAACATGTTTTATTACACTTCACGTAAACAAATGTCCGCCTAATAAGTAGGCGGTAGTAGTAGGTAGATAATAGATATATTGCTGAATTCTTATTAATGCATCTGATTTAAACTGCAGTGATTAAATGTTGATTCTATTTAAATTTTATTTCATGCAATTTAACTAAGTATTTAACGCCAATTATTTTGATACGCTCCTCAATGGGTTTGGTTGTTAGCATAAAATACAAATACTTATGTAACATTCAGTGAATCAAACGATTAAAAACAGGAGGTCCCGTGGCAACTACCTAATCACGATATAAGCTATGTTATATCACAGACAAAACAGCACGCAAAGCTTAGTATTTCTATGGTCTTTGTGTTATTCTGGTACATAAGCTACAATATTGCAAAGCATCAAAATCCATTCAGTAGTTTTGGCGTGATTGAGTAATAAGCACCCAAACAACATTCGCACTTCTTTATTAGTTCGCTCTTATATATTAGTATAGAAGTATAGATTTCGTTTTAAGCTAGAATATACTAATATACGAATTTTTGTGTTGACTCAATGTAGTCTTTCTAAAAATTTTTATCAACCAAACTCTTTCGAAATAAAATCGTCAAAAAACTCAAACATTTAAAAATGTCAAAGTATTTAAATGACTAACGCGTCATGAATATTTCTTTGCGCATGTCTGATTAGACAAAGACAAACAGTGTGACGTCTTGCATCTTTTTTTAACTATCTGTCACTGACGCTCATACGAATACCTATGGCTCACCTATTCTATGTATATTAATTCTATGCGACCGTCACGCGACATGCAACACACAGACGAAAAAGTTTGAGACGATGTAATAAAAGTTTCACTTTAATAAAACCCTTTTGTCAAAGTTAGATGCAAGCGTCATAAAGACATTGAAGTTATGACTCGGGTTAGCGCACTCAGCGGACTCTTCAACCTTATTTAGAGACAATCTAAAGATGATACTGTAACTTCTCTCCCAAAAGACAAAGTTGCCTCAGAGCTCGAGTCACGACTTTAATTCCATAAAAAATTTATGATAGGTGCTCAAACAAATAAAGTAGGGCTAGGATCAAGTAGGAAAGTTCAAGACATAGACATAACAAAATCTTTTATTCGACAAGACGAAAACGATAACTACCGATTCCACGCAATGAGCCTAGAAATTCAAAACGAATGGGTGACCACAGGAGATTTTTGTATTCCACTAGCTTTGAAGTGGCGCACCTTAATTTATGATTGGTCCCCAGCATTATTAAAATTCTATCTTAATGCATTCCAAATGACTCTCCCAGATCAAAGTAATTTAGTAAGATGGGGCAAAGCCACCGAAAAGTCTTGCAACATCTGTGGGGAGGCAATAGGAACCGCGAAACACCTATTAGTAGGGTGTAGGGTACTTCTAGATAAAGGTCAATACTCGCGTCGCCACGACAAGGTATTAGAAATCATACGGGAAGCGGTTAGTCTTTCAGTAGCAAGAGCGCGGAAGGGTATAACAACCACCAAACGATCTATAGAATTCGTAAAAGAAGGCTCCTCCAAAAAATCAAAAGCGAAGCCTTATTCAGTATTAGGCGCGGCTCCTGATTGGATTCTCATGATGGACACGTATGAAAAGCATTACAAAATCCCTGGGGATGTTGGTGTTTCGTCATCCAGACCGGACTTATTCCTGTATTCGCAACATCTGAGGCGCGTGATACTTGTGGAGCTTACTGTTCCTTGGGAAACAAACATCCCAAGGGATCACACATTCAAGCTCAATAAGTATTACGAACTAACCAACGAACTGATCAGGAATAAATTTATAGTTAGTTTGTACGCGGTAGAAGTGGGAGCGAGAGGTATAACAGCGGAGTCTCTCTATAGCCTACTTAAAGATCTTGGCCTTTCTAGAACAAGCATTGGTTCATTTCTAGAACGTACTTCAAAGGCGGCATTAGTAGGTTCTTTCCAAATTTGGTTAGGTAGGGAGAGGAGTGTGGAGGGTGAAGGTGAGTGTTTTTGCGCATAATAAAGGGGCCCCTTAAACCTACTCCTGGGTCGCAAGTCCCAGGCACTGCTTGCACTCCTCTCCTTGCAACGCGATGGGCCCGGCACCCGCACGGTGAATCCATGGTTTGCTAAGAAGCTTCGTCGTCGTCTTGTTAATTGCTTTTAGAATATTTTTTTCATTGAATTCTAACCTTAGAAGGATAATTCTACTTTAAAATTCACATTTAAGACATTCACATTTAACAAGATAACACTACTTGCCAAGAGAAAATTATAATTTGATAACGATTACTATGTCATAAAGGAGACTAACAACTACGATTGAAGACCAAGTGGGTCTGCTAATACGAGTTAAATAGGTATTAAGATGGTAGTTCTCATAATAGAACAAGGACTATTCAAGGTAAGACAAAATATAAAGTAATGCTTCAAGATATACATCGTTATGTGCTTCATGAGTTTTCTTGCTTGGCATCCTAAATAAACCCTTCACAATATGATTTAATTTACAATAACTTTTTATCCAAATATATATTATAATAATAACCTTCAAATCATCATATTTAATGCAGAAAAGTAAATACCCACAAATATACCTTTTACTAATGTATAAAATGTATTTATAATTACTTTAATATAAGATTTTAAAGCTTGAGTAAATAAAAAATAATATAAATATAATCAATAATATATTTTATAAGTCTACATATACACCTCTTATAGTACATATCAAAACTTTTATTCTCTTATTTTTTTTATTTTAGTCTTTTATTCAGAATTTTACATTAGTTACTACATTTCTATTTATTACGTTTTGTTATCTGTGTGCCTTCTGGCACAGGCCTCCCCCATTCTCTTCCACACAGCTTGGTCCTGGGCCAGCCTGCGTCACTTATTTCCCTCAACCTGAACAATTTCATCATCCCACCTTTTCCTTTGCCGTCCCTTGTTCCTCTTACCTTGCATAGGGTACCAGCTAGTTTCTTTTTTACTCCATTTCTCTTTACCTCTAACAGTATGACCCGCCCATTTCCATTTTAGTTTCTTTATTTTTAATGTCACATCTTCTGTCTCTGTAATATTCATTATGATTTTGTGGTTTATTTTATTGATCTTTTTCTTCCCAGTCATACTCCTTTCCATTGATCTTTGGCATGTTTTTAGTTTGCCTAAATATTATGCTTTAGTGGGAGCCCAGGATTGACAGCTGTAGGTAAGTATTGGTAGGATGCATGTATTGAATAGTTTACCCTTGATGATGGGACTGATATTAATGTTTTTCAAAATTTCTTTGTATGTCCAATACAATTTCCAGGCTTTCTCTATTCTGAGTGCAATTTCTTAGTCTGTTATATTTTTGGTTGACATAACCTGCCCCAGGTATGTATGTGTGGGGGGCCGTCGCCGAGAACCTCCTCGTGTGCCTGTCTGTTTCCCTTGTTGCTCGGATTCGCCCG
Organism: Napeogenes sylphis; assembly: GCA_959347405.1. NCBI lineage: Eukaryota > Metazoa > Arthropoda > Insecta > Lepidoptera > Nymphalidae > Napeogenes > Napeogenes sylphis. The sequence continues at coordinate 34,141,977 of OY365784.1, forward strand.
GTGGCATCGGAAGCGGTACGGGCCGGTGCTCCCTGGGCAACAACGGTTAATGTGATCCTTCGGGTTTGCATTAGCCGTTGGCTAATACTCGGCGCGGTGGGGGTCGGCCATGGGGGTTTGTGCCTGGTTCATGGCTGGCTGGCGGGCAGGCTGCCTTTCGGGGTGGTCTGTCTGCGGGGGGGCTCGGGCCTCTTTCCATCGTTTGATCACGTTGGAAAGTTGGCCTGGGCGTTGAGGGTGGGAGGGCGCAGGCCCTCTTTGCCGGGGTCGGCTGCGGAATTACTCCTGGTACTTCTCTGATAGCAGAGTGGACTGTGGAGTGGTTCCGCGGCTGTGTGGGGGGGTCCGCGATTAGGGTCTGGACCTCTTTCCACCAAGCACTTTAGAGAGGGTGCTTGGTGGGGAGACGGTCCGAGACGTTGCCTGGATTAATCGTTGCCGAGCGCGACGCCACGGTTGCGCTTGGTGATGGTTGGTCTGGGCGTGGTGGGTTCCCGACTTATGCCTTTTTCTTGCTGGTCTCGGCTGATCACCGTGGCCGGCGGTAAAGGCCTGTCGGGTTCGACGTTGGGCCCCCTACGTGAGCGGACTCACGTTCGACTCCAGTGTGTTGCAGTGAGGCTGTCTGCGCATCACTGGGTCTTATGGGAGTGTGCTCTTCCAGGGGGTCTGACCGGTGGTCTTCTCTCGGGGAGATAACCGGCGGCGGAGCTGGACACGGTCAATGGTCGAGTCGGTCTGTCCAACTGGCTCGATTCTGAGACTGAGTCCAGCCAGAAGGGGGTCTCGGCCCCCTTCAGAGGCAGCAGGCTTGGGTGGGGGGAAGGGGATCCCTCCACGATCTATCAAGCCTGCGAAAAAGGGATGGGTGCTCCTCGTTGCGGGGTGCCCTCTCCGTGGATCACGTCGGGGCATCGCGGTGAGTGCGAAAGCGATCCCGTGGTGTCCCATTATGACGGCGGCGGCAACCGTCAGGTTTAGTGAGTAGGAGTCTCACATAATCACCTCCATCATCCCCTTGATGGAGGTGTGTATCCATGAGGATTCCTGACGTTAAAAAAAAAAAAAAAAAAAGGTATGTATGTGTATTCTTTAATATATTTTATGTTGATTCCATTTAACATGAAGGTTCCCTCTGTAGCGTTTGTCATTGCCTTCGTCTTTGATATGTTCCTTTTCTTCTGTATGTCTAGATTATAGAGCATTTCCTGGAGTTCTTGTGGGGTTTTGGCGAAAAGGATTATGTCATCTGCGAATCTAAGGTTTGTTAATTTATCCCCATCAATATTTAGCCTAATGATGATTAAATGAGTGAAATAAGTATCTAGTTTATAATGGTAATATTTACATTATTAACATATGTTTAGTATTATATTAATATTCAAATACATTTTAGCACCGAGGATCCACAACAATATGGAAGTTCCACCTCAAATAGGATGCTCTGGTGCTATATCTCTCCATGATGTCGCCGCGCTTTGCACGCCGTCGTTTTAAGATGATTACATTTTTATATCTAATAAAATATTTATGAATAATGTAATGCCATGAAGACAAGCGCTTTTAAATTTTTGGTGATAGAAGATTTCATGGAGAGGTGAGTATAATTAATTATATTATATTACACATATTTTTTGATACGTATATACTATTATATCTATAGCTAATTAATTTATATATTTTGATTATTAGATAAATTAAATATTTATATATTTTGATTATTAGATACGGCGATCTAAACGAGCCGGTCGAAGGACCTTTTGGCCGGATAAGCCGCATTAGCTATTAGAGAAGTGGGCGGATTTGGAGGTGGTACTCAATATGGATATAACCGGTAACCGGTGAAGTTAAATTAACCGAGAAGTAGAAAAAGGTAAGATAACTCTTTGTTCTGTGATAGAACCCTAAACCCTAGTGACTGATCTTAGTTATCTTCATTTGCTTTGCATGTATAGGTGTGGAGTGTTTTAAAAAAAAACACGAACAGCAGCAAGAATCCACAAGGAATCCACAAGGCATCCAAAGGCAAGAATTGGTGAAAGGTAAAGGCAAGAAAGGGGGAACTCCGGGTTCTCGATATTGTTGGGAGCCAGGCAGATACAGGTCTGATAGAAATCGAAGAAGTTGGTACATCGGTATGATTAATGTAGTAATTTTTATTCATTTGTGATAAAATTTACTCAATCTTTCAGTCTTCTAGATATAGTAGCTGTATATATATATATATATATATATATATATATATATATATATATATATATATATATTTATATATATATATATTATTGTTATCTTTTATTTATCATGTATATATTTCAGTCCCCTACACCTGTACCCAGAATGTCACCCACATCTGCCTACTTGCCTACTGTCTATATTGAGTCCTGTAAGTTGTTTTTATTTGATATTATTGTATTTTACATAGAACTGTTTTTTTCTTATACAAAATAATGAATTGATGACCAGATATTATAATAAGAGTTAAATTTAAATTGTCATATTTTTTTTGTTACACTTTGTTGAAAATTTCGTTTATTATTAATAACTCAAGTTACGCAAGTTACGTAAGGCACGGAACATTCTGTTCCATTTGAAGCGGGATGTTCCGGTGCCGCAACACCTCCGCGGGCTGGCCAAGAGATATCACCTCTGGCCTTTCGAAACCGTTGGCGTTTATTCCGCTAGCGCTCCACGCACCTTGCAGCAAGCGCTGAAAGCTGCAACGCGGCATTTTTACACAAGCGATAAGCGCTGGCGGAAGCTATTCACAGAGCTTGCCACTGACAATCTGCGAATGCGACAGCAGGATAATCTAACGCAAGTTCAGTGGCAAGCTCTGGTTTCCAGAGGACTGGATATTTTAGATAAATTTATTAAAAGATTTTATTTTGATTTTTTGTAATTACATGAATTGTATGTTGATATGTTGTAATTTATTTAATTGTGTTTTGATTTTTTGGAATTTGATTAATTGTATTTTAATTCTTTGTAATTTGATTGTATTTTGATTTGAATTTATTGTCATTCTAATTGATATGATTTATTTGTAATTCTGATTGATTTAATTTATTGTGTATGTTTTGTCTTCCGTTTCAATTGATACTTATAATTATAATATTAGCGTTTTCTAACTGCACATACTCTCTCAGGTTGTGTTAAGGCAATAGTAACATCATGGTAAAAAAAAAATATTTTGTTACCATGTGTTTGGTTGTAATTTTGGAAACTGTTTATGATTAAGTGTTATTTCAATATTTTTTATATTTTATTTATTGTTATATTAATACTGTTTATTTGCATTATAAATAAAAAATTAATAAAAACGAGTCTATTTTTAAAGTTACCTTATAATCCCCATGTATACAATTTATTGATTAATTTGATAATTATAAAAAGACCGAAATAACTAATAAACAAATTTAAAAGTAACGAAGCAACAAAATTGCAGGTTAATTGTTTAATTATCTGAAAGTGTTACTACTCCTTTTATATTATTACAATTCTATAAAAAAATAAACACTTAAGAAAAACATTATTTATATTTGAGTATTAATATTACAATAACTGAATTGCTTCTTGGAATAATTAAAATATAATATTTGTTAATGTAATATTATATTAGAAGTGATAATATAAATATTTAAAGTAATATTAATATAGATATAAACCCATTGACTCTAAATATAAGTTATATATAAATTGTATGGTATGTAAAAAGTATATAATTGGTAAATGAAAGAATTAAAATAATGGTATTTTTTTTATTAATGCGAATAATATTTTGCACTCGATCGAATCGAGTTGCATTAGCAATTTGAATCGACTTGCACGGTTCCAAGAGATAGGTTCATGGAGAAGACCGGCAAGAAACTTCATGAATACTCTTTTAACTTATGTATATAATTACAATTATCCATAGTATTGATTATTTGAGTCATACGTCAAAACTGATATGTGAAAACAAATTAAAATTGTGGGTGTTTTCCTTGATATAGCTTCTGCCTATGACAATGTTGTTCTTCCGTTACTCAGACGTAAAATGCAACAGCTGAGTATACCTCCGTTGTTGACCCATTTCATATGCAATCTACTCTTTTGCAGATCTATTAAAGTCAAATATCTTAATAGTATTCTTCCCCCTAGGACGGTTTGGAAAGGTCTTCCTCAAGGCTTTGTTCTCAGCCCTCTTCTTTACAGCATTTATACTTATAATCTTGATTTATCCGTAAACAACTTTTGTAAAATTTTACAGTACGCTGATGATATAGTTATATATTATAGTTCTTCGTCTATTGACGATATATCTTTCCGCATTAATTCTGCTCTACATTACCTCGATCAGTGGCTTTCAGATCATGGCCTTTCCTTATCAGTAGGTAAGAGTCAGGCTATAATTTTTACTAAGAAAAGAATCATTCCTTCTTTAGAGTTAGTCTGTGGTAATCAACACATTGCTCTTGTTGACAAGGTGAAATTTCTTGGGATTTATCTAGACAAACGACTTAACGGGATTGCTCATGCTGAATTTATTAGTGAAAAATGTGAAAAAGGTATTAACGTTCTTCGTGCCGTCTCTGGTGTTTGGTGGGGATCTCACCCTTATTCTCTTAAGTTACTTTACAACGCGATTATTCGAAGTCATATAGATTATGGTCTTTTTGTTTTGGAACCTCTTAATAAATCGGCTGCCGAAAAACTCAACAAAATTCAACATCGGTGTCTCCGAATCATTTTAGGAGCAATGAAATCCTCCCCAATTAATGCTCTACAAGTCGAATGCGTTGAGCCTCCATTACAGCTTAGAAGGCGTTATTTGTCTGATCGTTTTATCATAAAATCATTACAACTATAGTCTCATCCTTTGATTTATCGTTTGAACAAATTACTGCAAGTCTCTCATTCCCGCAAACTATCATTTCTTTTGGAAAGTTTTGATAAATTTTCCAAAATGTCTCATCCTCTGTTAAGCTTTCCTTCAAATCCCCTTTTTTGTACTTCTTTTCAGGCACTCATATTTAAACCAAATATTATTTTAGATCTCGGCCTTGAGAAAAATTCTCCTGATACAAATTCTAAATTTCAATCAATATCTCACGAAAATTGGGCAGGTTTTATACATATCTACACTGATGCATCTAAAATTTCCACAATTGGTTGTGTTGGGGCTGCTTGTTGGATTCCGATTTTCAAAATAATTCTTCAATTTAAATGTCCCCCAGAGTCTTCGGTTTTCACTGGCGAATGTGTTGCCCTTCTTGAAGCAGTCCGTTTTTCATATTCTCATAATTTTACCCAGACTGTAATATTAACTGACTCCCTTAGTTGTCTGTTAGCTCTTAAAAAAAACCCATTTCGCAATAGATCTCCATCTCCGATTGTTTTAAAAATCAAAGAAGCTCTCTTTTCCTGTTCTCAAAGAGGGCTACAAGTCTTTCTTGTTTGGATTCCAAGTCATTCTGGTATTTTTGGAAATGAGACAGCCGACTCATGTGCTAAAGCGGCCACTCTCACTGGTTCTTGCGATCATTTTAAAAATTCTTCTCAAGACTTGTTGTCTCTCGCAAAATCTCAATTAGACAAATCTTGGTCCATCCATTGGAACCTTTCTAAATCTATTAAAGGAAGGTATTATGCTTCCATACAGCAAGAAATTCCAACTCGTCCCTGGTTTTGTTATTTCAAATATGACGATCGATGGATTATTTCCACTATATGTCGTTTACGTCTTGGTCATTCTTCTACTCCCTCTCATTTAGCAAAGATTAGGGTACGGGACAATTCACTTTGTGAATGTGGCATTGATGAAGGTAACGTGTCTCATATCTTTTTTTCATGTTCTAAACTTATTCATCCTGTATATGATATTCTTCCGTTTAAAATTGCCCGCCCTATAAACGTTGAGTGTTTGCTTTCTTTTGTGTTTTCACCATTTGGTTCATTTTTGTGTAAGTTTATTAGATGCAATAAAATTAAACTTTAATTAAATATTTTATAAATATATATAAATATGTAATAATATAAACGCCTGATCGCCCTGCTCATTTTCCATTCTTCGTGTCATTTATATCATTGTCATTTATATCCTACTTGACATTGGCAAAATATTTTGTGCAAAGTAGGCGCAACCAAATGCCATTTCTTAATAAAGAAGAAGAAGAAGAAATTAAAATTCGAGTAAAGTGTGTTACTAAAAGATTACTAGATTAACAAATTATGCTATTACTAGTGCCTTGATGTTGAAGAATTTAGTGGATTCTGAATTAAAACCATTCAAAATGATAATACTTATAAAATCGGGTGTCGCTCAGCACGTTCAAAGTACTTTTGAGAAAGCCCCTTGAAGTACTGAGCGATGGTCGGAAGGTTAGTAGAAATAATATAAGATATACATAACACAATTTGTTAGTTTTTGAGAAATGTTTACTTAGCAGCCTCTTATTGTCCTATATGAAGGCATCAACAAGAGACATTTACATTAAAAATAAGGAATGTAACTTCAAATTTAATAAGAAATTATAACAAATAATGATATAATTATATATTATATGAAATTTGGCCTGCAATCCTGTCTCTCATCAAATGGCCCAGGGTCAGCAAGGAAGAATTGTCTGCCTGCATTGCCTCCTGCGCCGGCAAAGCGGTGTAAAACTCTTGAATGTCTCAAAATGTAAAAGATATTTTTAAATGTAATTGTTGAGAAATTACATTGTATATGACAACAATAAAAGTACTATTTACCAGAAAGGTGCTCTTGGCTAATTGACAATGTAACAATAAACTAAAAAGTATTAAATAAAAATAACTACGTTAAAAAACCGACTTTAAACCAAAAACTGAAAAATAATGAATTAATATTTATTATATACTACCTATTATTTATATGTCCTATTTACTAATAGGTTTGCCCAAGCCTTAAACAAATCATTATATTTAACCACTAAAATGAATACGAGCAAATTAATACAATGAAACAACTACTTTAATGATTAAGATACGTAAATAAACATAATAAAAAGCAATTAAATCTTAATATTATAAAATATATAACATATTAATTTCTCTTTTAACAGAACTTTATGACGTACCTACATGCTCCATTTCGATGTGTAAGTATTAAGTATCTCCCGGCTCCTTGGCTTAGTGAAGATATAAAAAAGATACAACATAAAAAACGTAGCCAAGATGAAATATAAATCATACCACAATGACATAAATCTCGAAAAGTACAAAACTGCACGAAATCGTTGCAACAAGATGTGTAGGGATAGTCAACGAACCCATATCCACAAATCTGTCGTTAAAGAAGTTGATTCTGCTAAAGTGTGGAAACTTCCTCAAACTATTGTCTGCCTTTTTAGAGGTATTTTTGTATCGGGGGTTTTTAATTTTTTTTTTTCTGCTTTTTAAAGTTATGTTACTAGTTTCTGAATTGTACTAAATTAACCTACAGACACACAATTTTCAATTGTTTAAGTAGGAAAGATTTGTTTGTTTGTTTGAATTGAATAGGCTCCGAAACTACGGGACCGATTTTAAAAAAAATCTTGCAGCATTAGAATCCTATATTATGATGTACAAAGGTTATATTTAATACAAGAAATAAATATTATATTTAATAAAATAAGGATACGTGAAAGTTTCGACAATGTAATAAATTATAAATGTATTAAGTATAAAGTAACATGATTCAAGACTTTTCATATGGCTAGGTAGATAGGTTTCATATACGAATATGTAGGTATTAATAAATATAAACATTTAGAGTTAAAGTGATTTAGAATCCCTAATAACACTATGATGAAGGGATTTTTATTATCACTAGCTATTGCCCGTGATTCTTTATGACTACGATCATAAGCCACATAAATAAATTTTTACAGTCTACGTGGACGCAGTCACGGGCAACAGCTATCCCTAATAAAGTACTTTACCTCAGAACGTAAGTGTAAAAACCTTTTGGCCTTCATAATTAGGCTTTTTTTGACGCCGCTGGGAACAGCTAATTATTGCATAAGAACCTCTCCCCCGCACGAATAAAACGTCAATGTCTTAGAGATGACTATTTCTATTTCAATCAAACATGGATAAGAAACATCTCGACGTGCATAGCTTTCGATTAAACAAAACCGCATTCAAATCCGTCCACGCGTTTGGCCGCAAACAGCTATTTTTTGCATAAGAACCTCTCCCCTGCACGAATGAAACGTCAATATCTTGGAGACGGCTATTTTAATTTCAACCAAAAATGGATAAGAACCATCTCGACGAGCATAGCTTTCGATTAAAAAAACCACATTCAAATCCGTCAATGCGATTGGCCGAAAATTTGCCACAGACAGATACACAGATACACAGATAGGTACACAGATACACAGATCGACAGGTCAAACTTATAACGCCCCTCTTTTTAGTTGGGGGTTAAAAATAAGTAATTTTAAAATGTAAGTTTTCCCTTACAAAATCCATTTGTTGCCTTTAAACTGCCATCAAGTCTGAGCGTAGGTATGGATCCCGGGCGTTGACCTTTTAAGTACTTCTTACAAAATACAGAGCAAATTTTTTTTGTTTCGTTTTTTGTGTTGTTTGTTAAGATTTGTAAAAAGTCGTAGAACAAATGTTATTGGTATTGATATAGAGAGGCTACCTGCAAGAAGTGGTCAACTAGGTCATTTCGCCTGTTTGCGTCCATTTAGTGGAGTTGCTGACTTTGAAAGAGAAAATAAAAATGATTTAGCACTAGTTTTGAATAAAAACTTATGTACAGTGTTAATAATATAGTCTTTTTTATATTCATTTAAAATTTTGGTGGAAAGATATAACGATTTAAATATAAAAGTGATAAATATCAGATTTGGGCGATTTACCCAGTTTGCGTCCATAAAATCTAAATTGCGTCCACTCATGGATCAGTTTGCGTCCACCAACTTATATATAGAATGTAGGGGAGATTAATAATTATTATTCAGAAAGATTCGATTTTAACAATTTATTCTTTTATGTCTAAATATTTAACTAATTAATTTTTAAAATATTTTTAATAACAAATATATCATCTTATATATTTGTCACAGCCAATGTTTTCTTCGCCGTCTTCATCTACATCTGATATAAGTATGTCATTACATTCAGCGCACTTTGTACTATCCACGGCTGGTAAATTTTCTTTTCAGAGTATCAATATCTACTGTGACTTTAACAGGAAGTGTCTTTTTCCTACGTTTTGGAGCAGTTCCTTGAAGTTTTTTTTCTCTATTCGTTCTTAATTTCTTTTTCTTACTGCTTTGGTTTTTTTTCTCCATCTGCTCTTTATGTTCATAATACTTTCTCGATGCAGACGAAGATATGGCCGCTGGAGTTCTTTGATTAAATTTTCTTGCTATGCTAAAAATTTCAGCCAACATCAGGTGGGTTTTAAATGGATCAAAGGTTTCTGAATGTGAAATGCCTTGAATAAATAATGAAGATAATTGTAAACTAGGAGGCTTTTCTATAGGTGAAATAGATGGTGATACAGTTGATGCTAAATGAATAAAAGCAGTCGGAGGGGGTTTTGATATTTGTTGCTTAGTTTTCTCAAGACTTGGTGTAGTATGAGTTGCCATATCTTCTAGTGGTAAAATAAGAACTTCATCTGAAGACACTATTGAACTACAGGTAACTGCCAAAAAGGTGTATAGGCAAAATCATTTTTATTCATGTCATGAGTTTCAGAGTTGCACCTTGATACACTGTGATTTCACAATTTCTAATTTGTTCAATCAGGAGCCGTTAATAAATTACTTTAATTTTTTTTATTATAATTACATTAAGATATTATCGATCGTAGGTATATACAATTTTATTAAATTTAAATAAGCTATACATTTTTAATTACTTTTATAAATAGATAACAAGAAAACAAAGGTGGACGCAATCTGGTCTGTCCTAAATAATAGGTCATAAAATTCGCGTCCACTGCGGACGCAAAGTGGATTTTTTAAAATTTGTATGTACTAGTTTGCGTCCACCTTATTTTAACTGTCAACAATTAAAAAACTTAAGTAAATTCATAATTATGTTTTTCCTTTCTTTATTATTTAGGCCTAGAAACATCTATGTATCCTTAACTTCACATAAAACAATGTAAAACTAACCATGAGTGGTGTTGCTGATCGCTATTTTTTTACTAACATTTAAGACATTCGCAGTCTTTTGTCCCGTGGCTCAGATAAGTTATTTTTTTTTAAAGGGAAGGATTGCGCTCAAGGAAATTTTGTTTATGACTGTGTATCTCCTATATATTGAGGTATTGGCAGAAATTACATTTGGTTTTGTTAGAGAGTTCATGAACTTATTTTCGAGTATTTTATGAAAGGATAGCCGTCGAATGGACGCAAACTGGCGATGGACGCAAACAGGCGAAATGACCCTAATTAAAAAATTAACGTGCGGCACTCGGCGACTGCCGCGGTAAAGCTATTGCATAGCATTTTTTATCAACTTTGCAATTATAATTATTTTGCAGTATTTTTTTTTATTGGTGTTAATTCACGTTTTTTCTTTTATCTTAATTAAAGTTAAGCGTGGTGACCGATAAGAAAACATTTTTTTTTCTTTTATTGAACAAATGACTATGAGAAGTTGTCATTGTTATGTAATGTTATAAAAAGGTTAATATGTATTATCATTAGCTAAAAATATTTTCAACCTTAGAACTCATTAATAAAGTTAGTACTTAGGGTCTTTTGTAACACGAAAACAGAATGAAAAGGCTTTTTGAAAAAATACCTTTGTACAAGTAAAACATTTATTTTAAACTAAACCTTGACTAGTAAGCAATAAAGTATAAAATATATATTATCAACATGGCGCTTGAGCTATTTTTAAATGATATACACAATACTTGCCCGAGCTACATAGTAGGCGGAGTGGGAGAAGTTAGGTTTTTTTCGTTACGGAATTTCCTGATTCGGTCGCCGCGCTCCAAGCCCGCGATAAAAGCTATGCAATAGCTTAATAACCCTGTATAACAAATACATTTTTATACATCTTCTTGTAATAAGAAAAAACTTGTGTGGTTTTATGAAACCACCGTAAAAGTGAAACTTTTTTTCACATTATACACATTTAACTAAAAATTTTCGGAATAATATTCCATTAAGGGTATAAAAATTGCTTCATCAATCTTAATTTTATACTTAGAAAATGGGAATGATAATGGGAAATGATAAAAGTAGACTAGATCTCCAACTAATATTTTTATTGAACTCTGTGTCTTAGAGTACGACATACAAAATACTTAACAATTATTTAGATGATATACACATATTAAAACACTGAAAACAATATTTTATAATCGTTGAGTCATTTTGATCCGTTTTTCAATTATTTTCAATCATTCTATTATCAATTCCATCTTCATCATGAATTTCACAGTTTATAAATGTAACCAATATTTTATGGTAACTAAAATACGTGAACAGTGACTTGCATTCGATTTTTTCAATGTATCTAGTAAAAACCGCATCGATACGAGCGCCTTTCACTTTATCCCTACTCCGCGGCCGACCGTCCATAGAGATATTATACATAGAGTGGGGAAGCCAGCCTAAAATGTGGCCATCGAACTTAAAAGAGATAGGTAGATCGAAAAACCCTATCCGTCTCTATTTTTTACGAAATTTCGTGCTTCATCGGCGTCGTATCGTGCTTCGTCGGCGTCGTATCGTACTTCGTCGGCGTCGTATCGTGCTTCATCGTCGTCGTATCGTGCTTCGTCGGCGTCGTATCGTGCTTGGTCGGCGTCGTATCGTGCTTCGTCGGCGTCGTATCGTGCTTGGTCGGCGTCGTATCGTGCTTGGTCGGCGTCGTATCGTGCTTCATCGTCGTCGTATCGTGCTCGGTCGTCGTCGTCTCGTGCATAATTCGTAATCGTAAATTGACTGACCAATTGTCATTTTTACTGAAATGCTATTCTAATATTTCAACGTAAGATAAAATTGGATTACAAAGTATACAAAATTATATACTGTTTAATTTAAAGTATATTTTTTGAGTCAATAAAATGACAATAACGTGTATTCTGTGTAAAAAAGAACCTATTCCTTTCGACAATAGTCGAAGTTTTCATAAGTAAGAAATTTATATTTATAAAATTATACTGTTTTTATAATTGTCATATACATATAAAAAATATGTTGGTATTTTCTGTACCTACACATAGGTGTATGTAATAATAAAAATATGGATGCTCCTTCCAAACATGTTTTATTACACTTCACGTAAACAAATGTCCGCCTAATAAGTAGGCGGTAGTAGTAGGTAGATAATAGATATATTGCTGAATTCTTATTAATGCATCTGATTTAAACTGCAGTGATTAAATGTTGATTCTATTTAAATTTTATTTCATGCAATTTAACTAAGTATTTAACGCCAATTATTTTGATACGCTCCTCAATGGGTTTGGTTGTTAGCATAAAATACAAATACTTATGTAACATTCAGTGAATCAAACGATTAAAAACAGGAGGTCCCGTGGCAACTACCTAATCACGATATAAGCTATGTTATATCACAGACAAAACAGCACGCAAAGCTTAGTATTTCTATGGTCTTTGTGTTATTCTGGTACATAAGCTACAATATTGCAAAGCATCAAAATCCATTCAGTAGTTTTGGCGTGATTGAGTAATAAGCACCCAAACAACATTCGCACTTCTTTATTAGTTCGCTCTTATACAGGGTTATTTTTAATTAGTTGAGCACCTTTTGCAGGCAGCCTCTCTACATCAATCCCAACAACATTTGTTCTACGACTTTTAAAAAATCTTGATAAATAACTCAGAATAAACGAAACAAAAAAATTTTTGCTCCCTCGATTATTTATTACTCTGTATTTTGTAAGCAATCTAAAGGTCGCGGCAGTCTAGCGAAAGTCAGAAACTGTTAAATGCGCGCGCAGCTTTTTTCGTATAGCTTCATCTCTTTTACACCATGTTGCTATGGAAATACTAAATAATCAAAATGACAAGTAGGTATGTGGATTACAAAACACAATTTACATTAACCAAAAAATAAAATTATCGGATTAGAGTTTTATAATTAAATAATGAATTGTAATTACATACTGGACAATACGATTTTATGGACTTGCTATTAAAACTAATAAATAAATTCAAGATTATAACATGAAGAAGAAATTATGAAGAATAATTTTATTTGTGACGATCCAACATGTTAAGAAGCCTAAAGTTATTATTTTTAAAGTGGATTGTGTACATTTGTCTGTTTTTATGGTACTTATGTGTTTCTTACTAATAACGTTTTTTTTGTTTTATTTCGAATAATATTGTAATAATATTGTGTCTTAGATAGTTTTATTATTTTCAATTAAACAATTTTATACCCGAATGTACAATAACTACTACAACTTCCCCGCGTTTTTTCTTAGCCGGTCAAATTGAAATTAAATTTACTAGGAAATTAATAACATCTTACAATTTATTCAGATTATTACATTTCACCTCAATTTATAAATTTAAAGAGGTAAGTTTGCTAAGACCAAAGAACGTCGCGATACCTACCTACTAAGCACTCGATCGCACTCTGAATCCACTTTCCCTTCATACTTAATCAGGCTTAGGACTGGCTACATTATTCCTTTAAAAAGTTACTAAACCAAACTTTTATTGTTTAATGCAGGCGTATTTAAAAAGTGGAATCAGCTAAAAATTTACAATAATCTAATCATTTACAATAATTCAATGTCTCATTTACAGTTACTTAGGTAATATGAAAAAAATAATTACAAATTACCTCTTAAATTAAAATCTCGCGGATGCCGGTGGACATCACGCACATACCGTTCAAAGTAGTCCCCTTCGCATCCAACACAAAGACCACACCTAAAAATTAACTGTTCACCAACTCGTGACAGTACTTGCGAATTCGTTTTAATTTGGTCAAACGCACAAACAATTTTGTTCATTAACATAACGCGGTTTTCTATTTCACCACCGGAATATACTAGGGTTCTCACATGTCCCCACAAATAAAAGTCCAGAGGGGTAATATCTGGTGATCTGGGAGGCCACGCACGAGCTCCTCCACGTCCTATCCAACGACCGGGGTACTCCCTGTTCAAGGTCTCTCTTACTGTGCGAGCGAAATGCGCTGGCGCGCCGTCATGTTGGTAGTACATACCACGTAAGGAAGCTAGTGGTACGTTTTCCAATAACTCCGGTAGGGTTTCTGTGAGAAACTGTAGATATGTTTCTCCATTCAGTCTTTCCAGAAAGACAGGGCCTAGTAATGTGGAA